>CM052544.1:95739651-95791564 GCA_028533065.1 Trachops cirrhosus
ACCTTAACAAGCTCCTTAAAAAGTTTGAAAACATTAACCCCAATACTGAAAGGGTTTTCATTAATAGAGAGGAATGTTCATGTTGTAGTATCTATTTATAAGCAAATTTGTAATAAAGCAAACACACCAAGCAAACCAGCATAGGCATATTTCTAAAAAGAGTGACACCTCCTCAAGAAGGACACCAGGCAGGCCTTTCAGGAGTGTTCCAGAAGAAGGCCCTGCTATCATAGGAGATCACAGCTCCATGCATGTTACTGGCCCTGAACACTCTCCAGTGACACAGGACATGCAGGTGGAAGACAGTAACATTGGTGATCCTGACCTTGTGTAGACTTAGGCTAATGTGTATGTTGTCTTAGTTTTTCACACAAGAAATTAAAAAAAAATAAAACATTTGAAAATAGAAAAAATCTAGGCATCCACTAATACCACCCTAGCTGGGAAGAATCAGGGTGCCTTGTCACTGGTGCCCATGGGGCCTCTACTCACACCACAGGGCGGTGGCCTCACCACGTCTGGGCAGTGGGTGGGAAGTCCAGACTTCCCGTGTGGTCTCCACTACCACCAGGGGTGGGGGGTGGTAGGAACCTTATTACTATCAGGTTAGGATGACAGACCAGCTCTCAGTAGCCTTCTCTGATGCTACTTCTGTGTGTGTGGGTGTGTGTGGTGGAGGGTTGATGTCGTTGCGGCCCTGTGATGTATTCTCGTGAGACAGGAAGTCTAGGCTCCCAAGCCTCTTGCTGACTGGGTGGGAGTGGGGCCACTATTTTTTCTGTGGTTTTTAGCTGAAGTAAGTGATTATTGTCTAAAAGTTTCAGTCTTGTTAGTCTGCTCTTTTGTCTGTTGGGCATTTCTTTTTCACTTGCTTCTATTGGCATTTCCAGGTTGTCAGCTTCTTCAGTGCCAAGGGCGGGATATACGAGGCTAAAAGAAAATCCACGGAACTCATCGCCAGGTTGTGCCTTGGGTCCCAAACTTCCTAGCTGGTCTGCCTTCACATGCATTATACATTGTCCAGGGTTTTTAGTTGCACTTTGTGGGAGCAGTAGGGAAGAGTCCATCTAGTTGACTTTATGTTTTTGGAATTGCACAGAGATGTGTTTACCACCAGAATGCTAAATCTCCAACTAGAACAATGCCTGGCACATAGTAGGAGCTTAATAATATTCAGTGGCCAACTGAATCCCTACTTTGCAGATTTGGTGAGAAAATTTAGGGAGTTAAGTAATTTCCCCTAAGTTGCACAGCTAGTAATAGGAAGAACTGGGATTTGAACTGGAACCTAATTTCAAAACCTGAGCTCTCTGAAGCATCACTGGAGCACAGGTGATTCAAGGCCTAATTTGTTCTCTTAGAAGAGAGAGTGAGTGAGAGGGAGCCCCAACTTGAGACACTGACAAAGTGACAACGTGACAATTAACAATGATCTTGCATTCCACAAGGAAATGGCCAACACTGTCATCTCTCTCTCCTTCCATTCGCTGCCAACCTTCCTGCCTGCTGTCCTAATTCCTCCTTAAATCCTGCGCAAATGGAGCTGCACTCCAATTTCTCTCCTACAGCAACCCCCTTTCAGCCCCAAGGACCGAATGCAACAGTGTCTTTTCAATTCTCATCCTTTTAAAGTTTTCTGCGCTGTTTCCTAATGTTGTTCCCTGCTTCCTAAGCTTCTCCACTCCTGACTTCCATGTCCTCCACTTTCTGATTTGCCCTCCGCCCCACTGATTTTCTCTCTCCTCTTTCCATTCCCATCCTCCGAGTGACACAGTTCCTTAAGGTTCTCCCTTTCTCTTCGTTGTCCAGTGTCATAATCTATTTATATACATACTCTGTCACTTCGAGAGAAAAACAAATCGTTAGATTTTATCTGTTGGAATCTCGTTGACATTAAGGTTTGAATCTTGGACTTTTACATCTTGGATGCGTTAAGGTATTCAGGTTATCAAACAACTTTAAGAGAAGAAATATATTTTATGTCTTTCAATGCCATAGAATAAGCTCCTAAAAATGAGTACTGATTTCTCTCCACTTAAGATTATGAAAAAATATATAAATATACACAAAACTAAAAGCACATAAAACCCACTAGTACAGAGGCTATATTTACAATAAACTGGCCAAATGGCACATAATTAATATACACTAAAACTGTTACCGTCACACATAAGGATTAAAATGTATCAATAACCAGAAGCTGGGCAGAGGATTTCTGGTGCCATAATTTACTTCTATGGCACTCCGCTGTGTGTTTCACCTGCAGCCGACCGAAAAACCGTCTCTCCCCCTCGTCCTCTTTCCTCAGGTTTGTGGTTTTGACGCATATCTCCCATGACCTTTCCCCCCATGTAGTCCCCTTATCTTTGTTATTTGTCTAAGTCAGGGAGAACACAATTTTAGAAAAACAAGTAGAAAAAGCAATTTCTACAGCAGAGAAACAACATTGGTATAACCCAGATCACTTAGCAGTTAAATCAACCCTCCCTGCCCGGTAAAACCAACTAGTTTTGCATCTGTTAGTGCGGCGATTTTCCAATGGCGCACCGCAAGAATTTTTGAAACATGCAATACCTGGCTATTTAGTCAGGGGCACTGACCTCTTTTCCCTTAGGTTGTCAAAAAATGGCAACAGCCAGCACAATAGCCAACTGGTGTGAGTGAATCAAAATTATATCTATTTTTTTGGTCAGATTGGAAAATTTTATTTTTTATTGTGCTGTAGAATTTTAGTAATTAGTTTATGTGTGCCATGGGGTGAAAAATGTTGAAAATCTGTGTTAGTAGCATCCTCCCTGGAAAGGGCCTCCCATGCCTTCCCCCACCTGGAGGCCTTTCCTCCCCTTCCTCTCCTTGGGATCTCTCCAAAGCTGTGCTTTGCCCTGGGCAGCCTTCTCAGACTTCGGAGTAGCACACACCCTCCTTTGTAATTCGTTGTCTGTGTTCCTGTTGTGGTTATTTTGCTTTTGTTTATATGATAATTTGATTATTAGTAATTAATCTTCATTATTGTAGACCATAAGCTCTGTGGGGATAGAGTCCACTTTGCACTTTGTCTGTCCAGGACTCAGCACAGTGCCCAGTACACAGTAGGTCCTCAGTTCGTCTTCACTGAGGGAAGAACGAGATTCCGATCATGCCTGTGAAGGAAGGTTAGGTAATTTGCTCAAAGTCACACACCTAACAAGTGCCCTGCAGGGAAAGTCAGATGAATGCTCCTTAACCAGCACTTAGGCACACAGGGGCACAGTCCTCCAAATAACACCCCCAAAACCCCACTGTGGGCTCTTTTGCAAGAGAATGGAATGCATTACAATTAAAATAATTAACTGACAAATGCAGCTTTTAAGTTTGAAGTAATGACAATATAAATCTTTGGCAGTTTAATTATATAAACCAAAGAAGAGTATGTTCTAAGTTGAAATTAATCAAGAGAAAATTGTCCTCCAAAACCACCATGGAAATAAAGTAAAGCAGGGATTTTTCAGCCTTTATTTTTTTGGAGGTGAGAGGTACAAATAAAATTTAATAAAATTTTAATAAATTTTAATAAAATTAAAATAAAATAAAATAAAATTAATAAAATTAACTTTTAATAAAATTATTATCCCCCTTTAATAAAATTAACTTAAAAAATGTTTTATTTATTTTTAGAATGAAGGGAAGGGAGGGAGAGAGGGAGAGAAACATCAGTGTGAGAGAGAAATGTCAATCAGTTGCCTGTCATATGCACCCCGACCGGGGGCTGGACCTGCAACCCAGGCATGTGCCCCAAGCCAGAATCAACCCGGGACCCTTCCCTTTGCAGGACGAGGCCCAACCAACTGAGCCACGCCAGTCAGGCCAAACAATTAACTTTTATTTTAGTGTCATTAACCAAAGTCCATAGATAATTGAGAGTTCCTTAGTTTTTACCTAAAGTCCTCTTCCTGTTCCAGGATCCCATTCAGGGTACATTACATTTACTTGTCATGTCTCCTCAGACTCCCCTTGGCTGCGACAGCTTCTCAGGCTCTCCTTGTCTTCAGTGCTTCCCACAGTTTTGAGGAGTGCTACGTTTTGTAGAACGTGCCTCCTTGAGATTTGTCTGATGGTTCTCTCCTGATTAGATTAGGATTGTGGGTTTTGGGAGGAACATGACATGAGTAAAGTGCCATTCCTGTCGCATTGTATCAAGGGCACGTCAGTATGACGCACCACTGTTGTGAATCCTGATCACCTGGCTGAGGCGGTCTTTGTCAGCTTTCTCCCCTGCACAGGCACTCTTTCCCCTGCCCTCTTTTCACGCTGTCCTCTTTGGGAGGAAGCCACAAGGAGCAGCCCACATTCTAGGAGAGGGAGTTATGTTCCACCTGCTTGAGGGCAAATTATCTTCATAAGTGATTTGGAATCCTTCTGCATGCGAGACTGGTATATTCTCTCCCATTTTCTTCTTCAGTTATTTATATCAGCACGGACATGGATTTTTAAAAATACTTAGTTTCCTTTCACATCCCTTAAGACTACAGGACATTTTTCTCATCCCATCACTTGACTATGACAATTGTTCTTTGCATTTTTCTAGCTGTTTCATTTCTCTACATTTGTTTCCTAGACCCATGTCTTCCATTTAAACTTCTGTGCAGCCAGAAACCTATTGGCTGTTTAAAACAGCCTTTGGCTTTCCTTTGACTTTCTCCTTTTCTAAGTGCTTTTATTTTAAATGACATTTTATTGTTTATGCTATTACAATTGTCTCATTTTCCCCCCTTGATCCCCTTCCATCCAGCTTCCTACCCTTCTTCAGGCAACCCCCACACCGTTGTCCAGGCCCATGGGTCATGCACATGTGTTCTTTGGCTACTCCATTCCCTATGCTGTGCTTTACATCCCCATGACTATTCTGTAACTGCCAGTTTGTACTTCTTAATCCTTTCACCTTTTTCACCCATCGCCCCCAAACCCACACTCCCATCTGGCAACCATCAAAATGTTCTCTGTATCTATGATTTTATTTTTGTTCTGCTTATTTGTTTAGTTTGATTTTTAGATTCAATTATTGATAGATATGTATTTATTACCATTTTATTGTTTATATTTTTGATCTTCCTAAAGAACACTCTTTAGTATTTTATATAATACTGGTTTGGTGGTGATAAACTCCTTTAGCATTTTCTTGTCTGGGAAGCTCTTTCTCTGTCCTTTGATTCTAAATGATAGCTTTACAGGTAGAGTAATTTTGGTTGTGGGTCCTTACTTTTTATCATTTTGAATATTTCTTGCCAATCCCATCTGGACTGCAAAATTTCTGTTGAGAAATCAACTGACAGTCTTATAGGAGTTCCCCTGGAGGTAATGAACTGCTTTTCTTTTGCTGTTTTTAAGATTCTTTGTCTTTAAACTTTGACCTTTTAATTATGCTATGTCTTGGTATGGGCCTCTTTGGATTCATCTTGTTTGGTACTCTCTATGCTTCCTGGATTTGTATGTCTATTTGCTTCACCAAGTTAGGGAATTTTTTTGTAATTATTTTTTCAAATAGGTTTTCAATTTCTTGCTCCCTCTCTTCTTTTTCCTGCATTGCCATGATGTGAATATTGGTATGCCTGAAGTTGTCCTAAAGGCTCCTTCCTTACACTCTCCTTATTTTTTTTGGATTTTTTTTCTTCTTGCTTTTCTGAGTGGTTGTTGTGTTATCTTTTTTTAAAGATTTCATTTATTTATTTTTAGAGAGAGAGGGGAAGGGAGGGAGAGAGGAAGAGAAATATTAATGTATGGTTGCCTCTCCAGTGGCCCCCACTGGGGACCTGGTCTGTAACCCAGGCATGTGCCCTGACTGGGAATCAAACCGGCGACCCTTTTGTTCACAGCCCATGCTCAGTCTACTGAGCTACACCAGCCAGGGATGAGTGGTTGTTTTTTGCTTCCTTATATTCCACATCACTTATTTGATTCTCAGCTTCATCCACTGCGCTGTTGATTCCCTGTAAATTGTTCTTTATTAAATAGTATATCTTTCCTTTCTGACTGGATCTTTTTTATGCTGTTGATGTTCTCACTAAGTTCATCGAGCATCCTTATAACATATTTTGAAGTCTGAATCTAGTAGATTGTTTGTCTCCATTTTGTTTAGTTCTTTTTTTGAGTTTTGTTCTGCTCTTTCATTCGTAACATGTTTCTTTGTCTTCTCATTTTGGCAGCCTTACCATGTTTGTTTCTATGTATTAGATGGAGTTGCTACATCTCCCAGGCTTGGTGGAGTGGCCTAATGTAATAGGTGTCCTGTAGGGTCCAGTGGCATAGCCTCCCCTATTACCCAAGCATATTCAAGGTGTGCTCATTGTGTGGGCTGTGTATACCCTCCTGTTTAGTTGAACCCTGATTGCCGTTGGTGTGTCCAAGGTCAGCCACTGACTGTGTTCTGTCCAGGGTCACAAAGCATAAGCTACAAAGCAATCTGTAAATGGCTGCTACTTGTGCTAGGTTTGGAGGTGCCCGGGAGAGGCCAAGGTATGGACCAAGGCCGGCTGCTGCTAGTGCTGAGCCTAGAGGACAACTTAATGAGTAGTATGGGGTTCATTAAAGCCAGATGCTGCTTTTTTGAGAGAATTTAGGAAAATCTGAAGCATGGGCCAAGACAAGCCATTCATATGGAAACACCACTGGAAACAGCTTGAGTGGGCCTGAAAGTTGGGTGGGCCAGGGCCTCAGGGAGTCATCAGGGTGGGTAAACAGTGTGAGTCAGGTTGATGGAGTCTCATATATGGTGCCTGCCTGCTGGGTTTGTGGCCTCATAGTAGTAGGGCTCAGAAAAGGAATAATGGCCTTTACAGCACTTCTGTCTGGGAGAAAGCGTCCGCCCTACTCTTGCCCTGATGCCAGACAATTCAGTTCCTCCCTGTATGTCTCTGATGGCTTTCAACTGCTGCCCCCATGCTGGAGCTCAGAGGGAGTGAGTCCAAGTAAGTCTGTGCATGGGCCCTTTAAGAGGAACTGACTTGGACTCCAGAAGTTTCTGTCTTCCACAGCCTCAATCCCCACTGATTTTTACAGTCAGAAGTTATGAGGCCTTATCTTCCTGGCACTAGAGCCCCAGGCTGGGAGGTCTGGCGTGAGGCTGGGACCCCTCACTCCTAAGATATTCCTCCTATTTTTACCTACCACACATAAGTATGGGACCAGGCCGGTCCACATCTCTGCTCCTTCTACCAGTCTTCATGTGGTTTCTTCTTTAATTCTGTAGCTGTAGGACTTCCATTCAGCTCAGTTTCTGATGGTTCTGAATGATGGTTGTTCTATAGTTTAATTGTAATTTTGATGTGGTTGTGTGAGGAGTCAAGCCAAGTTTACCTGCAGTGCTGTCTTGACCAGAAGTCCTAAATGCTTTTATTTAAAAGTATTTCTCACCATTCTGTGCCTCCTTAAAGAGACCCACATTCTCTTCCTTGTTTTATTTTATTTCACTTTCATTTCCTTCTAACACAGTTGGTAAGTGCTGGATAAAATTGACCATCAGCCAGCTTTTGAGACCTTCTTACCACAGAAACTCAGTGCCATCAGCAGTTTTTGAGTTGCATTTTACAACTTCCAGTCTTTCTTGCACATTTGATTCAAGGGCCAGAGAGTGGCACACATGATTACAACACAACCCACTGTTTCTCAAGCCCTTCCTCCCTCCAGTAAACCATGGCCTCCATCCAGTGCATTGGGAGAGGGGAGTAGATGCTCATGAACACTCTTTGGCCTAGTAGCTAATTCTGTAGGTGCCATGTGGGGTCTGGGTCCTCAGGACAGCTGCTTACCATCACCAGGACGTCTCCACTCAGGTGCCTAGTGGTCCGCAGCACCGTCTGCAAACCTCATTGCTGCAAGGATGGTAGAGTTTTGGGGACCCACTTGGGAGGTCAGATTCCCAAAGTTGCTACTACTTCTCCTAATTCTGCCACAGACTTGCCTTCTTGGGCCCCCCATCCCCAGGACTGGAGAGGGCCAGGCATGTCCATTAGATGTGAATCTCACCTTCCTGATTCTACCGGAGCTAAATGCAGTCACTATAGCCAGCCATTGTCCAGTCAGCCGGTCTCAGGTGCATGCCTGATCTGGGCAGACGAGCCAAGCCCATCTTCCTTAGTGGGTGGGGCCAGCAGGGCAGGCCCTGGTACTGAAGAGGCCCTCATAAACTGAAGTGGTGAGGTACAGAAGAGGTCAGAATAAGCAGTCAGTAGGAGCAGAAGGAGCCAGTGGAGAGAAGCAGAGGTGGAGGCGGCAGCCACAGGCACTGTGGGTCTTCAGGCACCACGGGGAGTGCTGTGAGGGTTCCTACTGGCACAGTTCCCATGAGGTTGGCTGCCCCTTGCCCACTGTAGGTTCCTTCCAGATTCCCTCCGGACACTGGAACAGGAAGGATCAAAATCTTCACCAGCCCCACAGTGTGCAACAGTTGCATATTCTTCCACTGTCCATTGCATGGCTGGATTGTGCTCCGTTCTACCGCAGCTTTGCTCATTACCACTCCCAGCACACACCTGCTCCATGGGGGGTTTCCCAGACTCTGTGAACGCACCAGGATGGGTCTGTCGGGCAGCTCCTGTGTAATTTCCCTTCTTGACATGTGCAATGCATTGAAGATTTTGACCTTATATTCTCACATACTGACCTGTCAACAAAAGTTTGCTGCCACCAAGCCAATGCCTACAGGGCTCCCCAATCTGGGGTGTGGTAAAAGGAGAAACTATTCAGATAAACAGGCTCAGGAAACAGAGCCTCTGGTGGAAAGCAAAAATACTCTTACTGGACAATGGGGGGGCCCCCTTACATAGACAACCTGCCCCACCCTGGTCCCTGATTAGCTCATTTTATGCAAATGAGGAATTCAGATTTGCAGTTTGATTAGTCCCAATAGCACTGTCATATTGGTCGGGATCACATGTTGAGACTGGTCCTTATGAAGACTCTTTGGTGGTAAACATACAAGTGGAGATATCGCTGCACAGTTCCTATCAGGCAGGGTAGGTCTCAGCCTGGCTGAAAGAGGATTCGTGGAACGCAGTGCAAGGTTCAGCTCAGAGAGCAGGAACGCAGCAGGAGGCTGGCAGCTCAGTCTGTGGCTTCCTGGGATACATGGGGTGAATGCCAGGCCTCTGTAAACACTGGCTGCTGGATTCTGATTATGCACATGGACCCTGTTAGCCACAAGGAGTCCTTTTTGGTAGGTATCTTCTTCCCAGGGCCAAGAAATCTTTGACTTTGTAAGTCAGCTATAGGTTTTTTCCAACTGAATCACTTTTTTAAAGATTCCTTTGGGTTCCTTTCCAGTACCACTTTATATAGAAGTGTATATACAGTGTATATGCATTTAGGAGAAAAAGGCAGGTTGGGGGACATTGTCAATATTCTTTCTTTTCATGTTTCACAATAGTATTTGCCCTCCACAAATTATATGTTCAACCATTCTCTTAACCCTCAAAACTTTAGCACATTCACTGTGTGGGGGAGTAGTAATTCCCCAGTGAGTTACTGTCTGGTGGTGCCAGCCACTCCCCCTCAAACCCAGTGAAACCCTTCAGAAGGTGAGCTGGGGCACGCCACAGTGGCAATGGCCACCTCTCGCCCACGCGGGTCAGAGTTTCTATGTTGGGGGCGGGGCGAAGAGAGTCGCTCCTTGCCTGGGGATCATCTGCGCTTGCTCAGTTCAGTGTGGGGTCTTTGGGCTCGGAATAAACTTCTTTATTTTATGTGCTCTTGTGAAAATCCAGACAAATTGAAATATTATTCTTAACTTCACAACAGTGGGAGCACTTATCACTTTATTGTGGGGTTTTACTGTACTTTCCTACTGGTGAGTAACTATGTGCCACCCTGTGGGTCCTGCTTACTTCGGGCCCTTCCGAGGCCGACCCCTGGCATGCCTTCCCACCTCCCAAGTCCTGGCGCTGTGTCAGGGCTCCAGGCCCTTGCACCTCAGTGGGTGTTTCTTCTGATTGATGTGGGAGGTGCTGCTTGTTAAATATTTCAGTTCTGGTTCTATCCAGAGTGCCCCATTTCCCAGATAACCCATCGTGGGAAGAACCCTTTCGCTTCCTGGTGCACAGGACGTGGCCTTCTCTGTATCACGGGAATTCTCCCTCTCAAAGCTTCCTCTCTAGAATTTCCCATTCCTAGGCCACTTAAGTAGCACCTGTTACTTTAAGTGTTATAATGTGATTGTGTTTACTTCATTCTTTAGTTCCTGGCTCTGGATTTCTCCTCTCCTCTTGCATTTGACTTATCTCATTCTGCCTTTATCTCACGTTCTTCCCATCTTTTCTTGGAGACTTGAGAGTTCTGCAATGAACCTCTCACTCTTATCCTACCTCACCTTTCCCCCATTAATCCCGGTGGGTGGCCTTGGCTCCTGCCCTTTCTCCTCTGCAGTCTTGAGGCAAAGTTGAGTCACAGTCCTCTCAAGAGTCATCTTCTCCCAGGTGCTCTTTCTTGCTGCCACTTTTTCCATTCTCCAAACACCTGCCACAAGCTGAACTGTATTCCTCCAGAAAACCTCCAATTCACTTACATACTCCCTCTCTCTCCCAAAAAACTCTTCCCTGAATTCATTTAGACAAATAAAAATAACTTATTGTTTTCTCTTCCCCTTTCTTTTATATGCCTTCAAAGTAAGCCCAACTCCGCCCTCCTCATTATTATTATGTCATGCAGTTGGGCAATTTGCCTAATTATAGTTAACTATAAACAGTGGGTGTGGCCACCTTTCTCATTTATGTCTGGACTGTTGTTACCAACCTCACATTGCACTCGAGACTCTTGAACCAAAGCTGTGTCTCTTCCAGTGTCTCTAAATGAAATCATCTAGCATGTGGTTAACCCCAGGTTCCCTTTCAATGTAATTTGATTCCATACTAATCATTTCCAAGCCAGACCCCAAACTGGTCAGCATCTTTTACTCAGGTTATTTAATAACTCATGAATACTTTTAAAATAAATAATAAAGACTCCTGTACCCCACCTTACATGCCAAAATAGTATCCAAAATAAATCCATTTTCTCTGCGGACCGATTTCACGAGAACATTTGCTCCAATCTGAATTATAGAAAACATATGTTTAGTTTACTGAGTTTGTTTTAACTAAATTCATAACCATGGTGCCTGCCCTATGCTCCTTACTGGGTAGCTTTTCTTATCCCCCGGTAGAGCCAGCTGGGAAATGTGGGGATGGGGACAGAGAGAGATGTTACTCGGGGTCTGGCCGGCCTTGGGGAGCTCGCATTCCGACCCGCCACTAGCTGGAGGACCTTCACTTCATCTATGCTTCAGTTTCCTCATCAGCAAAGTCAGGATGATGAAATGTCTATCTTTTGGGATTGCTGGGAGGTTTAAATGAGATAATATGTGTGATATCTTTAAAACAATTCTGAACACCTAATAAGTGTCCATTAGGTGTTAGCTAGTGTTATTACTACACATCTTTCCTTTGAAGAGTCCACCCATTTTCTTCCCTCAATTCGCCTATGTCATTTTCTTTCACTTTTCATTTCTCAAGTCCTTCTCTAAACCTTATAGAAATACCCCTTTTCCTCTTCCTCCTCCACTTCCTTCTAGTCACTCTGTCCCTACTTTTCCATGTCTTTGTATGAATCATCTCCTAAGATTTTTGTGCCTGACAGGTGGTAAACACCATCCAGTTAGACAGAGACTTGGGGGAAGAAAAAAAGAAAAATATCTGGACTCCCAGTGTCTGAGGTTGACCCACAAATGTGGAGGCTTCTCTCCCTCTTGCATGAAGGCCTCTATGTTTTATTTTTTAAATCATCGTCTGAAGATATTTTTTTCCCCATTGGACCTGTAACCTAGATATGTGCCCTGAGTGGGGATCGAACCCATCACCTTTTGGTCTACAATGCTCCAACCAACTGAGCCAGTGCTCCTTTCTAAGTTTTTAACTTTAGCTTACAAATCATTTTTATCAGTGTAGCTGACTTTAGCCATCACCTTTAAGAAGCCTTTGACCCTTGGCTCTGTTTACATATATTTTTATTGCCAATAATGAGCCAAATCAGGATGCATGTATTTCTTATTTAGAAGGGTGTGAAAATTCAGATGCTGTGAGCAGTGGGCACAGAGTCGAGGGATGGGAGAGCGTCAGAGGGTGGAGAATGCTAGGGGCAGGATGCCATGGACAGGACTTGGAAGAAACTACTGGACCTTGCAGGTGGTCAGGCAGAGAAGCTCTGTTTCAGTCAACGGCTACCCCTCAGTGGCTGGGGCCAGTCACTGATTAGAGATTCTACCTGTGCAGATGTGAATCATCTGTCACTTTATAAACAATCCAAGTGACCAAAACAAAGATGGATTGGAAAGGAGTCCTTCGTTACCAGGCCAAGAAACAATAGTTGATGAAAGAGAGATTTAATATTACTGAACACATGTTGCTTATTAGGCCTCCCGATGCTGTGCAGCCAGCATAATACTTCCCATTTTATATACGTGGAAACTGCACTTCAAAATCACCAGCTAGTAAAGTAAGTATTGGAAGCTGGGTTCCCTCTATAAATATCTTAAATACTTATATGCATCTGTCTTGTTAAAAACTATTATAAACATTTTGCAAAGTGCTGCAACTATCTAAGCCAAATAGGATCATATCATGACTTTTCACCTTATCATTGTGTAACATTTTTTTTCCTTCGCTCAGCCCCGCAGTTTACACCGACTTCTTCCAAAACTGCTGTATCAGGCTCATTAGCTGAGTTTCCATGGAGCGAAACCAGGCAAGTCTCATTTTGAAAATTTGTTACGAGAACAACTACAGGAAGGAGCTTGTTCTGCTGTTACTATTGTTATTGCAGTTGCCGAAGCAGAGATGTGCACACTCAGAGCTGGCTCAGCTCGGACCCTGGCAACTCATCAGTAGCCATGCTGATGGAATCCCACCTAATGAGTCCTAACAGGGAGGGAAGGACACGTAAGTTCTGTAGGTCCTGGAAACACTGGGTCGATGAACAAACTCATCTGCCCATTTTTAACACCAGCTGGATATGTTGCCCCTTTTAAAAGCACCTTATGAACTTAGAAAGAATGTCCCTTCTTTGCACGCATCCCTAAGGAGTTACCAAAATATATGATGCATTGGGCCTCAAATTTCCACATGCAGAATTGTGTAGGCTCCATTCCTTGACTACCAATGAAATGAAACTAAGAATAAATCACAAAATATTAAAATAAGACATCTCAATTTGGAAAGTTTAAAGCTCTTCTTTTATTGGTAATGGCATAATTGATGAAAGAAAACAATTGGAAACAACCTAAATAGAGGATGTGGAATACAATGCAGTCACTAAAATAATATTGTAGAATCCACCTTCTGCCTATATCAACTCCTGAGTTGAAAACTAAGGTTTTGTTTTTTTTTTAATTTTTTTATTTTAGTTTATTCAGTACAGTTTCTATCCTTTATTCCCATTCCAGCCAACCCATCCATTCCTCCCCTCCTCCCTCCCCTTTCCAACCCCCCTAGTTTTGTCCATGTGTCCTCTATATTTGTTCCTGTAAACCCTTCCCTTCTCCCCTGAAATTCCCTCCCCTCTCCCCTCTGGTCACTGACTACCTGTCCTCTATTTCAGTGTCTTTTGTTATATTTTACTTGTTTCTTTGTTTTGTTGTTAAGGTTCCTGTTAAAGGCGAGATCATATGGTATTTGTCTTTCACTGCCTGGCTTATTTCGCTTAGCATAATGCTTTCCAGCTCCATCCATGCTGTAGCAAAGGGTAGGAGCTCCTTCTTTCTTTCAGCTGCATAGAATTCCATTGTGTAAATGTACCATAGTTTTTTGATCCATTCATTTACTGATGAAAACTAAGGTTTTAGAAGTTGGTGTGCTCCTGAATGAACCAAATTCTAAAATTTTAAAGCACCAAGTGGAGTGCTTAGGAACTGATAACACTAAAGTACTGGGGAAATTCCTCCTAAGTGGCGACTGTTGCTGGTTAGGGAATCTCTGGGTCACTATCCATTAGCAGGGCCTACTTTGTTTTCTGAGGTCAAGCGCTGGACTGGAGCAAAGGCCAGCGTGCAGTGCTTGAGGGAGGTTTCTATGGTTGGTTCGGAATCCCTTTGTCTGTGGTTGCTAAAAAGGTGAGCGGAGGTTCCTTATTTCCTAAAGCAACTTGTCTGTAAAGGGTTTCAGGTGAGACGAGCTCACCCTTAGTGGAGATATTCTGATCTGCGGTGTCTTCTGCACCAAAAGTACATGTTCTTACCAGATTAAAAAATTAGTGTCTATCGTTACTTCTTGAGTGCTCAGAATGGGGGAGACGTATACAGAGCACCTGGGGGTGGAACCGTGAACCGACTGCAGCTGTGGTGGAAGGTGCGCCACCTCATCAGTGTTTCCACAGCTTCTACGGCACTGAGGGAGGACATGGTAGAAAATGCTGAAAGATTTGTAAGTATAGCGACCATACTTTCTGAATTAAATATTGATTGCTGTTACAAGTTTGAGAGCGAAGCTGGATCCCTTGGGTTATCTGGGATTCGTGGTCTCCTACTTCTGTCAAATCGTCATGGGAAATTAGATTGTGTCCCAAGGAGAAGAAAGCCTGGTAGCTATGTTTGGGGAATCTTGAAGAAGTTTAAAAGTAGACTCATGATCTGAGAAATCTCAGAAAACTTGAATAGGAAGAGAGGTGTTTAAAATTATTTTTTAAATTAAAAAATGTTCATTGTACAATACATAAAATAGTATGCAAAAAATAAACTATCAGTAATCTCACCACTCTGAAGTAACATCCTGGTATTTTGTTGTATTTTTCTTCTTGTCTTTTAAATTGAATATCAATTGAATATAACTTTAAAAATTATGGTAAAATACACATAACGTAAAATTGATCACTTGAACCACTTTAAGTGTACAGTTCAGTGGCATTAGGTGAGTCCTCAGTGTTGTGGAAGCAACATCACCATCCATCGCCAGAACTCTTTCCCCTTCCAGAACTGGAACTCTGTGCCCGTAAATACTAACTCCTCACTCTCCCCTCTCCCAGGCCCTGGCAACTCCCATTCTACTTAGTGTCTCTATGGTTTTAATTGAATATATCATTTTTAATTAAAAGGGAAACTATACTGTATGTGTATTTTCATGTGCCCTGATTTTTAAAAGTTAATATTAAGTCCCTCAAGTCATTAAATGGTCCTGCCAGTGTCACTTTGTGATATAGTCTACTCTACGGATGTTTACTTTTTCTCTTTTTCTTTTAAAATTGTCCACATGTGTACTTACACATAAAATTTTGTGAGGAAGGGTCATTGTGTAGAGTATTTTAAGTGACTCCGTAAAATTGAAAGTTGTCGAAACCTGTTTGATAAAATAAGATAAATTCTGTCATGTGTCTCATTTCCTTTTCTATTTTGGTAGAGAAGCTATATTTGTTAGAATAGAAACAAAAGAAAATGCTTAACTTATCTAGAACTTAGTCAATTTTTTGAGACCTTGACATGGTAAATATGTGTGCTACCATTTTATATTAATCCTAGTATGATTTTTTTACACAGTAAAAGAGTGGATGATAAAACACAAAGGAATTTATTATAGGTGTGACTAATATTATATGTCCTAGGAGAGTTACAATATTTTTGGCTGTACCCTTTCTTGTTTGGACTAAATTTAGGCTAAATGCAGAAAAACCTGGGTGGTGGTTGCCTTTAACCTAAGACACGGAGAGGAAAACTTCTCATTTGTGATGTGAGAACAGGAACACAGGAAAATCGTCCTTGGAGGCTCTGACAACGACGCAGACGCCTGATTTGGGCTGCCCTCCTCCTGCATCCCCCCGACTCATCTGTTGAGGTGTTCACATGGGTTCTACTGGTATCGGGATCTCTGTGTGGCTGGCACCGGGCCAGCTGGTACTTGGGACCTGGTCCTGCCCTTTTCTGGATTTGGAGCACCTCTGCAGCGGGAAAAAGCCAAGCTTACAGCTGTGGCAAATGTGGGATAGAATCCCTAAATCCTAAAACCCTAGTTCCTCACTTCCAAACAAGCCCTTCCCTAGGACCATGAACTGTGAAAAGAACAGAGTGTTTTTGTCCTTTAGACCTTAGGAAAAATACACCCAAGCTTAATCAGTTGTGTTCCGAGGATATTAAAGCAGGTCAGTGCTAATGTCTTGCCTCCCCAATGTCAACCAATGGTTGTTGGTGCCAATTCATTGCCAACAGGAATCCCCAATTTGGGGTGTGGTGAAGAAGGAAAATTTATTCAGTGCAGAACAGTTCCATTGTGATCTAGGACAGCTGTAAGGTAACCCTGGGGTCAGGCCCCTCTCTGGCTAGATAGCTCTGCTTTGTACAGGTCTACTTTGCGCTGTGCTGGTCTGCTCTGCTCTGCTCCAAGGACACATCGTCAGTATTTTAGTCCTGCTGGGGAAATATAGTCTTCAGTCCTCACTGGAAAGGGAAAGTACTCTCACAGCCTGAGGGCAACTGGCTTATATAAACAGAAGTTCCCACCTCCAGGACCTGATTTGTCTACCGTCATGCAAATGAGGACTCCAAATACACACAGTCCAAAAGGCACTTTCTTGATTGGTCAGAATGGAACTGTTCTGATTGGCTGGTGAAGATCAGCTGTGTAGCTCTGATCAAATAGGGGAAAGCCTCAGTCTTATTGGTTGAAATCGGATTCCAGGAACTCCTTTATGAAGGCTGGCTCAGATGGCAGAAGCAGTGCAGGCAGGCAGTTCAGTGCAGAGGCAGCTTGTCTGTGAGGTACAGTTTGCATGAAAGGACCCTGTGTAGAAATGGATGCAAGGCTATTTAAAAAAAAATGTGAGCCTAGTCAGCCACCAGGGTCCATAGAGGAAGGTTAGATTTCAGTTAGATCCATCTTCCAATGTGGAGACCTCAAAGTGTTTAGTATAGTTGAGTCCTCTCTTCAAATATCAATGCTGCAACATTGCCACTGTTGTGCGGGCACCATCCCAATCCAGAGAAGTTTGTTTCCTTGGAAGCCAGCTTCCCTCACGGGTGTGTGCTATGGGCCACCACCAGCCACCACTTTCCTGGGTTTCCAGCCAGCCGACAAAAATGGCGGCTCTCACAGTACCAGCCTCCACTCTCTCCACTCCTTCACTGCCCCTGACTGGCCAAAATTTCTATGGTTCATGCAAGGGGTTGCCTGTGAGGAGTTCCCCCTACTTCCCCTATCCTAAACAGGAAGGAGAGCTCCTCTAGCTAAGGTCCCTGGAGACCAGCCTCTTGAATGTTCCACCTTTCCCCTCTCCTCACTCTAGGTTACAGAGCCCAAGGCTTCAGTCACACCAGTGCTTGCTGAAGGCACACACCCACCCTTGGAGCTGCGTTCTATTTATTCCTAACCACCCCGTTTCTACTGTCTCATCTCCAAAGCATTTCCTTTAACAGAGATTCTGCAAGGGCCTATAAAATAATCTAGCAGTAGAAGTCTGACCTCTTGTGCTTTCTCCGGCCCCCTTTTCACTGCTCCAGGCTTCAGGAGAACATCTGCAAATGTGCTTTCCCAGGACCCTTTCCTTCAGCCAGAGTGTTGAGACTCTTCTGTATTGTTCTGGGCTGCGGGTACGGATCCCTAAATCATACCTGAGGCTTTGGAGTGAATTGAACACGGATGGATCTATCTGCTCTAGACACTGATTTTAACTGGCCGGGAAGCCAGACTCCGAAGGCTCAAGCCCGGGGCAGCCCCTACCTTTCTTGGCTCCTAATCAGTTCCTGCCTTCCCTCACTCTGTGCAAGGATTAAATGAGCAATCACAAAACGACCCTGGGATGAGGATATCCGTGATAATTGGGTTTAAAAATGATTTCCCCGTCAGGATGCTGTCTACACACAAAACATAAATAGAACAATAGCAAATAGGAGTACAAGTAATTACACTTGAAAGAAAGCTTTGCGCTACAAAAACTGTGAGAGCTGCAGTTGGATCTTTTCCTCCGAAAGAAAAGGAAAATGTTCTTGATAGTGCAGAGGAAATAATCTGATTTGCTGAGATGTTTGGTTTGGAGGACTACTCCAGGTAAACTCAGATGCGAAGTTGCCTCTGGCTTCCTGAGTATGTTATGCCTTTGAATCCACTGTTACTGATTTCCTATAGGTTTTAGTTTCACTTGCTATGTTTTTTTTGGGGGGGGAGGGTGGGTATATGTTAAACCAATTTATCTTATATGTTAGAACTAGCTAGTTTCTGATTGGGTATCTTTAGAAGTTATATTAATTCAGAGGGTGTTGGGAAATAATTGGCTAAATAATGCAGCTTTCACTGCTATTTATGCCTAGAAACCTTTGCATTAAAAGATTCTGACTCAAAATACCTATTATTTCCACAGCGAATACATTGTTTTCTATTTTTGTAGGTATTTCCTGTTTAACTTTCACAAACTCTGTGATGTAGGTGTGACTATTGTTTTCTTGATTCTTGTACTGGGATAGGCCAAAGCTCAGCAAAATAGAGTTCTTTTTCTTCTTCCCTTCCACCCCACCCCCTGTCCCAAGGTCACTATAAAAAGCAGGAATAGAATCAATGTTGGCTGCCTTCCAGCTTAATGTTCATACCTTGAGTAAAGCCGGATCTTGGAGCACTTTTCATTTATCTACTCATTTAAGCAATCTAGTTCTGAGTCAGGTAAATATGCTTGAGCCAAATTAAAATCAAGTGTTTAAATAAGCTTATTTTCTGAATGCTTTTATTTACAGTAATTGCTTTCCTGTTTTTCATGCAATACATTGTGTTCTTAGCAGGGCAAAGAAGTCTATGGAAACACCCCTATCTGGTGACTTGGTTCATTTTCTTTGCATCTGATGATAACATCTGACAGTGCCCAAAGCTCCAACCCCGAGTGAATCACATGGTATACAATGTAGCCCTTGTCTGGTTTTTTCTTAACTGGGACTGTCTAATAGGATTTGGGCTAAGGAATTTCCACAAAGCTAAAAGTAGAATTTTAGATTTGGGAGGAACTGAAAACGTGATTTAGTTGCTTTTCCCACCCAATACGGTAATCTCTTCCATAGCATACCTGAGTGTGACTGTCAGCCCTCATCTGCCACCACCACCAGGGACAGAGCCCTCACAGAATTGCTGGAAAGTTCTTCCTCATGCTTTCATGGTGAACTGAGATTATTTTCTAAAGATTGTATTTGTTTAGTTTTAGAGAGAAGGGAAGGGAGGGAGAAAAAGAGGGAGAGAAATATCAATTATGGTTGCCTCTCACGCACCCCCTACTGTGGACCTGGCCTGCAACCCAGGCTTATGCCCTGACTGGGAATCAAACCAGCAACCGTCTGCTTTGCAGTCTGGCACTCAATCCACTGAGCCACACCAGCCAGGACGATGAACTGAGATTTTGTCTCTCACCTGTTGGTTCTAGTTTGGCAGCAGATGACAAATTATATTATGGTCTCATAATTCAAATTGACCATAACATACAAATGTTTCTTGCACATGATGAAAGTGTAAATAGTTCTCATGCTGCCTCCTGAGAAAATGACTTTTTTGTGGGTGAACATTTATTATTCCTTTAATTGTTCCCTCTCCTTTTGTGGTTTATGTAATTGAGAGTCTGCCAGAGGCAGAACCCTAACTCAAAATGGCTCAAGTAAAGAAAAAATAGGATTGGCATAAGTTACTTCAAAGTCCAGAGGAAGAGGCAGCTTCTGGCCCGTCAGTGCCATCAGGGCCTGGTCTCACTTGCATCTGTGTCATTCAGAGTCCCATCAGGAAGAGAGAAGCCACATTAGATCAAAGTTTAACCTAAAGAATTATTAACTGTAACTGGGGATTGGAGTAATAAGGGACTGGCTAGCAAGAAGTGGGAAGAGTTCTAAGAATAGCAGATATCAGGAGCAATACTTCCCCTGGGGCAGCGACAGAGCACCCAAGAAAGAGCCAGGCACTCCCATCCCCCAGCCCCCACCCCAAGCTTCAAACTTCGTTGGACAGGCCAGAGCTGCGTCTTACTGATTGTCAGACAAATTACTGTCACACCATTCTGGGGCGACTTGCTGAAAACCTACCCCCTAGAATGTGGTAGGAATTCATCCTCTAGGATGCTGGGGAAAGCTTTTTGTGAGAACACTTACCTGAGGGAGGTGCTGGAATTAGCTGCTGGCCACTGGGTACTGCTGGTTCTGAAGGAGCCAGGTGCTTGAGGAGCCACTGATGTTGCAAGAGCCAAATATTGGAGAAGGGGCCTGCATTCCTAGCAAATACCCTGGAACCGGAAAGCAAAACCCCTTTCATGTGCCCTCCAGCGCCCTCTACTGACAAAGTGTAACATCGTGACAGCGAGTAAAGAAAATGTTTAAGGGCCCACTGCATTTTTGCAGAGCAGATAATAAAGGGCACGTTTGGAGCTAAGAGGCAATCAGTTGATAACTGATACAAACCCTTACATTCCCTTCTTCTCTTTAGGCTCTATATACTCTCCTTATGGTGGCACGATGGCCCTCAGCAGTTCCAGGCCTTTATCCCTTCCTTTTGGGAACTTCACTGGGAAGAGAATTCTTCTCCCCCTAATATTGCACCAGATTAAGTTTAACTGACTCTAGTTTGTCAAGCTTGTATCACATGTTTATTTCTGCCTCAATCACAGTATCCAGGTGACTCTGTCGCTCTGATTGGCAATCCCTGAGTTATCCTACCCGTGGAAGTAGGGGTAAGTCAACCCCAACCCTATCAAATGTGCAGAGAAAAACTCAAGTGAAATAAACCTATTGATGCCAGAAGAAGGAGGAATGGCTGATAAGCAGGGAAACTAACATTGGTGGTTGCTAGGAGCAGAGAGTGTGGGACCACGCAGGTCTCAATAAATTACCTCTCTTTCTCACCTGTGAAGTGAAAATAATAGTAATGCCTACTTGAGTTGGAAGGGATACATAAAAATACCACACCATTATTTCAAATTTGGAAACAACTGAGAAATAGACTCAAGAGTCAGTGGAATGGAGAAATAACATGTCCACTTTGTTACTGAGAAAAGTTGATACAGAATGACATTCGGGGACTGACACAGTCTCTAGTAGAGATTGCCTCCCAGCCTGTCCCTCATCCTGGTCCCTCCTGCCATGGGAATTGGCTGCTGCAAAACTTTCGGCACAGACATAGAGGGGCAGAGCAAAGCTTATGTTCTCTGTAGGTAGACAACTCTCAAAAAGGAGAAGAGGAGTGAGCTGATCCAGATGTGCACGAGCCCTTTTTCTACACTCCCAGGGAGCTGTTCCTCCTCTCCTGGGAGAAATAAGTGAGGGTGGGGCATGCGGACAGGAATGTAATCCTAACAGGGCTTCATTCTCATATCCTAGCTTTTGGTTCTCTGAACCAATTCAGTCTACTCATTAAGACTATGGTCAACCAAAGTGTTAGCTACCCTCTTAGCGGAAGAGATCAGGCGTCCACAAGAGCTGGCTTCCACCTTCACAAAGCTTCCTCGGTTCCAATCACTGCTGCTTTGGATTATTTCCTGGGTACTTGCAGTATTTTAAATTTGAATTCTTTTCCAGCATGTAAGGGCTGGATAATACCCTAGAAAAATCCTAGAAAAATTCCAAGTTCTTCGGAGAAAAAAATCAAGCAACTTGGGACCCTCATTCTCACATGGAAATAATTAATTGGAGCGGAGTGGTGATTGCCAACTTCCGACAGAGCTTGGTGTCTCCTGTTTGCTGTGGCCCCACTGCCCTCAGTTATTGCAGCTGGCCACTTCACTCTCTTACCTACCTGCCTGGCCAAGTCAGGCACTTAAATTTGTAAACTGCTATGCTAGACCCTTGTGATTGGTGCCTCCCCTGCCATTCTGGGTGGCTGGGTTCAACCAAGTGGATACCTGTCTGTACTCTTTTAGGTGGGGCTGGTCAACACTTACCAAGTGGAGCTTAGAAGGGCCCAGGCAAAGATGGGTCTATTTCTACCACTCTTAAGAGAATAAAATGACAATAGGCATCTTTCCTTTGCATTTTAGCATTGCTGTGGTGGTTCATTATAAGCACCATGCAGAAAAGAATTGAGAATGTCCATATTCACATTCACATTCATGAACACCATCCAATCACAATAAAACACATAATAAAAATCCTGTAATCCTCATAGTGTGTGTGTATATCCCAGAAAGGTGAGAAGGGGGAATTTGCTCGTAACTACTGTTGGGAGATAATTCTCTATGGATCTTTTGTGTTTCTGCATGGCTTGCAAGAGATACTGACTTCCCTTTGTTCTGGATTATTTCCCTTAGCCTCATCTAAAGATGTTCATGTAGTGAACAGCCTTGAAAGATAGAGACAGTATCCCCCTGCAGAGCAAAGGGTAAGCATACTTACAGTCCAGTATATTATAGATAATATCTGCTCCGGAGCAAAAGGCATTATCACTGCCCACTATGAAAGACTGATTCATCTTTCCTAAGCTTAGACTTCTCCTTTTGACATCAGGCCCTCTTCACATCACCCTGACAGCTGTATTTACTTTGTGACCTCGGTCCCCTCGTGGCAAAGTGAAATGGGTCAGGCTGGGCACTTGATCCTAGGACAGTATTACATTGGTGGGTCAGCACTTACCATGTTCCAGCTGGAAAGGACAAGCTGGGCCAATCAGAACTTCCATCTGAGAGATGAAGTTCTTCGTTGTGAGGAGAGAAAAGAGTGCCTAGAAAGAGGGAAGATGAGTTGGAGCCATGAATAGTAAAAGCAATTCAAATTTTGAATGGAACAGAGACACTCAGAAAAGCAATGATACTATGAGAAAAACAGAGAGACAGCGATAGTATAGCCCAAGAAAAAGAGGGGAAAGTAGCTTTGCTTCCTAATGACTTCCTAGTTTCTGTTCACAAAGATTTTATCATAAATGCTCTTTTTAATAAGAATATGAGTCTTTGTGTTAATCAATCAAGGAACCTAACCAAAACAGCTGGCCTGGAAACAGATGTGCAGCCGAGGGACGTGTTATTACTGCTCTCTCACAAATATTCCTCTTCTGAAAAGTGACCATGAATTTAGGGCAACTGTCTTAACCATGGAACCAGAAAATCACCTTTAAGGATAAATTTTATGGTATATAAATTATACATCCATAAACCTGCTACTAAAAAATGTATTTTTAAAAAGTTAGTATAAACACAGATTATTGCATTTTCTCAAAGTATCAGGGAGGTGATAAAGGGAGGTGATGTGTGGGACAGACTGAGCCTGCCTTTGAGGAGCGAGAGGGGCTTGGGAGGCTATAACCAATGCCCTGAGGTCATTGGATTGGGATTTGTGGCCTAGGTGCTTGGATAGTACCAGAGACAGATGTGGACATCTGGGGAAGGGGTCAGGTGACTGTAGTATTACACAGTCTGGGAGGCTTGTGTCTGGTTAGATTGTGTTGGCAAGACCTCCCACCGAAATGATCTTAGAAACATCTGCTGGCGTTTTACATTCATTAAGATGATAAGAAAGAAAGAAAGAGAAAGAAAGAAAGAGAGAGAGAGAAGGAGGGAGGGAGGGAGGGAGGGAGGGAGGAAGGAAGGAAGGAAGGAAGGAAGGAAGGAAGGAAGGAAGGAAAAAAGAAAAGAGAAAAACAAATGTTGGTGTGAACGTGAAGAAATCGGAACCCCTGTCCATTGCTGCTGGGAACATAAATGGTGCAGCCACTGTAGAGCAACCACCATACTGTTTTCTATAAAGAAGGAAAGGCCTAAGAGGAATGCAGCGAGATGAACTCAGAAAGGGCATTCAATGACACCAGAGACCATCATCCCGGTTTATCAAGATAAAGAACCCAGAAGAATTGAATGGGACACTTAGGGCTCTCCTCTCTCTCTCCAAGCCTACACATAAATATTCATATTCATACATGTATTTGGAGTCTGTAAATTGGAATGGTGTAAATGGACATGACGTCTAGCACCAAGGGCATAGAGTAGAGCTGGGGGGAGGCAGGGCTGTGTGAGCCTTGAGGAAGTCTTTGTCAGAGCCAGTTGAGCTGCTGCTGATGCCCTGGAGCACAGTAAATGAGACATTTCGCCTCACAGACTCTTAGAACAGTGTCATGTGAGATTCTGGGCATTCCATGAAGGAAAGGATTTGCTCTTCCAATAAGGATGATTTAGTTCACTATCTGCCTCCCTCCCCACTTTGCTGATAAGGAAACTGAAATGCCAATTGCTGAAGTGATAGTGACTTATGCAAGATTACACAGGCAGGTCTATTTCTGCTTTTTATGGAATATTTTACTTCACTTTCAAACAATTTGAAGTTGTTTATTAGCATGTCTGTATTCTTTGAATCATCTTTATCCAACTCTGTGGATGGTGGTAAAATACATTCTTATTCACTCAGGAAGGGAATCCTAATGACCCATCATGTGCTGCCCATGGTGCTGTGGCAATTAATCTAAGAATAGTGCTCTTAGTCCAAAAATAGCCAATCATGGTGACCAGATATTCTTAGGGCCAATGGCATATACCCGAGGATGGTTGGAGAAGTAAAGACTACTGCTGTGGTCTTGTTAGTATCTTGCCTCAACCAACAAACCACACACCAAACAGAATGTGGTTCAGCTTCCTACCCAGCAACCACGAAGCAGCCTTTGTGGGGCTCTGTACTGACAGACGCAGTTTCATTGCTCTGTGGGGTTCAGTTCATGGGTGCCACTTGCTCAGAAGCCAGATGGATTCTCTAAGCAGTTTCCAATATCACTGCTGTAGTGGTAAACACATTCCATAAACACATCAGCAGCTAGTGCACATTTGAATGCTTGCTGCATCCCGGCCACTGTTCAAAGTGCTTCTTACGTATTTACTCATTGGAATAATCAGAACAACCCAGCAGGATAGGCACTACTGTAGTCCTGCCTGAGCAGATACAGAAATGAACACAGAGAGCTGTTGAGTCCCATATCCAAAAGCAGCAGTCAATAAATGGCAGAGACGGGGTTTGAGCCCAGGAAGTCTGGGTGCACAATCTGTGGTTTTAAATCATCGTGCTATTCTGCCCTTCTCCCCATCCATAACGTATAGTTTGATATAATGGAAAATTATACCCCAGAACTGTGCTGTCTTCCAGTCCCCTGAAGCACGTGTGTGTTTGCTTGCTTTTCCCTATCACGGTGTCATTGGATAACGTCCCTTCTGGATCCCAACATCCTAAGACTGCGTTGCTATGAAGATTTTCTGACTGAATACAGTTTTTCTGCTGGTTGGTGAAAAACTTATAACTTTTTCAGCCAGTGTGTTTCTGGAAAGGAACGACTATCCCATCCCTCTGCTCCTGTTTGGAGGCGAAGCCTGGCTTGTCTGACCCTGAGTGGCCCAGCAGGGAGCCCTAGGTTCTCACCCACAGCTCTGAAGGGGGTGCCGGGACTCCCAGACTGGGTGGGGGAGCCGGCGAGGCAGGTTTACAGAGAGCTGACGCCGAGTGGAATGGGATCAGAAACCCAGTGAAGACGGGGAAGGAGGGGCAAGTCCAAGAGGCAAGTGCTGGAGGGCATTCTGGGCTGTTCTGAGCAGCTCTGTGCAACACCAGGGGCAGGAAGCTGTTGCCAGAAGCACAGCATGTTTCAATGAACTTACCAAACTTCAGAGAAAACTTAAAACTCTATTCAAATCTTTATTAATGTATGAGGTCGTAAGTAACATGTAATCGGTATGAACAATTGTGTGCATTTTTCCACTTAGTGTTGTGAATAGAGCCTTTCCAGAAATCAACATAGTCCACATTCTTAGATTTCTGATAGTTCTATGACATTTCTTCCTATTGCTCACTGGCCATTTCCTTATCCTTGAATTGGTTCTGGTACCTTTCCCTTCTGGGCACTGCTTTGGTAAGGTGTTGTGGAACTGTACCTGCTAAAGCGACATCGACATTCCCCTAGGCACACAGACACCTGGCCTACTCATTGTGGGCATAGAATCTTGTCCAAAGTAGTCGCCCTTTGTCCGCTTTGTCCAGGTTTTCACCTATAACAATAACCAAAGGTATACTGGGACTCAGGGCTTCATAAAACCCTCAAAGGATTAATTAAGAAAGGCTGAACCGAGACTCTGATAAAATATATTATATACCAGTTTTCTTACACATGACCAGATATTTCATAAGTTTCAAAGAATTGTGTAGGGGGCTTCTACAGTAACTTTTAAATCCTTTGGGCATAGCTAACCCTGTTCTCCCTGCTATCTGGTCCAATTCTTCCTCTGCCTTGTTATCCTGATTCTGCTGGTTTCACTTTCCTGCTTAATTAATACCCTCCATTGAGTCCTACTGGTCTTAGAATGAAACCCAAGTTTCCAACTGAGGTCAACAGAATAAAAGCTCTCAAAGATGTCCACATTGTAATCCCTGGAACCTGATTATGTTATCTTACACAGCAAGAGACTTTGCAGACGTGATTAAATTAAGGTCCTTGAGATGGGAAGATTATCCTACATGATCTGAGTGGGCCCAATGTAATCACAATGGTCCTGATAAAAGGGAGGCAGGAGGGCCAGGGTCAGAGAAGGGTTACGTGATGATGACAGCAGAGGTGAGGCCATGAGCCAAGCCATGCGAGTGCCTTTAAAAGCTGAAAAAGACAGATTCTCCCCTACAGCCAGAGCAGCAAGAGGGTGCTGAGGAACATCTGGGAAAACACCAAGGCTCCCACATTATATTCTTCAATGTTGTAGAATTAGCCTCTGAAAATCAGCAAGTACAATGAAGACATGTATCGGCCACAGTGTTTATCAAGTGCCCTCTGTGTGTGCCGGCCTCTGTTTTACATACAAGTGTACTGGGCTCAGAGTAAAACCCCCCCAAAAGTTATGTTCAAGTCTTAACCCCCACAACCTGTGAATGTGACCTTATTTTGAAAAAAGGTTTTTGCAAATGTAATTACATTAAAGAACTCAAGATGATATCATCTTGGACTTAGGAAGGGCCCTAACTCCAATGACAGATGTTCTTGTAGGAGAAAGGCAGATGGGGATTTGAGGCTCAGAGGACGAGAGGGGCAAAGCCATGAGAAGAGGGAGACAGAGCCTGGAGTTACGCTGCCAAAGCCCACGAAGCCACCAGAAACTGGAAGGGCAAAGAAGGGGTTCTCTCCTCGAGTTTCAGAGGGAGCATGGCCCTGCCAGCTCCTGCAGAGGGGGTGCAGGCTTCTGGCCACCCGAACTGTGAGAGAATAAATTGTTTTTGGTTGTAAGCCTAGTTTGTGGCATCATGATAGCACCTCAGAAAACTAACACAACCGTCTTCCCTACACTTGTCTACTATGTCAAAAGCCACTGAAATCCTGTTTGCCTACTGTGTTACAGACAAAAGACGCCTTGCCGTCCTGTGCCCTCCCTTCCTCCATGCTTCTGCTTGTGATCCTTGTCTCACTCCTCCAGTGCTTTAACTACCCAATGCTACGCACTTCTCTGACTTCGCTTTCAGTACACATGGTACAAACAGTATTAAGATGAAAAACCTTTAGCAGCCAGGATGGCACAGGTGCCGAATGGCTGGAATGGACGCTGGCTGTTGTGATGATGGAGCAAAGTCCAGGAGGCCACGCCGTGCCAGGCATTACCTCTTTACATGCTGGATCGTGGCTGCCAGATATTGGTGAGTCCTAATGTTAATTCTTACTGGGTACCGGGCACTGTGATGAGTGGAACATCTTTGTGAAACTTCACTACGACCTGGTAGGTTGGTGAAACAGGCTTACAGGGGGTTCAGTGATGTGCCCAAGGTCACACAAGTAGTGAAGCAAGTGCCAGGGAGAGGGGCACTGCATGCTTGTGATACAATCTAGTGCAGAGAACTCAGAGTATGCGGAGGCCCAGGGACTTCTGGGAGTCAGGGATTTCAGCCAGGACCCGGGAGGCGAGAACCTGGTAAGATATCCTGAGCCCGGAGGCTTCCCCACACCTGCTGTTCTTTCCCTGCCTGCTTACCGGAACTGATCCCCAGTGAAGTCTTAGCAGGCAGAGGACTCATGTTTCTGTGAGGTAAGACCAGAAGTCAGGTAAAGCAAGAAAACCGGTGTCTCTAGTCTTGGAAGGCAGAAGAGAAACCAGAGAGGAAATGGGTGGTATCAGCTTGAAAGAGGGAAGGGCCCTCAGCCACCTGAGGCTTGCAGAGGAGAGAAAAGGGGAACCAGGGAGAACTACTTCAGCCTCAGTCAGAGGTGTGGCCCCTGGGGCTTAACCACTGAACACCTGCGCTCCCCAGACAGGCAAGGGGAGGATAAAATAGGTGGGGCTGGTGCCGTGGATCTCACCGATGTCTGACCTCTGTGCCTCTTCCCCCGTATGCTGATAATCATGCTTGCTGAAAGCCAGTGGCATTTCTGGTACGAGAAATGTAGGTGTGCTTTACAGGAACTTTTAAATAAATCTAGTCCCAAGTGATTCATTGTTCTAATACATTAGGTAGTTGTTGGCAGATCTGTCACACATAAGCAGAGCTGAGCTATTTCAGGGCTTTGTACTTATGAGTCATTTGCTGACTATATTTTCTGCCACTCTTCTATAGTTGCATTCTTTCATTCAGTGTATAGAGGTGATAGTTCTGTTTTTACCTTTCCCAACATTTTTTTCTGTGCAATCAAAATGGCATCAACAACAACAAAAAAGACAGATATGGTTTTCTTTACTATTTCATGGGGATATTATCCTCGCTGGTGTGGTTCAGTGGATTGAGTGCCGGCCTATGAACCAAAGATTTGCCGGTTCAATTCCTAGTCAGGGCACATGCCTGGGTTGTGGGCCAGGTCCCCAGTAGTAGGCGCTCAAGAGGCAACCACATATGGATGTGTCTCTCCCTCTCTTTCTCACTCCCTTCCGCTAAATATAAATAAACAAAAAAAAATATTTCATGGAGATTTATAAAACTAACTTTGACACTAGTGCTTCAACTCATACCTGAAATTACAAATAAGCTAATTATAAATGCTCTTCTGAGATGTGCAGTAACTAAAAGTGTATATCGAGTTAGCCTTGCATTTGAAGGACTTATCAAATTATGTGCCCACTTTGCCAAATTTCCAATTCTTTAAAATTTTTTTATGTTTAATAGATCTACGTCATCCATCATTGCTACTAAGGTCTAAAAACTTCGTCTTGAACAGCTATCTCAGTTTTTGTCAACACCGACAGGGCTGAAGGAGAGAAGACAAAAATATATAGTGACCGAGAAAAGATGAGCTGGTATGACTGAGAAGACTAAGTGTTTCATTCGCTACACTATTTCTGGAAGGTCTCCCTTGGCAACTTTAAGTGTTGTTATATCACTTTTCTTGGAGGCTTCTCTAGCGGTTTAAATATGGTGAGAGAATGAGAGAAGTGTAATACGAAGGGAGGGGAGAGTCTGGCTTCCCTGATTAAAAACGTTTCTCCATTTCCCCCTTTTGTGTTAGCTTGAAACCCTTTCCAGTTGACTCATCCATACTGGTCGGAGCTGTCTCGCACACACTCAGAGGGACGCACACTTCCCCATTCATATGACCACATCAGGAAGTTAGAAGCGTAACTTTGACTCAACAGGAGTTTTTCTATCCACATGCTTTTCATATAGGAGTTGTCAGGCCCCGGGTGGGGGTCTTCACAGGGCACCACGGTTTCTTCTCGGTGGCGCCCAACCTGATTGCTCAGTAGATAGTTTTGAGAGAAGCTTGGACCTCAGAGAGCTGCCCACAGTCATTTATCCAGGCAGATGCCCTAAAATTACAGATATTTACAAGTTAACACTTAAGTTATGGTACTCCCCAACAGCTGCGATGTTCTCAGTTTTTAAAAGGTTTCCTAGATGCAGCAGATGGTGATTTTGTTCTTCAGCCATGACAACAGAGACCCAGATCTTGCTTTTATGATGCTTGTGCTCAATACCTTTGGGTTCAATTTAAGCACATTTTGAAATAAAAATAAATGTATTTTAGAGAACCAAAAGTGACTCGAGGTAGCTGGATCAGAGCATTGGTATCGTGAATTAGGAGTCTTTGTTGAAATCAACAGAAAACCCAACTTACACTGGCTTAAACCATAAAGGGAATTTATCATTTCACCCAAAAAACCAGGGATTGTTCAGACTATATAAGGCTTGATGATGTCAAGTTCTCGTTTCTCTTCCTCTCTCTGTTCCGGCTTCCACTATGTGAGCTGCATCTGAGGGAAGACTTCCTTCATGGTCCTGAGATGGGTGTCAGCAGTCCTGGAGTTACATGATTCCAGTATTTCACAATTAAAACTGAAAGTAACATGAGGCCATGGTAGACATTATCGGTTTTCACCAGTATATCATTTTTTTCTACTTCCTGGATGCACAAGAGTTTACACTTCCTGCTTTGCCAGGTGCTGACCAATAGACTGTGAGCAAAAATGAGTGTGTCTCCTCCAGACAGAGGCAGTGAAAAGTCCTATGCAAGCTTTCAGCTCTCTCTTCCTCTTCGGGGGGATAGTGAGGGCCAGATGGAAATGGTTAAGCTATAAGAGCAAAGAAGCCTGGATCCTTGAGTCACTGCATGGATGTCAATTGCCTTGGGAATTGTCAGATGATCTGGTTATAGATTTCTATGTCCCATCACTCCAAAACTTACTGGCTTCAGACAACAATTTACTATAATCTCTGTGGTTCTGTGTGGGCTGACTGGATTCAGCGGGGAGATCTCACTAGCGGTCTCTCCCCTGGCTGCAGTCAGTTGTCAGCTGGAGCTGCAGTCATCTAACAACTCACCTGAGCTGACGTCCAAGAGGTCTCAATCACCTGGCTAGAACTGATGCTGGCTATTGACTACCCGAACACCTCTGTGGCTTGGGCTTCTCACTGCATGGGTCCTGAGCTCTGAGAGGAAGCATGCCAAGAATGTGTGTTCCAAGAGACCCAGGAGGAATTGAAAGGCTTCTTATGACCTTGGATGTCCTGACTCATCATTGCTGTCATCTTCTATTGGTCAAGGCAAGTCACTAAGTCTAGTCCAGATTCAAAGGGAGGAGAATTAGACTCTTACTCTTGATGCAGGGAGTAGCATATGGTACAGGGAGGGAAATTATTGATAGTGGCCACCTTTCATGATCTACTATACCTGACCTACAGTGGACTTTGGTGAACAAGTAACAAATTTTATATGTTAAGTTATTGAGATTTTGGAGGTTGTTACTTTAGTATAAATATAGCCTAAGCTGATGAATATAATTGTAGAAAATAGGAATAGATTGAAAGAAAAGAATGACTATGATTAACCTTTCATTTATTTCCTTGTCTTTAGTACACATTTATATGGCAATCATGCCTTTTAGACAAATTGATAGTGTTTTTTTCCCAGTTTGCTTTGTAATGTCCTATCAAGGTCTTAGTAAAAATTTTAAATTATTGAATAATATTTTATTGTCACAAAGCACTTCACTGCTCCCAAATAGACACTTAGTGTTTTCCCATTTATTTGATATTATAACTAATGCTGCAATAAATATCTTCATGTACAGCACACTATTTCTTTATTAGATTATATTCATTCATCTTTAGATCCTTGGTTTTGAGAGGTTTATTCCAATAAATTTCTTGAGAGCATCCCTAACTATACTGTCATTCCCCATCTCCCTGTGGACAATGCCCAAATTTAGGTTTTCAGTTCTGGTTTCTCCCCTTACTCTAAACTTGACATCACTACCTGGGATCGTTAATAGGCATTTCAAACTGAATATGTCAAATGATTCTTGATTCTCCACCCATTTGCTCAAAGCAGCTCCTTTCCTAGGCATCTTCATCTCAGTAAATGGTGTCACAATCATCCCAATGGCTCAAGCCTAAATCTCAGAATCCTTCTTCATTCCTTCCATTCTCTTGTCTTCTTGCAGTCAGTACACAAGTCCTACCTGTTCTGCCTCCAAAATGTATCTCACTAGTCAGTCCATTTCTCCTTCTTCCCAAAGCTGCCATCCTGGTCTAAGCTCTCATCATCTTCCTTTGAGCTACTTACTGCAATGGCCTGCTGAGGGATTTCTTCCTTGCATTTTGGCTTTCCATTCTGAATTAAATCTGCTCAAACTGTAAATCAAATAATACCGGTCTCCTGCTTTTAACCCTTTACTTCAGGCCAGAACCCTTCTAGCCTCTGCCTACCTCGCTGAGCTTGTTACAGCCGCTCCCTCCTCCAGCCACAGATCTTTCTAGTCTGAGTTCACTATACACTCTTTCTGCCTCAAGGCCTTTTGCACAGGTTCCCCCCTTGGCCTAGAACACTTTCTCCTACTTCTTCCCAGAGCTGCTGAACCTCAGTTTTCAATTTGATCATCATGTCCTTAGAGAGGCTGTATGAACTATCCTGTCTGATGCAACCAGTCACTCTCCACTAAATACCCTGTGATGACTCCAGAATTTTTCTTCTAATTACAGTTGATATTCAGTGTTACTTTATATTAGTTTCAGGTGTACAGCATGCTGGTTAGACATGTAATTTATGGTGTCATCCTCTGATAAGCCTAGTACCCACCTGGGCCCATACATAGTTATTACAATACGATTGACCTTGTTCCCTATGCTGTAATTTGCACCTTGTGACTATTTTGTAACTACAGGTTTGTACTTCTTATTACCTCCGGAACTTTTTTTTTTATTGTTGTTCAAGTACAGTTTTCTGCCTTTCCCCTCTTCCCCTCCCCACCACCTTAGCCCTCCCCACCTCCTTCCCCTGTTTCCATCCCCCTTGTTATTGTCCATGTGTCCTTTATAATTGGTCCTGTAACCACTTCACCCTTTCCTCTGGTCACTGTCAGCCTGTTCTCAATTTCAATGTCTTTGGTTATATTTTGCTTGCTTGTTTGTTTTGTTGATTAGGTTCCATTTAAAAGTGAGATCATATGGTATTTGTCTTTCAATGCCTGGCTTATTTCACTTAGCATAATGCTTTCCAGCTCCATCCATGCTGTTGCAAAGGGTAGGAGCTCCTTCATTCTTTCTGCTGCATAGAATTCCATTGTGTAAATGTACCACAGTTTTTTCTGATCCACTCATTTACTGATGGGCACTTAGGTTGCTTCCAGCACTTGGCTATTGTAAATTGTGCTGCTATGAATATTGGGGTGAATATTTTTTGGATTGGTGTTTCAGGGTTCTTAGGATATAATCCTAGCAGTGGAATTGCCGGATCAAAAGGCAGTTCCATTTTTAATTTCTGTACCTCCAGAACTTTTATAGGAGAGTAGTTTAGGGTCAATAATCTGGTTGAGAGTGTGGTGGTGGGAGGGGCTGGTGGTGACTTTAGGCTAGGACACTTGTCTGGAAGATTCATGTGCATAGCAATTTATAGGAGATCAAGAGACTCATGATTGTCCCTCTCAAAGAAGAGTAATAGTGATTGTGGGATTGATGACTTTTATGGAGCTAAAGTACTCTATACAGACCTAAGTGATGTCATGGTATTTGCCATGTCTGTATCCTTCACTGTGCTCATCACAGTCTGCAATCATTTTGTTTATTATTTGTCTTTTCTCCCCTTGCTATGGTGTAGGCTCCATGAAGAATGGTCCTTGTCTGTTTTCCCTACATACCCCATGCTGTCCTCAACTCTTAAAACAATACCTGGCACATAGCAGTCAATACATACTTTTCTGAATAAATGAGTGAATTGACATATAAATAAATAAGATCTAATTCACACTATCTTTCCTTTCCACCCTAACTTATCCCCAAGTGAAAGATTTCCATGGATTAGTTTAGTCTTCAAATGCACTGAAGTACATATTTATATTTCTATACATATACATCACCCTCCATTTCTGGGAAAGTAGAATGTGTTTCAGGAGTCTTATTGCAGGAGAGCAGAGGCTAGGAGAAACTAAGGTAAAGATACACTGGAGGTGATTTGGAACACAAATAGAAAACAGTTCAGTACTTGGAGAAAGTGGGAAGAAGGTGCTGCCTGACAGGAAGAGGCCCTTCATAACTCCGTGTCAAACAGCTTACTCAGTGTTTTCCACTGAAAAAACTTCTTTCCACTATCAAAAAGCTATTCAGTGTTTTCCAAATCAACATGTCATTTCCAGTCCTTAGAGTTTGACCTCAGCTTTAGAAATGGTCCTCTGTACCGAGTCCTACGGTCTCTGGCTGTGAGCCCAGGTCTCTTGCCTCCGTTCCCTGTTTCTTGGGGGCTTTGGCTGCCTTGCCAGCCTCTCAGTTTCATTTCCAACTTTGGGTTTCCTTCTGTGTGAGTCATAATGCGATAAACAGTGATTGTGTGTGCTGAGGCCCAGCTGAGGTGGGGCAGGACCGCTGCTCTGCAAGTTTGGACCTTTTCTACAGGTGCTCTTGGCCCACCCACCTTGCCCCTCTTCTGGGATTAGGTACCTTGTATCTGGTCATGCCCGCCTGTCCTTGAGCCCACCAGGCCTGGTGGCTGAGCCTGAGCTAAGAAGTGAAGAAATATGTGGGAGGGTTTGGGTAGAAACCCGCAGATGGGCTGCAGATGGGTGTTGGGGGCGGCTCCATACAGAGTCAGAGGGACACTGGGTAAGGAGTGCAACCGGGTGGGTGCTGCTGAGTGACAGCTTGTTTGCACAGGGATTGTCCTGCTTGTGAACATTATTTGTTTATCTCAACTTTCGGTGTATGAAGAGCCATCAGAGAGGCACAAATGTGGAGGAAGGGCCTTTGTCAGAACTGGCCAGGGACCTGTGAATCAGGCATGGCAAGATGTCATTTACTATTTCCTGTCTTTTCATGTAAGTGATAAAACATTATATTTTACTAATAATGTCAGCAACAACCATATTTACAACTACAACTACTACCATCACATCCACTGTTTATTGAGCACCTACTATTTGCTGGACACTTACTATTTACTTATATTTACTTACTTTACATCCATTACCCTTAATCTTTATAATTCTAGGGAGTAGAGATTATTTTTTCCATTTTACAAATTTACTAGTAAGAAAATTGAGGCACCGAATGGTTAAGCCATTTACCCAAAGTTATGCAGCTAATAAATTGCAGAATTAGAATTTGAACTCAGGTCTATCTGGCTCTAAACTATAAATGTTTGTATTTTAAAAATGCATTTTTTAAAGAGTTTATTTATTTAGTTTTCAAGAGAGGGGAAGGGAAGGAGAGTGAGGAAGAGAAACATCAATGTGTGGTTGCGTCTCACGTGTCCCCCGCTGGGGACCTGGTGTGCAACCCAGGCATGTGCCCTGACTGGGAATCGAACCGCAACCCTTTAGTTCACAGGTCCACACTCAATCCACTGAGTTACACCAGCCAGGGCTTAAAAATGCATTTTTGATTAACTCATGCTTAAATTTCTTCTCTTTACATAAAAGTATGAATTGTCTATTTGTAACAGTATTCTAGAAAAATATATTGCTTTCTAAAATAGATTCTCCTGATAATATTCAGATTTAAAGTTTCTGTTGAATTTTATTTATTCCGGCACCAACTTAAAAAACTTAATACAGTATTGTAACTTTGCAGGTTGTATACTTACTTCTACTAGTTTTACAGAAGATAAGCTTTTTCAATAACTGCTTCTTGAGGTTTGTGCTTTATTTGTCATTTACAGTAGCTAGAGTTGAGGAGTAAGGCATTGGCTGTATAATTTCCCTCTCCCGGCAGGGAAGATTATGTGTAAATAATTTAGGAATTTTCTACAGGATAAAGCAGCCATTGTGTCCTTTTGTGCATGAGCACTTGAATATGATTTCTACTTCATTTAAAAACTTACCCATAATTGTGCCTTCTAAAAAAATAAAACAATACATAACTTATTATAGAAGATGGTAATTCATAGAGAAGAAAAAGAGTCATGGATAATCCTATCAAATATAAAAATTAATATGGTTGTATATTTTATGTGTCTGTTCTATACAAAAGTTATTTTACATGTAATTCAGTCATCTCCCTGGAATTTATTTTCAGGCTTATGTTTAGGATAAGACAGAGATAATGAGCATAAAACTAGTTCCTTTCGTTTCCAATATGATAGATACATTATGTTCTTGTGAGAAATATATGAACTTAGTTTGGAGTGAGATAAATCATGATCAATTTATAACCATAGTTGGAAAAATTCACAAGATTCTTGATGTATATTAGGTTTATATGTTAAACCCCCCAAGATCAAAACCAGATTTCTCCTAAAAAATGTAATTTTTGAAAATATGGCTAAGCATCTCTGTTCAAATTTAAATATCATTTTTTGATTCTAAGCTAAGATAGCTTGAGAGACGGTCATCTGAGCAATATGATTTACAATAAATTTTTTAAGAAATGAATTGAAATGTCTGCCCAAAAGCTTTTCAAGTAATACTCCAACCTCTCCAAGAGACATATGCAATAATTTTTTTGAATAAATTTTATTTTTAAGAAAAGTTTGAGGTTCATGGCAAACCTGAGTGGAAAGTACAGAGCTCCTGAGCACCCCCACCCCCCACAGACGCACAGCTTCCCCCACTACCAACACCTCTCGGAGCAGTGCATTTGTGACAACCCAGGGACCTACACTGACGTGTCAATGTGACATAGAGCCCATAGCTTGCATTGGGTTCGCTCGTGGTGTTGTACATTCTATGAGTTTTAAACATTGTTTAGTATCATACAGAATAATTTCACTGCCCTAAATATCCTCTGTGTTCTGCCTGTTTATCTCTCCCTCCTCTCCTAACACCTGGCTACTACTGGTCAGTTTACTGTCTTGCAATATTTTAAAAACAATCTTCTATGTTAATTGGGAAACTTTTCTAAATAATCTTCTAAACTGGTGACTATAAGGCTCTCTGATAAAACAGCATTGAACTGTATTTTCATGGGTCTCAGGGCTTTCCCGCTTCAAAGCAAAAGGTGTGCAGTGCTGCAGTTGGGGGCTGTGGCTATAACTTAGATGATTCTCTTTACATTATATATTTTTTATAAGGTACATAGTATCTGTTCCCACTTCCTGCAGCCCAGGATCTGCAGTGAATGTGACTGTGCCAAACTGGTTTGTAGGATACACAGTGGCTAGCAAAGCCACAAATGTCCGTAATTAAAAGTTTATTTTAGAAAGACATGCTGTGTGTATTATAGGTTGTTTTCCCATAGGCAGGGAGCATTTTGCTTTCTGTAAGAAATGTAAAATCACTTTTTGTTTAGAAAAAAAGCATAAAATATTGTTTTTTAATTGTGTAGCTGTCAGTCTGGGCCTATTTTGAGACTGGATATTTGAGACAACTAACATTGTTTCTTTTGCGTTATTCAGGATAGTTTATTTAGTGCTTATTTTTATATATATTTAAACTTTTTTGGAAGTAATTTCAGACTTGTAGTTTTCAAAATAGAAATAGTACCAAGAACACTCATATACTCTTGACTCAGATTTACTTACTAACATTCACACCTTTTGCATTATCATTTATGTAGGTGTTTTCTCTCTTTGATATATAATATATGTTATGTGTGAAATCTTTTTCTGAGTCATTTGAGGTTAAATTATATACATCATGGTCCTTTACTCTAAATACGTACTTTAGTGAAGAATAGAGGTATTCTTTTATATAATCAGAACAGTAAATTTAACTTTGGTATAACACTTTTATATTATTTTCTCTTCATATTCTGATTTCGTCCATTATGTCTCTTGTTGCATTCGCCCCTCCCAATACAGGATTCAGTCCAGGGTCAAGTATTGCACGTAGTGTCATGTCTCTTTCACATCTCTTGATCTGGGACATTTTCACTGCCCTTTTAAAGAATATATTCCCACCTCCTTTAAAAAAATAGAATATTCATCTTTTCAGGTTCATCTGACACTTACCCAGAACTCTAGGGAAACAGTGCCCTGTGATCTGAGCTGCCTGTTGGAAGTTGTACTGGAGAATAACAATTTCTCCTTTTCTTCTTTCTTTTAAATCTCACATATGTGTCTCCATTGGCAGAATTTAGCCAGGAACCACTCTGGAAAAGTCCTCTGGAAAAGAGTCCTAGGCTTTCTCTCCACAGTGCAGAGCGGAATGTAGAAAGGGGTGGCGGTAACGCCGAGGGGCACGCACTCCTGTTCTTTAAGGACTTCCAGATGGGAAGGAGAACAGGACAGGAAGCTGCCTGCCCCTGGGCAGCTTACAATCTTCAGAGAGATCTGTAAATCCAGTGGGGGAAATACCCAGGGCTGTGACTGAGAATAACAAAGGCATTCTCTCCGGCACAGAAGCCTGAAGGAAGACAGGGGGCCACAGTTCTGTGAAGGTCAGGGAGGGGTGGGCCTGTAGTTGTCTATACAGAGAAGTGGCCAGAGCAGTGGGACCCACAGCAGAAGAGAGCTTGGGATATTGAAAAAACACAAAACGACAGCCCATAGGTTTATGTGACTGGAATTTGGTGGAGCTTGGCCTCATTTTTAGGTGGAGAGGATGGCAGAGGCTGGATTGAGCTCGGTTTAAAGGACCTGGTGATGAGCTAGCATTTTTGTGTCTGAGTAAAAGAGAAATGTTCCTACCCTATGTGGCACCTTTGGGCAAATTAGAGAAAGGTATCCACTCCTCAAGACTATTCTATTTTGTTGGAAAATTGTAGTAAAATACTTTTATTAGAACAAGGTACTTTACCAAAATCTACCAGAGAATATTTGTAATAAACATTAATTTACAGTGCTCCACTGTGAAAGGCACTCTTCCACAGGGTTGTTCTACTACAACGTGGGTAACTGTGTATGGCGGCCTCAATGGGGAGCCACAGAAGGGTTTCTGCAGAGGAGTGGCACGATCCTGTGTGGTCCTGTGCAGACGGGACAGAGGAGAGGGGGAGCATGTTGGAGGTCAGTCCTACAATATTTTGGAGGCAAAGGGATTGGATGAGGAGACGGGAAACAGGATGAGATGGCAATAACGCATCAGGTTTGTGGATGGTAGTGCTCTCATGAGACGGCATGACCTGGAGAAGACCAGGATTTGTGGGTGGGAGAGACAAAGAAAGCAGGGGTAATTAACATCCAGGTATTTGCCATCTCCGTTGAATGCTCTGTTCTCAACTAAAAGTTAACCAAAGTTTTGTCTTTTCTCAAATCAGTATCCTTGATAAACTTACCCATTAGAAACGAGGACAATAGCAAGATCTTTCTTTGCCTTTCAGGCTTTTAGAATTGGGTTAATTTAAGGTCAAATTTTACTAACATTTCCAAGTTCCTCTCTGTTTCAGGTACTCTGCCAGAGACTTACACACCTTTTCTCGTTTCCTCCACTCAGCCACCTATGAACTGGCCAAGTCCCTTGTTTTTTTCAGCTTTGTCAGTGCTGTACTGTAGAACTTTCTGCAATGATGAAATACTTTATATCTGCACTGTCCAGTAATCATGTGGCTATTAAGTACTTGAGATGTGGTCAGTGTGACTGAAGAGCTGAATTTTTTATTTTACTTGTAACTACATGTGCTAGAGATGGCCAGTGACTACAGTATATACAGCACAGCTGTAAATGAATGGTCTCCAAATAGGGGTCCACACAGCCCAGGGAGGGTACAGAATTTGCAGAGTGCAGAAAGAAAACACACACATTTTAAATCATTGTTACTGATTTTTTTCTGTATGTTTTGTAATGTACCTAAAATATTAGGTATAGAATACATAATTAATATATAGTATATAATTTTATAGAGCACTTAGCACTTTGCTTTGCAAATATTAACTCATTTAATCTTCATAATGACATTGTTTGGTAGATACTTTTATTTTCCTCATTTTACAAATGAAGTAACTAAGGCAATATTTGGATGTGGCTAAGGACACAGGTAGTTGGTGGCAAAGCCAAGATTTGAGTACATTTTAACTGCTAAGTCCAAGGTTTTCAGGGTAAACTACATAAGTATGTAGGAAGGGGGTTGAGGTGGAGAAGGCAAACATTTTTACTGATGGGTGAGGAACCAAAAATGTTTGGTGACTAATGCTCTGTACCAGACCTTAACAACCATTGAGGTACAACAATTCCTAATCTCAAATTTTAAAGGTATTTTGGAGATAATCAACTCCATCTTTTTTTCCCTGCAGATAGAGGGGCATGAAGATGAATGAAGACGGTGTAGGGTGATGATCATCTACAGAGACAACTGTGAATAACACACATGAAGATTTGTGTGATCGTGATCCTGTAAGTTTCCCCATTTAAAAAAGTTTATCCTTGCTAGTTTTGTTCTCGTTATTAATTTAAAAAATTTTTCTTGTTTTTGATACTCTGAAGTAAGGGAGGGTGGAAGGCTGAAGACCTGGAGGGAGTAGAATCCCAGTCTCAAGAGCAGGTGGAAAGAATGCAGGTCCGGAATCAAGACCTGTTCACGTTCCCTTGGTGGGTGCTCAGTTATGTGTGCCTTTGTTGCTGGTGGCTCTAATTCAAGTGTAATCAATCCCTGAAAGATCCATGGGGAAGATAAATTCACCCAAACCTAACTTCCTCCTACACACTTGAAGTGAGTATGCCATTCCCCCACCTCCAATTCCTTGTCTATCCTAGAAATCTCTGGCATCACTCCGGGTACCCACCAGCGTGCTTAGCAAACAGTTGAGTTGTATAAATGAAAGGAAGGTTTAACTTTACATACTATCATTACAGTTCCCAGGTACGTGAAATACTAAATGAGGTTTTGTGTCATCAGAGAAGAGTTTTGGAGATCAGAGATATAATGCAAGGAATAAATCCATGCACTTAAAAAAAAAAAGGTGGGGTGGGGTGGGCAGGGCAGAGAATGTAGGATATGTGCGTTGTTGGCGGCTCTCTCAGTTTCAAGTCCTAGCAGTTTCAGGGAATGCAAATGGAAGACCTCCTGCAAAGCGTGAATGGCAAATACATGTTCACCCAGCAGTTCTGGAGCATCTAAATTCAAAGACTTTCTTTACAGGCCAAAGAAAGTTCTTGAGTTCTTGGGGAAGTCAGTTTGGTGGTGGGAGAGAAGGGTGCAACCTTCCTTCCATTCTTCTGGTTTACCTAAGAACTTCATTGAGAGACGAACAATCCTTTCTAAAGGCTTGCTGGAGCCACGCAGGCCAGGTAAGACTTTCCACGTGAAGCCAAACCGCTCCCAGCAGCCCTCCCCACACTGGGCGAAGGAACCAATCACAGGCCTGGCTGCATAGGTGGGTGTGGCCTCCAGGATGGCTCCGCCCCTTCGAGCGCGTCGCGCTCCGCCGCTCGGGCGGGGCGAGGGAAACCGGCAGGAAAGGGAGGGGAGCGAGTGCTCGTGCGCGCGCGAGCACGCGCGCCCGGCGTGTGGGCGGCGGCGCGCCGGTGCGCGCGCAGAGGAGAGGCCAGCCCAAGAGACCGTAGTGGGGCTCGAATAGAGGGGCGGGGGAGTCACCTGCGAGCGACTACGCCTGTCGCCCACAGCGTCCAGATCGAGCCGACTGCGTGGGGCCCCTGGCCCACACCCTGGGAGGCCGAGGCGGGGGGAGCGGGCAGAGTCCGCGCCCGCGCCCGGGACTAGGAGGAGTCGGACCTTGGCCGCCGCCGCGGTCCGCGCCCGGCCGGGTAGGTGAAACCTGGGTTGGTTGTCCGCCGGCCTCTGGCGGGCTGGGGGAGGAGAAGCGAAACTTTCCGGCGCTTTTCCCCGCGGTTCCCGGGCCGTCCGCGGCGCGGGGAGGTGTTGTCGTCGCGGGCGGCAGCTGCCGACGCCATGTTGGGGTCTGTGAGAAACGGGGCGCTCCCGAGCCGCTCCCCTTGCTCTGGGGTTGGCCCGCGGCGTCCGGAACCAGTCGCACAGCCCGTGGGACGCCGCCGCCGACGCCGCGGGCGGGCTCGCCAGCCGTCCGGAGGGTCTGAGGGTCCGCGGGTCCGTGGGGCGAGGGTCAGGCAGACGCGCTAATGGGGCCCCGCGGTCGGGCTAGACAGAAGTTCTGGGGCTTGAGGACTATGGTCCCAGGCGTGGTCAGGGTCCCGTATGTGGCCAGGGCGCCTTAGGGTCCCAGCATCTTTCTGTCCAAAAGTTTGCAGAGGCTGGGCACCAGGGACTTGGTAACTTGAACGGCACATTTTGAGTGACTTGGGGCAAAAATGGCACCTCAGGGTTTGCTCTGATAGAAGCGGTGGTTCTTACACATTATTTATTTGGAATTTAAAACTTTTGTAGCATTTTGCCGAATTTATTTATTTCTTTTTAAAATTTTATTGAAGGCCAACACAGCTTGCTGTTCATGTTTCTTGAATACCCGTGTGTGCTGTTGGTACATGATAGCGATAACTTGTGTGTGCGCTGGAAATGAGTGGTATTAAGGCTGCAGATAACTAAGCCCTTCCCTGTAATTCATAGATTCACAAAGTATGTAAATTGATAAATGCCTTCTTGTTGTGTTTCAGTACGGGACTGAAGAGGCTCATTAAAGAAAGATTTAGACAGGAACGTGACTGAGAGACTTAAAGGCGTGTTTTGTTCTCTTAAAAACAAGGTGAAGTGATCCTGACATTTCGATTTTGTTTTTTCCCCTCTCTTTGGTTCCTTAAAGGTGCATGCCTGCCATGTTTTGAGCATTTATCTTTTTCTGTCTGTACTCTGGCAGCTTATGGGGACCCAGGTTAATTCAGTATTAACCAAGACTGCTATTTTTAATCTGTTCAGGTCCTGACAGCACTGGAGGTGAATGGTATTAAGTTACTTATTTGGAAAGCACATATAATCGCCTCAAAAAATAAAAACCGGTGGACTGACCAAGGCATTAAAAGAGAGTCAGTAAATGAATACGAATTGCTATTTTTAAATGAAGGCATCTTAGTTTTAAAATTCTTAGTTTAAAATTCTGTTAAATTAACTGACAGGATGCTTGACCAACATATATGATAAACCCTGGAAAGCGTGTTGAAGAATTTCTCTTAATCTATAAGTAAAAATATAGCTTGTGCTCACATTTGATTGCTAATTTCCGTAAGCATTTTTTCCCTTTTTGTTTTGTTTCACTGGCAAATAAATGCATTTGTTTTTTTGATGAAGAATTATGTAGAATTGAGGGTGACTTAACTAACTTCATAAATCTAGCAGCCAAGCTGGTATTAACTCAGGTCTTACAGCTCTGAAGCCTTCTCATTTTCCTATAGCATAATTCTGTAGGATGTAACTCATTCCCGTTGAACAGTCTCTGCCCACCTTGTTTCCTGTGTCTTGCCGCTCTTTCTGATTTTAATTTACTCAGTATACTTATTTTCTAGAGAGCTGCTTTACACGGGTTTTTCTATTTAACGTTTTCCTCTTTAAAAGACTTACTTAAGCCCTGCCTGGTGTGGCTCAGATGGTTGGGTGTTGTCAGGCAGAGGGAAGGTCATGGGTTGGATTCCTCCTCGGCAGGGCAGTTGCCTGGGCTGTGGGTTCCGTCCTCCGTAGGGGCAAGTAATGAGAGACAACCCATCCGTGTTTCTCTCCTTTTCTCCCTCCCTTCCCCTCTCTTTAAATATAAAATTTAAAAAACTCACCTAAGTCTGTATAATCTTTGGAGTCTTTTCTGCCCTGTTCTCCTTAACCCCAACCCCCTTCTCTCCTCGAGGATAATCCACTTGTCCCAGTACATTTTACACTGACCTGTCATGGCACCTCCGTGACAGCAGGCTTTGCCAGTCTGATTTGCCTCTCCAACCTCAGTGTGCAGAGAATGTAACAGATGCTCAGGAAAGGTTTGAGGGGATGAGTACACATGTACTCCTTTGTAAAGATACTTCATGAATTTCTTACTAAATTTCAATTTCCTTGGGCATAGTCGTTTTGGCCTGGGGATACAGAACTTGAATGTTTATGAAATTTCCAAGTACATCATGGACTGAAGTATAAGCAACAAAGAAAAAGCCCTGTATCAACAAAAGGATAATAATCATAATTTTAAAGTGTAGTTGAATTTATTTGCACTGGATGGAAATAGAGTTAATGCCTAAACATTTTGAGTCACGTTTATACATTTAAGCTCTTTGATAGAGCAGATCTCATTTTCTACCAGATACTGTTTTGACAGAATTGTCTTAGGATTTTATTTTAGAATGCTTTGCTTAATGGAAAGCATATAAGAATCACTTTTCTATTGATAAATTTTGAAAACCAGCTTTGTATACCTGCTGCATGCTTAATAGCAATATGCATGTTGGCCTAACTAAATAAAATGTGCCTCATAGATATGCGCTCTGAAAGAGTGCTATTTTATAAGTTGCAAGGCCTCTGTAGGTGAAGGTATTTTATAATTCTGTAATGAAAGTACTGTAGAATTTGAGGTTAATACTGTGCCCCCAATATATGTTGGTTAATTCTGTGCTGATGCTGTGTTAATTCATGATAACTTTCTTTCCAGTCAGTCCATAAACTATAAACTGTTGTGCTCAATTTGGTAGGTCTTGGGAAGAGAATAGAAGACATTCAGGTCGTTTCTGTGAGTGCTAGAGAAAGTAAGTTGCATATAAGGTGGACTGGAACAAAAAAAGCAAACCTGAATGCTAGCTCTGCTCTTTATTAGCCCGTGACTCAGTAAAGTTCCTTTACTTCTCTAAGCTTCACTGCACTCGTTTATGAAATGGACACAGAAATATTTGCCTCACAGTTTTGTGAGGATTACTAAGATGTTTGTGGAGTGCCAGGTGTATGATATTCAGTAAGTTACCTTAACAAACAGAATGACAATGAATTATTTAGAATCATAGAATTTAAAAATTTTAAAAGGGATGTACCCTTTAGAAATACTTAGTTCAGTTCTCAAGCTTGGCTGCTCATTAGAATTTCCTGCGGAGCTTCTTAATACTGATATCTGAACCCCACCCTAGTACAAATAAATGAGAATTACTGGGTTTGGGTAATAGGGAATTTTACCTTTTTTTGTTTGTTTGCACCCATGATTTTAATGTGTAATTGGGTTTGAGAACCATTGATTTAATTCCATCTCCTATCTCCTTATTTTCTTTATTTTGTGGCAGAATAAAGTGCAGAGAGAGGTTAAGTGCCAGCCAAATTCCTATTAGGTTAGAAAGGATGTATTTGCAGTGGACAAAAGTGGAGTGCATATAGGTTAAAGTAACAGTTAAATTTATTTTCTACCAGAAAGGCCACACATTTGGAACTACAGTTCAGTAACTCCAGTGATCTTCACCTCCACTCTGCATCAACGTCCTACATGGTTGACTGTTTTTTAACCTGTTTTCATTCAAAAATACGTCTAGTCTTAAGCTCTGTGGGTAGAGATGGTGATTCAAAGCCTTTCTGTGTATTCGTTTTCCATCATACTTGATGAACAAGTTTTATGTCTTCATTGTCACCTCCAGTACCTCCCAGCTTCTTAGTTTTTTTCCTTCTTTCCAATCCTGAACTCCGTAGTTCCTATTCTGTGAACTCAATAGCACTTGGTAGTCCTCCTCTCCTTGACCTTTTCAGTGGGTCAGTTCGCAACTTGTAAATGTCACTGTTTATTTTTTCTATTTCTTTCCCTGCCTAGCACCCCCGAAAAAGTCACAGCTGTGGTGACTGTTAAATATTGTTTTTCATCTACCTGTGTACTAGTTGCTTTCAAATCCTTTTCTCATCCCAAAGTTGACTCATTTTCTCTATTGCTTTTGCACTCTAATTCAGGTTGCTAACCCCAATTTTGAGACTTTGATTCTCAGCAGATAACCTTACTTCTAAAATTATTATGATTTTATGGTGTGAGTTTTCTATTTTCTTTTTTGCGTCAACTTTTTCTCTCCATTTCTATAAGTGCAGCTATCCTTAATTCTTTATACTTTTCATTTAAACAGTAAGTTGTTAGGGAAACATCGAAATGATTTTTGTATTTTTTGTTCATATCTGTATTAATTGTACCTGTAACTTTGTATTTCCTAATTACACATATTTTTCTATACATTCTTTGCATTTTTTTACTTATTTGAAAAACTTTTTTCTTTGTTTACAAGGGAATATCTGTTCATTATAAAATAATTAGGCAGTATCAAAATATTTCACCCTAGTACATAGATATAACCAGTACTTAATTTTTGGTGTGTATCTTTCTAGACTTTTTTTAAAGAAGGTTTTTATTATACAGGGTCTGGCAGAAGTAACACCTGCTTGAGTGCCGTAGGTAGGGTAATAATATGGATGTAATAATTTATAGTTTTAATTTGAACATTTCACCTAAAATGTCATATGGTGTACTTGAGTGTGATACTGTTATGTTACAGACTTACGTGCTTATGATTTTGTAACAAACACAGGGAGTTACGTGTGCTGGACCCTATATGTGCTGCTTTAAAACCTTTACTTAATATATTTACTTATTTAACATTTTTTGCACTAAATATTAACTCGTGTCCTCTCAAAAGCAGTCTAAACATCCATTATATGGATATGCCATAATTTATTTAACCTGTCTTCTATTGTTGAATGTTTAGGTTGTTTCTGGCATTTTAGCATTATAGACAAAGCTGTAGTGAACTTTATGTGAACAACTTTGTGCAGTGGTCTAATTATTTGTCTAATGTATTCTTGGAAATAGAATTGTTGTGTGAACTTTATAAAGTGCTTATATTACCAAAAATGATATTTAGAGAAGTTGTTCCAGTGTATACTCTTTAAAACTATGCCCATTTTCCCTACATTTTAGGTGAATAATACATCATTTTAATTTTTATTTCTTTGATTAACATGGAGAGCCAACATTTTTCTATTTACTAGTCATTTTCACTTGTTCTTTTGGAATTGCTGTTTGTATCTTACCCATTTTTCTTTTGGGATATTTTCATTTTTTTCTTACTGATTTATGGGAACCTTTTATGTGTTACAAATGTTGACCCTTTGTCATATGTTGCAAATGTTTTTCTCTAATGCTTTTCCCCCCTCACTGTTGAATTTTAAAAGTTTATGTGTGATAAAATGTTTTCTTTTATGATATTTGCCTTTTTCATGTTGTCTTTAACCATTCCTGTCTATGGTTAGAAATTTAGGTTCTATTTTTCACTCAAGAGTTAATGCCAGAGGGAAAACTTTTTATATGCAGCATTCTCCCCCTGCCCTCCCCCCAATAGTTTATTTCTCAGGACGAACTTACGTGGTTAGAAATTGAAAGGTCAGCCATGGCCTCTGTTGGAACGTGGTCCTGTAAACTAAAAGGTGGAGGGTTCGATTCCCAGTCAGGTGCATACCTAGGTTGTGGGTTTGGTCCCTGGTCTGGGCGTGTGCAAGAGGCAACTGATTGATGTTTCCCTTTCCCTCTCCCTTCTTTCCCCTGTCTCTATTAAAAAAAAAAAAAAAAAAGCATGTCTGTGGGTGAGGATTAAAAAATAAAAGGTCAAAGGGCAATCAATGTTTTCTGAAGTATTTCATATACTACATTACCATAACTTTCCGGTTTTTCCGTGTGTTTCACTGATTGTTGTGACTTCTGGCACAATAAGGTTATTTAGTCTTTGAGATTTGTGAAACATGTGAAAGATGTTGAAAGTGTTTTGTCCTTCTCTCATGTCTACCCCCTTTGTCTCTCTCGCTTCTCCTTCTACTTTCTAAACTAGGTGTTCCCCAAAGTTTAGTCCTTGGCCCTCTTCTCTCTTCCACAGCATCAACCAGCTGTGTGGATGGTTGACCACTAAATCTCTTTCTGTCCTGGAGCTACCTGCTCATCCTGGTATTTCTTTGTCTGACAGATGTTTGGCTTGTGGATACCCTGAAGGTACTTCAAAATAAGTATGTTCTCAACTTACTTCTCCCTTCTGAAACAAAACTAGCATCTGAATAATGGCTTACGCTTAACCTTCTGAAGTCATCTTATACTCACTTTTCATCCACATACTCAGTTGGTTCCTAAATCCTAGCTGTTGTATCTCAGTAATCTTACTTGCATCTTCCCGCTTTTATTTCTGTGTCAATTATTGTTGCTCAGGCTTTTACTGCCTTTCACTTACAAACTGTTGTAATACCCTTCTTTTTTTTTCCTTCAATTTTGCTTCTTCAGTAGTCTTGCCATTCCATCCTGAGTACTGTTTCTGTGAACTGATTAATATTTTCCTATTTAAAAACCTTTGTTTTTCTGTTGCCTGTGTAATAGAGTCTAAACTCTTCAGTCTGATGCTTGCTTTTCTTTGCAGTTTGGCTTTTCCCAATCTTAACAGGTTTCTGTTCTTCTGCTATACTTTCTTCTGGCTCTGCCTCCTACAGCCTGGGCTCAACTATTTCCTCTTTGGCAAATATATTTATGTATCATCGTCCCTTGACCCACTACTCTTGCTTTAAGGCCCAGCTTGAATTTCTAGTCATTTAAATGTGTTCTTCCTAGATTCTACCTCTGAGCAGAATTACCTCCTAACTAAACCTTTTGGTCCTAGGCTTCATCGCTTTGTTTTTTAATTAAAAAAAATTATATCTTTGGTTTGTTTTTCCTATACTCCTTTAGACTTTGAGTCCACACATTTGGGTGAATCGTATTCCTCAGTTCACAGAACACTGCGTGGGTACCAAAACTTCTTCCTTGTTTTGTTTTTTCCTTCCTTATCAGTCAGTTACTTCCATAATCCTCTTTCCAACAGAAACACACCCTAATGTATAATACGTGAATTATATATACTTGTGTATATATATTTGGAAATAGAGCTATCTTTATTCTTCACAAGGCTTGTTAGTTTTGAGCGCTTCTATTTTTTTAATACTACTTTGTAAAGAGTAAGTGGCCAGTAAATGTTTTCTACTTGAAAGTCATTGAAAATTAATACTGGTTTTACTAGCTTCCATATAGCCTAGGCTGAAAACCTGGGGATTTAATTTCAGCTTTACACTTCCACATCTAGTTAGGGCAATTCTAAATCTAACCTATTCTTCTCTTGTTGCAAACCTCAGACTCTCATCAACTTTCCTCCTACTCTTTCAATAATTTTTCAGTGGGTTCTCCTTTCAGACTCTCCTTACTCAGTTTATCTTTCATTGTGTCTACATTACCTTAGAAAACTCCAGATCAATTCAGGCCACTCCTTCCAAAAGCTTCAGAAAGAGTTCTCAAGAGCCAACAAAATCTTATTTTTTTTCTCCCCAGTTTTTCTATTAAATAATTCCCTCCAGCATCTACTGCAGTTATACATGTGACTTTTATTTTAAACCCACATTTTAGTTGGAGAGCTTTGTGCCTTCAACATTTTTTGCCATTTGAAGTTCCACTTATTATTCACAACTTTTTTCAAGTATTCAAATGCTACATTCCCCAAGTCATGCCTTCACTCTTTCCTTTTTAGCTTGCTTACCACACTGTTAATCTTTTTATTATAGTACTTATTTCATCGTGCTTTGTATTAAAACCTTGTGGTACATGTTTTAATTCCCAGTGCCTGGTTCATTCTCTTTTCTTTCTAACACAAAGCATACAGCCTTAAAAATGTAGTGAGCAGATTGTAACTGCTTAGAAAAATACTGAAGAAAATTTGTTAAGGGTGTGATGGAATAACCAGTTCCATAGTAGTATTTTAGTTAAGCTTTGGCAGCTTTATTTTTCAAATATTATACAGTGGTTTCTAGTAGCTGTCAGCACTGTGCAGCTGCCCCTGTACAAATACATTTTGAAATGATGCAGTTTTTTTATATGAATTTTGTTGATGATGAAAACATGCATACTTTTTATTTGCTAACTAAACAGCTGTGCTTTTTGGCGAGAGAAGAAATCATTTTTATAAATTATCACGAGATTGAGATTTTCTTAAAAACAAGATCTGTTGTGCTCAATACTTAAAATTCATAATTCAATACTGTAGTTAAATGGGCTAGAATATTTTGCTGTAAATGTAAAATCTGTGGGCCTAGTGAAGCAATTGATGTATGGGGTGTGGTTCCTGTTTTCTGTGAAAATTAGTATAGATGTCAAAAATAAAGTCTTTGATTTTTGTCAGACTCTGCTTTTTGTCAGACTCAGACTTTGATTTTTGTCAGAAGCTGCTGCCACTTAAAGTGCTGGTCATATTCAGCTTAGTGCACATTGATGGCATGTAGGTGCAGGTGTTTTTGTAGATGCTGTTGGGAATACAAAGTTAGAGGAAATAACCTTGTTTTCAGGAACCTTCAGATCTGCTGGGAATAAGCAGGTACACAAATCTTTATAAAACATAATAGAATATAAATGCCATAAAGTGGAACAGAAAAAATGGTATGAGAATTTAAAGATGAAACAGTTATCTGGTTGTGAGGCTACTGAACTGACTGCATCTTGTGAGATGCAGTGGTGAGATTTCAGAATAGCAAGGGAGGGAGGACATACTAGCCCAGAGGTAGAGGAGGAAGCCTAGAGCATGACTGTAACGAAGAGAACATATAGAAAGAAGTAGAACTGGAAAGGGAGTCTGGGACAGGCTGGGGCTTGACTATGAAGGTCATTGAATACCGGATTAAGGGTTTTGGATTTAATTTGGCCAGGGAACCTTTGGTTTTTGAATAGAGAGTACCTGATCCTAGTTGTAGGTGAAGAATATTAATCTCACCTTGTGTGGTATGGTTTAAATGCTAAAGACTAGAGAGAGGACTGACTTAAAGCTTGAGGTCCATATTCTTAACCTCTTTCCCAACTTTCTAATGAAAAACCATTTGTAATTACCAGTGGGGCTGTTCTGGTTTTCCAAATTAACTTTCTGAAATCCTCAGCTAAGACATAGGTTGTTCTTATATACCATGGTGAGTTTCTCTGTCAAGCCCAACTTATTTGAAACTGCCTGTACTGACACCCTAAATTGGTCATAGTTTTACTCTTCACTTCCTTTAGTATTTGAAGAATAATTTTGAGCATATTTTATACTTATTACAATATGCTTAAAATTTTTTTCTCTTATTTATCAGTGGCTTCCCCCAAATATATAATAAAGTTCACATGAGTGAATTATTCTTAGAATATTTATTTCTGAAGGTAGCAAAATATAATGGAAAGAATATGCATTCTTACAAAAACTAGTTGTGAGACCATGGGAAAATTGCTTAACTAGCCCATGACTCAGTTTACTTTTTTTGTGAAATAGATCACTTAACAAAATTGAAATTATTAAACAAAATAGAAAATGTGGGTGTGTTAGCACATGTGTAGGCATTGAGTAAGTTAGTGTTCTTGGCTAAGACTGTAGACTAATAATGTATTTGAGTCTACTGTTCAGTAATAAGCATGTTTGGTGTCTAGGAGAGATTTAAAAATTACTATTGCTTCTCCCTAAATGTGATTCAAAATTTTGAAGTTTTAGTTCTTCTTAATCCAGATTTACATGAGTTTGAAATTAAAATATAAAGGCTTGTTTTTTTCCTCTAAGAAATGAACCTATTTCCTTTATCCCTGTTAATTTCTTACAATATGTATTATATAGTTGGTTTGTCACAGCGGCAGAAATCCTAGTGTAAAGAGCAGGAGAAAACTTTGTCTTTTATTGATGGAATAAGTAAAATTTTTTAGAGTTATAAATTTAATTAGCTGAACTTTCAAGTATTTTTTCTTTATCATCCCAATATTTTATTGAAAGTCTTAGCTATAATTCCTTGATTATTCTTTGCTTACTACAGTATAGAACTTTTGAACTTAAGAACTGTCTTGTTCTTTGCATATGGTAGGCACTCAGAATAATTGTTCATTTTGACTTAGCTGCATTAGTAGAGGGTATAGTTTGTTCTAATATGCAGGGAGGATGTACCTAGTTTGTTGCTGTCTTTACCTCTCCTTTCCTGTTTGTTTCTCCCTTTCCGGTAAAGTCTCAATTTAGCAGTAACACAGATTTTAAAATCTTGATTTGTATTAAGACAGTCCGAAGTTTGATTAGGCCCTGGCTGGTAGTGCCATTGGTTTGCGGATCATCCCCCTATGCCAGGGTTGCAGGTTTGATTTCTGGTCAGGGAACTTAAAGAATCAACCAATGATTTTTATTTTAGGTGGGGTTGTTAATAATTGTGAGTTTGCTGTATTTTACTATGTTTTTTTACATGGTTTTTATCTTCTTTTTCTTAGATAAGTCCCTTTAACATTTCATAAAATAAGGGCTTGGTGATGATGGACTCCTTTGACTTGACCTTATCTGAGAAGCACTTTATCTGCCCTTC
>CM052544.1:95791664-95810094 GCA_028533065.1 Trachops cirrhosus
CCTCCTCCTCCTCCTCCTTCCCCTTCCTCCTCCGCCTTCCCTGCTTCTTTTCTTCTGTCATTTGTGTGAAATCTCTTATTCGGTGCCTGAGCTAAGCTTAGAATCCAGGTCTTTTGGTTTGTAGGTCTTTTTTTCAGTATCATGCACAGCTGAATACTGAAGCTCACTGATCTCAGGTGTCATGGGTACATGTAAGAAATTAATTGGATGATGATTTTTTTGTTTTAATTCACCCTCAAGGATGAGATAAGTAGTATTGATTTTCAGTAAGAAGAACTGGGCCATAGTATTTTGTGACAGTTGGGCCCTCTTCTCAATTGTAAATAGTATTCTCTTTTTTAAAAGAGTTTTACCTCTTCTAGTATTACATTTTTAACAGGTGGTAGACACTCTGCTAAAGAATGTGTTACTTTAGAAACAAGATGTTACCAAAAGACTAGGGTGGAAGTTGAACTCAAATGCAGTTCTTGTCTACATTTGTGAAGGAGATAACTTGAAACTTTGAATTGTTTAATTTTTTTATAATTGGTATATAAAGCTGGCTTTATGAAAGTTAAAGAGATTTGGCAGGAGGTAGGGGGGAAGTATGCTTTTGCTATGGTTCTTACATTTTTAACTATAAATTAAGACTTCCAGACATCATTTGCTGGAAAAGAAGAGGAAGTCAATTGGAAAACTTTTGGAATTTATAGAGTTCTGTGATGTGAAGTGGCTGGATGGGGAGTGGGGGAACAACCCCAAAATGTCAAGTTTTCTAATTGATAGTAACAAATTAAAAAATACAATATGGAAAAGAGATTAACTTCAAAATAGCAACACAAACTATAAAATACATGGGGACCTACTTAAGAAGTGTAACAATCTTGTGAGAAGAAACCTACAGAAGTACTGGCCCACAAAAGAATATTTGAAACCTTGGGAAGAGGCACTATCAACTTGACCAGGAACACACAAAGCTATAGATGTTAATTTATTCCAAAATAATGTATGTGTGTAACATGAGTTCCATCAAAATTTCAGTGGGTTTTGTCTGTTTATTTTTTCATTTATTTATTGCAGTTGAAAAATGGTTCTACACCTTAGCTGCACATGAGAATTACTCGGGGAGCTTTAAAATATTCCAGTGGCCAGACCATGCTCCACATACCCCAGACCAGTAAAATCAGGATATCGGGGAGGGATCTAGTGTCAGTAGTTCTTAACTCTTTATGATTATCATCAGAGTTCATTGGTTTCAATTTTGGTTTGAATTTCTATTTTAAGGTCTAATTATTAATAGTAATTGATATTTTGTAACTTTTATTATTTTTTAGAGATTTTTAAAACAAAAAGGAAATTTAGATATCGTTAAAGAATAGAATAACACTCATCCTAGCTTGCAGTTACCATGTGTTCATTGGACATGTGTGAATCTGATATATTATGGGATCTTAGTGATCTTGTTTTTCTTATATCTTGAAGCATTTTACTATTTCATTATCCTAGGAATTATTTAGCCAAAAAGAAGATAATGGAAGAGTGATGTAATTGCCTAGATAATGATGCAGTAAAGAAATAAATCATCATTTTTACACCATCTTTCACTTTAATTATTGCATTGCCTAAAGTATAACATCAGCTCTCAAGAAGATACAAAAGTAGTTTGGAGCCCTGACTGATGTGGCTCAGTAGATTGAGTGCTGGCCTGCTAACCAAAGGGTCACCGGTTCGATTCCCAGTCAGGGCACATGCCTGGGTTGCAGGCTAGGTCAGGCCCCCACTTCCTGGTGCACCAGAAGCAACCACACATTGATGTTTCTTTCCCTCTCTTTCTCCTTTCCTTCCCGGCTCTCTAAAAATGAATAAATAAAATACTTTTAAAAAAAGTAGTTTGGAGATATTTTTGTTAGTTTTTATGTTTGGTTTAAGTTAATGTATTGAAAATTTAAATTTCTTCATTTGTCATTTTCCATCTTTAATGGGAAAGAAAAAAATTGGGAAAGGTAGACATTTCAGAACTATTAGACAAGTCAAGATGAGTGCAAAGACACAGGAACACTTAAACTAATGATGGTGAATTATTGTAAGTGAAATCTTAGACTATGAGTCTTCAAATGATGATTTTTCTAGGTGAGTTTTCTCAAACTCAGATTTAATGAGTAATTAGTATTCCTAAAGACAAAAATGAAAATATAGTTGACTCTTGAACAATGTGGGTTTGAATTGCATGGGTCTCTTATATGCAGACTTTTTTCAGTAAAGACCTGTACTGTTTTGATCTGAGTTTGGGAGTCTACAGATGTGGAGGGTCAACTTATACATCGATGTAGGAAATACAGAGGACTTGAGCATTCACAGATTTTGGAATCTGTGAGGGTAGGGTCTGGGGCTGAAACCAGTCCCCCCACAGATGCTGAGTGACAACTTAAACTTCGGGGAGTCCAAAGTTAAACACAGATTCTCGACTTCACAGGGCGTTGGTGCCCCAACCCCATGTTCAGGGGTCAGTTGTATTACAGATTCATGCGTGAGAGCTTGTGGCAGTTTGTTGCATTCGAAGGGTGTTGCTATTTTTGGATAAATACACCTTCAATACCAAAGAAATATGGAATAAGATATTTGCTGTGTTTAAATTTTTGTATTTGGATTGCTTTTAAAGTTATTTTTTACTCTTTTATTTCTATAAATTAGTCATAAAATAGTTAATTGAAAATAAAAATGGTATTTTGGATCCAGGTAGTAAATTGGGATGATTATTTTTTCTGGTATACTGAAGACTAATGCTTCTCTGCAGTCCCAGTGTTCAGCTAAGGTTGAGAACCACTGTTTTTAATACACTTCATCTGGACAAATAAACAGGAAATTAGATAAAATGGTTTTGAAAGATTAATGGGGGATAGTCTAGCTAGTTCTACCAGATGCATGGTACTGACACAAAAATTATAAAACTAATGAATATACTACAGCAGGCAGCCCAGAGCAAATGTTAGAATATATAACAATTTGATGTGATCAAGAGAGCATCATTATCAGTAGGTTAGATTATTAAAATCATTATTAAGAGCTACCACTTGTTGACCTCTTACTGAATATTTATATGCATTATTCCATTTAATCATTTCCCTGACATAGTTACTATTCCTGTTTACAAGTGAGGAAACCTGAGGTCACACATAGTACTTGGTGATTCTGGAGCAGTTAGTTAGCTCTTTTGGAATGCAAATATTTGAAAAGAAAAAAAAGGAATTTTTACCTGTGTGAAAGTAAATTTCAGGTGGATAAAAGAATTAAATATAAAATCCATGTCATAAGACAAAGATAATAAATAGGTGTGTCTGATATCTGGATAGGGAAAACAGGAGTAATGGAAGAAAATCACAAAGAAAAAGATCTGTAAGTTTAACTACTTAAGAAATAAAACTACCTCTTAATCAAATACCATAAACAAAATTATAGATTAATATATGAGGAAAGGCAAAGAAATAAATGGGTTAGTAGCCTTTATGTGTAAAATAATCATACAGGTTAATAACCCTTAACTATATGATCTTAGAAATACAAGTGGTTATTAACATATTAGAAAGTGGTTGGCCTCACTAGGTTGCTATGAAATAAAACACTCAAAAGTACTGTTCTTTCCTGTCTTAGGACTTTTATCTATAGTACTAGTTCTTTTGCATGGGTGACTCCTCATCCTTAAAGACCCAGTGTACAGAATGACCTCAGTGAGGCCGTTTCGAACTACAGCAGGTGCTTGAATAACGTTTGGTTATAAGGTCAATGAGATGCTGTAGGAAACAAACTCTTGTTTATTTCAATTAGCCTACAGTAAAATTGGTTTTGATATATGTATGTCGTTTTGCTTAAAGTTGCAGAACCTAATGATGTTAGGTGAGGACTTACTGTACTCAATGTTTCCCACCTGTATGATTTCCTGCTACCCTGATGATTTCCTTCTTTGCACTTAACCTTTCAGAATCACCTGTTTACTTACTTCACTGCCATTCTCCTACACTGGACTGTAAGCTCTGAAAGGAAAAGAATAATACCTAATATCTGGAAAGTGTTCAATAAATAATTGTCAAATGAATGAACAGAATGAGTAAAAGAGAAGTGAATGAAATGAATAAAATGAGAGAATGTTTTTTAAATCCTGGTTGCTAAAACTTTTAAAGAAAAATACAGTACTCCTTGTGAGACAAAATAGTCATTGTGCTGCTTGGTAAATTGGTGTTACCTTTCAGAATGGAACTTCTGTAAAAGGTAGCAAAAGCCTTAAACATTCATGTCTTCTGACCCAGTAATTTTACTTCTTGGAGTCAGTCCTGGAGAAGTGATCTCTGCCAACAGATGGGGAAGCTTTCTTCCTAGCTCTTCCTATGTTTACTGGTATTCCTTCCTCAGAAAAGTAGACAGCTCCTATTGGGCCATGTTTTGTGGTTGTCTTCTGCTTGCTCTTCCTTGTCCCCTAGTGAGTATAGATTTGCAAAGGACTTAAATTTTTGGCGAGACCTGATATCTTGTATTCTGACACTCTCACAAAAAGTCTTTAAGAGTTCTTACTGCTTGGGGCACCTCAGTGTACTGGTGGCACGTTCAGATTTGGGCTTTGGAGGAAGGCAGAGGCCCTTCTTGGAGGGTAGTGCTCTAATCCAGTTTACCAAAGAACCCCTTGCAGTGTGGGATATATTTCTTATATTGGTCATGGTCAGCTTTGGAAAGCTGCTTTTTTTTTTTTTAGCTAAATACCAATTAATAAATGCCTCAGACTTATGTTGCGTCATTCTTAAAGATCTGTGAACAGGGTCAGGCTTATTGTAGTGCAAAATTTGAACAATGAAACATCAGGAGACTGGCTAAATAAATTATGACGACCTATTCTTTCAGGCTGTTTGCTAAAGATAGTATTCTCTTATCTTTCTCTTCAGTATTTTTAGGGTTTGCAGTGAAGGTCCAGAGATTAGCAATAGTTTTCTTAGTTCTTTGTAAAGTCAGTGGAGCTTTAAGGAATAATTAGCATACTGTAATATACTGGTGACAGCAGAAGAATCAGGTTTGAGTCCCAGTTCTGTGACAGCCTTGGGCAGGGTACTTAACTCCTTTGTCTCTGTTTACTCATCTGTAAAATGGAACTAATAGAGCATAATTACAGTAAGTTACCCCAGTAGGAAATATGATAATGAATGCAAAGTACTCAACTGCTTGCTTTGGCTCCCAGTGAGTAAATTCCAGGCTGTTTTACCTTTTACATTGTGGAATCTTTCTGTGTGTTAGTTTCTCCTCAAGCTCACATTTCAGTTAATATTATTATTAGATACTTTGGGAGATAATACAGATTTCTCTAGTTACTTCACAAGAGTTTGAGACCATTAGAATCAGAAGTAATAAATGTGAAAAGTACCACATAAATTCGTGGTGATATTAATTCCAGTAATATAATAATAGGAAGCCTATTTGCATTGCATATGAGATGATTAATAACTATGTCCAAATAAATAGAATCAGCAGTTGATTGTAATGGGAATAAATAGATTTTCCAGTTTTTCGAAGGTGCCAGCCAACCTCTTTTCTGCCTTGGGACTTCTGCAGTTATTCCCTTTGCCTGGAATATTTTTCTGTCCCTGCTCCCCATGCCTACATATCTAGTTCTTGCATATCAGCTAAAATAATACCACTTTTGCCCTGGCTGGGTGGCTCGGTTGGTTGGATTGTCGCCTTGTACACCAAAAAGGTTGTGGGTTCCATTCCCAGTCAGGGGTGCGTATGTAGGAGGCAACCTATTGATGTATCTCTTTTTGTTACCTCCCCCTCCTCCTCCCTCCCTTCTTTTCTATAATCAATAAAACATAACTTCAGGTGAGGATTAAAAGTAATATAATACCACTTTAGAAAGGCCTTCCCTGACCATCCAATCTGAGTAGTTTCCAGATAATTTTTAAGAAATCATTGTAAAAATCACAACATTAATTAATACTTGGTTCTAGGTTTTGTTTTCTATTTTTCCCTTGGAGAGCAGGGACCTTAACCTTACCTGTGTCAGTTTTTTCTGTGAATGTTTGAATATAATACAAAGTATAAAAAATATCCACAATTGTATTTCTCAGAGATAATCATTGTTGATATTGTTAAATATATAGTTTTCTAATTTTATTTTCTATATGTGTGCTTACATATTTATGCATTTATATCATACTTTATTGAGTCTAAAGATGAACATTGTTGTACTATATTTTATGTTTAAAATTGGGATGTTATAGAATCAAGGGTATGCCACGATTGAATTGGCAGTATTTTTCTTTTTCGATGTCACATAAAATGAAGTTGTGTCTTAAAATCTATAGCACCTTAGATTTGGTATATGAGTATGTTTGAAACAAAAAAGAGATCATGATGTTCAGTTCTTTCCCTACCTAAATATCTTGAGCATCTCTTCATATCACTATATTTTGATCTCATGCTTAACAGCTATCTAGCATATTATTGAGGGTATATCATAAATTGTTCGACCAGTTCCTCTCAATGGACATTTGGAGCTTTCTAATTTTTGTTTGTTTGTTTGTTAAAACAGTACTGTGTTGAATATCCTTGTATATATCTTTAAACTCTTGAGTGAAATTTCTTTTGATTAAATACCCAGATCAGGGGTACACATATTTTCTAGTATATGAGGGTGCCTGTTTCCCTGTACCCTCAGTAGTATTGCAGTTTTGGAAATTTAAAAAAGTTTTATTAATCTGATAAGTGAAAAATATCCTCATGTTTTCTTCAATTATGAATGAAATTGAGCCTCTTTTCATGTTTATTAGCTGTTTTTATTTCCTCTTCTGTGATGCACTTGTGCATAGGATAGTAGACCTGTAATTGGCTGGCAGATTTGCCCTAGTTAGAGAAGACATCACAGTTTGGAGTCATGCATTATCACGTTAATTCTTAGGAACAACTTTCAGGGCACAGCCTGAAGACTGATTTAGGTACTTGTTGGGAAATAGTTCTGATAATCCATGTGAGAGAATTAAAGCCTTAGCTCAATAATAATTAAGGCCTTAGCTCAATGGTAATTTTTTACTGGAAAAATCAGTCATTTCTCTTAGTTTATATAATATTTGACCACCTTGTTCAGAGTCCCTCTGAGATGAAATTTCTTGAAACTGGATTTATTATTTTGCAGAGATGACTTACAGTTGTTGTCTGATTGCTGTTCCTTGAAGTCTGTAAGAAGTTTATATTTTTATAAATACCTGCCTGACTGGTATGGTGCTATATGGAGATGATTAGGTGTTTTTGATGATTATAAAATTTGGGAGATGTTAGCCCTTTTGGTATGCTTAGTGCTTATCTTAGAGGGAGATAATTTTAGGGCATTTTGCCTTTTGGGTAAGAGTAATGATTTGTTACACTAAATTTAGGTTATTTAATTTTTTAACTCACATGAATTTATAACTTCTGTGTGCTAATTTTTCTTTTTTTGTTTTAAAGGCTATTAGCAAAAGATGGTGGATCGCTTGGCAAACAGTGAAGCGAATACTAGACGTATAAATATAGTAGAAAACTGTTTCGGAGCAGCTGGCCAACCCTTAACTATACCTGGACGGGTTCTTATTGGAGAAGGAGTATTGACTAAGTTGTGCAGAAAAAAGCCCAAAGCAAGGCAGTTTTTCTTATTTAATGATATTCTTGTATATGGCAATATTGTCATCCAGAAGAAGAAATACAATAAACAACATATTATTCCTCTGGAAAATGTCACTATTGATTCCATCAAAGATGAGGGAGACTTGAGGAATGGATGGCTTATCAAGACACCAACTAAGTCATTTGCAGTTTATGCTGCTACTGCCACTGAGAAATCAGAATGGATGAATCACATAAATAAATGTGTTACTGATTTACTGTCCAAAAGTGGGAAGACACCCAGTAATGAACATGCTGCTGTCTGGGTTCCTGACTCTGAGGCAACTGTATGTATGCGATGTCAGAAAGCAAAATTCACACCTGTTAATCGTCGTCATCATTGCCGCAAGTGTGGTTTTGTCGTCTGTGGGCCCTGCTCTGAAAAGAGATTTCTTCTTCCCAGCCAGTCCTCTAAGCCTGTGCGGATTTGTGACTTCTGCTATGACCTGCTTTCTACTGGGGACATGGCCACATGCCAGCCTACTAGATCGGACTCTTACAGTCAGTCATTGAAGTCTACTTTAAATGATGTATCTGATGATGATGATGATGATGATAGCAGTGACTAAGGACATATTTTGAAATATTTAATTGGGTGTGACTATCGGAGAAGTCAGCTTTGGAGGAAATGTAAAATTCTGAGCTCTTTCAATTTTGCTCTAGCCATGAATTTGCCTGAGAAACATTTAACCTATGTGCCTCGATATATTCTCTAGAAAATAGGTCCTGTTGTCATTCCCCTCAACTCCTCCACCACCATCCCCCCCAACTCCCTACTGTTCTACAGGCATAGCCTATTGCAAATACAGCAGATAAATGTTTGGTTTCTTATTCTTGTTTAATTTTAGATTATTTTCTTGGGAGATTGGGGAAGGGTGTTTAACATGTCATGTACTACATGTGTTTATTATACGTTATGTTATATGGAAAAACTAAAGGCAAAGAATGATGGAAAAAGGAATACAATGTGGTTAGTTGATAATATTACAAGCTTTTTCTTAACCGTTTTATCTAATGGTTAAGACACCAGTAACAGAAATACATGATTTGGAAATACTTTGGCTTTTTCATATACCAAGTGGTGCCTTATTGTAATAGCACTGTTAAACAAAATAAACCCCTACCGTCCCACTTTTTAGTTTGTTTTAAAAATACACTGGTGCTCTTTGAGTTCATAAAAGGAGTGTTTATGAATGGGTGTAATTAGAAAATACTTGTCATCCGACAGCTACAAATAACTAAATTTAGAGATTCTTCATTCTATGTGAATAAATATTTTTCCATAAAATAGTTACGATTATATTTTTGTTTGATAGGTACCAAATTATAAGTGTTAAATATAAATTTTAAAATAATAGGTTATTCTTAGTATTTTGGTTTGAAATTTATCCGTACAGAATTGTCATACTGCTTTAGTTTCTATTTTTAGTAAGACATTTATAGATATAAATTCATCTGCTTTAACATTATTTCTAGAATGAAAAATCTTACAAAGTCCTGGAAATAGATTAAAATCCTATGGTAGAGCACAGATGTACTTAGGCCAAGATATGGAAGAAGTAATATGTAAGAATGGTCAAGGCAGACCAATTAAGTTTGACTAGACTTTTCTGGAAGTATTGTCTATTTCAGTGTGAAACTATCTTGAATTTACAGATATAGTGTTATATTTTATAAAGTTTTGTAAAGTCCCAAACAATATTTCTATTTTTGTAAAACAATTGTATTTTTAATCTGTTTCTGAAATCATTTTGCAATATATGGAACTAGAGTAGAAATTGATCTTTCTAAATTGTGAACTTTACTGAGTCAGTCTAGATTGCTTTTGAGAAGTAATTTTTCACTCTGCTTTGAGGCAGCCATTAGGTCGAAAGCATATTTATCATATAAAACTTGATGCATCTTGCACTACTCTCTCCATTTGTGTGCTGCAAATAACTGCAGTCTTTCAAGTATGAAAAAATCAGCCTAAAGATTGTATTAAATTCTAAATTCTTTTGTTTTTAAACCTATAAATCCGGATATATTGCATATGTTATGAGAAATTTGATTCAGTAACTTGTGACAGAGGATTCTTTGGTTTGTTTAAGGCACTAACTTCACTGTTAATTTGTGACAGCATCTTGAGATATGTAGATCTCCCTGTAGGAAATGTGAAAGAAAGGCACAGTAAGTTTGTTTGTTTTAATATCAAATGGACTTTTGTTTCCAAGCAGTATATGAGATAATCAACATACCTGAATAGGACCGTGAAACCTGAGAAGTGCTAATGGAACTTGCTGGTACATAGGAGCCTAGCAGATTCAGGAACCAAGGGGAAATGTTCTGCGGTAACATTTGCGTTGTCAACCTCTTGACCCTTTTTTACAATAAAAAATACTTTACAACTTACGTTCTGTGCATACTGTGACTTGAAGTTTTTTGCCCTTTACTAAGGTAATGGAAATGCCGTGCATCTTCTGCTTCATTTAACAGCTGTGAGTGCCTTCACTGTGCCAGGCATCATTCTAGGCCCTTGGAGGAGGGTGGTGAACAGAAATTCCCTCCCTTTTCTGGTTACACGCAGATGCAATCCAAGATGTGTTTTTGTCCACGTTTTTTTTTTTCTGTAATTTTTAAAGCTTTTATAAATCTTACATATGCCTGAAGTAATTTTGATGCCAATTTGTCATGGCTTTTCCCCTGAATGAAATTTACATGGACTGTACTGGACCCCCATTACTTTATCCAAATTGGTAACCACTAGTTTAAAGGAAGTAAGGTTTTGTAAATGCCAAGGAAAAGCATTCAGTCGAGTATATCTTGAGTACAGGAACTTAATGCTTTTGGGTCTAGTGCATAAAATGGCCATAGTTAAAAAGTCATTTGTTTATATCATCTTTATGTTGGAATTCTTATGAACAGGTAGTATTAAATTGTATACCTTATGATTCTTGAAGGGTCCAGTATTTGGGTTGCAGTCTCTTTTACCTGCGTATAGTAATTTTGTTCTCAAATAGATGTAGCTTTAAACAGTCTAGTACCAGTTATCAACATGTTCACATGTATTAGATTGCTATACATTTTAAAAGATGAATGAAATTTACTAGTGATGTCCAGGATGAAAATACATGAAACTATTTTTGAGGTCTGTTTTTAAGAGCTAAATTATTTTAGTGTCTTGCGACATATATATACTACCAAATTTCAGCATTAGAAAGCAGAATTTGAACCGGATAGCCAACAGTATTTCTCTTTGTGTCCACTCTAAATTTAACAGCAGGCAAACACAAAATTGGCAACAGTAGAATTGCTTGACTTGGTCATTGTATCAGTTTAATTTATCAAGAATAGAAAGAGAATTGGTGATAATATTGCTAACACTATCTTCATCCAAATCATTGTATTTAATTATTCAAATTAGTTAAAATGGTTGCTGTTATTAGCTTAACAGTCAGTGAAGAAAAAAGTATTAAGTACCACTTTAGTCAGATTTTGTGCTCTTGTCAGCTTAATGTTTAGAGGTACTGTATGCTTTTGTACTCTATTTTTTAACAGCTTTCTTGAGATAAAATTCATGTACCATACAACTCACCTGTATAAAGTGTACAGTTCAATGTTTTTTAGTATATTTCCTACAACCATCACTACTGTTTCCAGAACATTTTCATCACCCCTAAAGAAACCTTTCGTCCATTAGCAGTCCACCCCCAGTCCCCAGTGTCTAGGCTACCACTACTCTACTTTCTGTCTCTATAGAGATGCCTTATCTGGACATTTCACAAAGGAAATCATACATCATGTGGTCTTTGGTTTCTGGCTTTTTTCACTTAGTATGTGTTTAAAATTCATTCATGTAGTATGTATAAGAACTACTTTTTATTGCCAATATTCTATTGTATGCCCTACATTTTATTCATCAGTTGGTATTTGGGTTGTTTCCACTTCTTGACTATTATGAATAATGTTGTTATGAACATTTGTGTACAACTTTTGTGTGGATGTGTTTTCATTCTCGAGCATATACCTAGGAGTGGAATTGCCAGGTATACGTTATCTCTACGCTTAACCTTTTGGGGAATTGCCAAGCTTTTCCAAAGTGGCTGCACCACCTTACTTTCCTATGAGCAGTGTAGGAGGGTTCCAACTTCTCCACATCTTTTGCAACACTAAACTGTTTTTAATTGCGACGTGAAGTACCTTATTTTGATTCTATTTTCCTAATGGCTAATGATATTGGTAATTTCAAGTGCTTATTGGTTATTTGCATGTCTTTGGAGAAATGTCTACTATGATCCTTTGTGCACTTTTAAATGAGGTTGTTTGTTTTTTGTCATTGAATTGTAAGAGTTCTTTATATAGCCTGGATGCAAGACCTTTATCACATACGTGATTTGTAAGTACTTTTCCATTTTATGAATTATCTTCACTTTCTTGATGGCATTGTTTGAACCACAAAGGTTTAATTTTGATGAAGTCTAGTTTATCAGTTATCTTCTTTTGTTGTTATGTCTAAGAAAACTTATTGCCTAACTCAAAATCACCAAGATTTACTCTTATGTTTTCTTCTGAGTCAGAGAAGAACTCTTGGTTATTGATTATGCAGAACATTTTCTTAATATTACCTCCAGAATTAGAATACGGAACTATTTCCTAATGAATTAGACAATTCATTAGTGGATTTCCAGTCAAGTAAAATAGTGTGTTCACATCAGCCCTTCTTTCAAGTCAATAGGATAAAACATACTTTTGGTTGTACTGCAGGCATGCTTAGAAAACAAATAATCTGCTCTATGCTGAACACGTGGTTTATTGTTTTTGGGAACTGCCTTACTGTAACTTGGCTTTGTAGTCCAATTACTGTCAGAAAGAATGACTCAAACTATTCTGACTTAAGATCATCTATTACTAAATAATAGGGTAAAATTTTAAGTTTAGATAGAGTATTATAATGATTTAAGGCAAAATTCCAGAGCTACTTAAGGCAGACTTTTTGTTCCATAATATTTATTGAGCACTTTTAATGTGTCTACTACTTTGGAAAGAGTTGGAACAGCAGCTTGTTCTTTCCTTAATTTTCATGATCTTGATATTTTTAAAGACACATTCTACCAGTGATTTGGTAGAATGGCCCTCAATAATGGTATGATGTTTCCTTATCAAATTCAGGTTATGAGCCCTGGCTGGTGTGGCTCAGTGGATTGAGTGCGGGCCTGGGAACCAAAGGGTCGCCAGTTCAATTCCCAGTCAGGGCACATGCCTGGGTCGTGGACCAGCTCCCTAGTAGGGGGTGTGTGAGAGGGAACCACATGTTGATGTTTCCCTCCCTTGTCTGTCTAAAAATAAGTAAATCAAATCTTCAAAAAAATAGATAATTCAGGTTATGCATATATGCAACCCAAATATCACAGAAGTTACAATGTTTAATCACATCAGGTGGTGTTCAATTTCAATTTGTACTATTACTTATGTTAACTTGGATCACTGGATTAATGTGGTGTGTGCCAGACCTCTTTTCATTGTAGTTACTTTTTTATGATAAGTATTTTGTGAGGTGGTCCTTTGGAGACCTTGTAGGTGTCTTAATCCTCATCAAATGTTACTTGTTTATTTTATAAACTCATGGTTTTCTAGTTCAGTGTTTCTCAGAGGTGAGTGTGCATGAGCATCCCTTGGAGGGCTTGTCTCCAGAGTTGCCGATCCTGTAGCACTGGGCTGGGACACAAGAATCTGTATTTCTAACAAGTTTCCAGGTGACACTGTTGCTGGTGGCCCAGGTATTGTACTTCATTACCTGTTATTATCATAACTTACTTTGGTGTTCAAATTGTCCCTAATTTGGCCTTTGGCAAGCTGTCTTCTGTGGCCCATTAACATCTTTAGTTGCTACTTCTTTGCTATAACAGGAGTTTCTGGACTCATCTTGAACTTTCTTTGCTGCAACCCAAGAATTAGCCATTTTTCCAAAGAGCCCTGATTTTTTTAGTGGAGAATGGTACTTAGAATCAAAGATCTGGGCACTAGGTGTTGCTTGTTGCTTTGGGGATAGTACCACACCTAGGCCCTGTCAGCAGACACATCTGGGGAACAGATGTATGTACATATATACACATTCATACTCAGCTTCTACATCTATATGTTGAAATCAATGACTTCATAGCGATACCTCCAATTTTAACAACACTATAGGCTCTGACACTTCAAACCAGGCTAGTCCTGGTACAGGTGCCCACTTAGACCTGGAGACTCCATGCTGGCCCTTTTTCTCGTGTGTCCTCATCCTATTTGGTCTTCAGCACCTCATTCTGGGCTCCCTCACATATGGGCACCCTCCACGCATCACTTGGGCTCCAGCGTTTAACAATGGACCACCTCTGTGGGGATGCCCTGTGGCATCCCACCCTGGGCCTCCCTCACACAAGGACACTCCCCTGCTTGGTGTCTGGCTCTTCTCAGAGCACTCTCCTCATACTGCCTGAGCTTTGGCACCAGGCCCTGAGCCTTACCCCTGTTGGATGCCCTCCTCACTTGTGTGTGGGATGTAGAACTGTGCCCCGAGCTGCCTACGTGGGAGTATGCCCTCCCCTCACTGCCCGGGCTCCAACTAGCCATGTCAGGCCACTAACCCATGTGGACACCTTGTCCTCTCTGGGCCCGACTCATTGCACCAGGCTGCCTAGCCTCCCCGGCAGCACGCCCACGCTACCTGCAGTCCTAAACTTCTGTGTACAGAGTTGTGTCTTGCTCCGGCCCACGTAATGGTTTTAGGGTTGAATTGTTTAGGTGGAGAAGGGGAGGGCTATGCACATGATATTAACTCCTAGAAAAAGAAGCTGGGGGTGGAGAGGCCAGGGGATGTCTTTTTGAAACAAACATACCTGGTAACATACACAAATGAGACAAACCCAGAGCTCGGAGCTACTCTGGCTGAAGGGATGGCTGGCGAGCCAAGAACCGGGCCAGACTCCTGCTCGTCCTAACTCCACGTAGCTAAGACCCCAGGGGATTTGGAAACCAGTGCTTTTAAACCAAGTCAGGTGACATTTGTCATAGCATGCAAGGGCTAGGTGGCCCCAAAATAAGTGGTTTCCAGTTCTTATTTAATGATGGAAAGTAAAGGTGTTATTTTGGAGCTTTAGTTTAACTTATAAATAATAAATCAACTTGTTTTAACAGTGTCATAGACTAAACAGGAGGAAGGAGACGTAGGACCTCAATTTGGATGAATTCATAAGTGGAATTTTTCTGTGATATGAAAAATAAATGACAGCTTTTATATACAGTTCTGCATTTGTGCTTGAGCCAATATGGTAAATCATGGTATATTTCAGAAAAATAAAATATGTAAATAGAAACTTTGATATTCACATGTACAAAGGAAATATTGCTACTTAAGTGACAACAGTTACATAGAGTGATGTGTCATTGAGAAATAGAATAAGCAGAGCGGCCCTGGCTGGTGTGGCTCAGTGGACTGAGCTCCAGCCTGTGAACCAAAAGGTCTCTGGTTTGACTCCCAGTCAGGCACATGTCTTGGGTTGCGGCCCAGGTCCCCAGTTGGGGGTGTGCGAGAGACAACCAATCAATGTATTTCTCACACATTGATGTTTCTCTCCCTCTCTTTCTCCCTTCCCCTCTCTCTAAAATCTTTAAAAAAAGCAGAGCAAACTGCTAAAGTAAGGACAATGAGTTTAAAAGAGATTATATCCTTTTAATACATGTTTTTTAAACCAGTTTACTTATAAATTGGTATAATAAAGCATAAAGTATGACTTTTAATTTTATAGACTTCTATGTTTTAAAAGCATTTTAGGGGGATAGTTCATCTAAATCCCTGGGCATAGAAGCTGAACACCTGTGCTAACAAAGAAAATTTTCCTTGTTGCTTTGCATGAATAAAATAATAAAAAGTATGCTTGATTTATAAACATAAGCACATGACTTGTAGAATTTTTACTGACTTCCTGAAATTTATATTTCATAGTAGGGAACCTTCGGTATTAATGTCATTAAATTTACAGTGATAATTTGAAATTTTTGCACCTAGTGGTTTAGAAATAGCTTCTGTGATTTAGAATATTTAGTAGTAGCATTTAAGGTCTTAAAATCAGGAAGAATCAATGATAAAATGTTAAAGGTAGCTTGCACTTGGACAATTGCTAAAATGCAGAATTATCTTAATTCCAATCAAAACAAGTTATAGAGTCTGGGCTGAATGTTATAAATTAATATAACTTCTTATTTCATTGGGAGCCTCTCTTCTATGTGATATCTATTACCTGAGCTTATGGTGTATATGTGGAAATAACTCAGATTTTTCCATTCCATTAAAAGCTGTGCTGTGTGTTTCAGGGGCAAGATTTACCTGGACTGTTCAAACTGGCCTTCTCTCTGGTTATTGGTGCTCATTTGGTATGGGCCCAGGTGACCTCACTGCCTAGAGTGGAAACTAAAACCACCTTTAAGTCATAATTGGTAATTTATTTCATCCTTAGGCATGCTACTCTGTCCATAACAACAATAACAATAGTTATTTCATTAAAAACAATGACAACAATAATTACAACTAACATTTGATGTTACTCTGCATGACAGGCCCTGTTCTAAGTACATTTGTGGTCAGTTAATTCTCACGTTAATCCTGTGAGGTAGATATACATATTTTATTATCTGCAACTTACAGGCATTGGAGGTAGGTCACCCATGTAAGTAAGTGGCAGGCTCAGGATGGGGAGCCCAGGCAGGCTGGTTCAGAGTTCGTGCTCCTATGTCTAACCTTGAGAGGCTATACAAAGTTGCGGAAGTCCTCTGTGTGTGTGAGAGAACTACGGGAAATTTTTACAGATAGGCCACGTGGCACATTCCCACTCCGAGAGTCAGCCTCAGCTCACGTGTCCTCACCTGTCTTCCTCATTTCGTGGCTGATTTTCTGGGGCTTCTGTAACACTTGCTGTGTGTATGTGTGTATCCACCATGTCAGTCATTGTGTGTCCCTCCCCCTGCTGAATGTGGCTTCCTGAGGGAGAGGTTCCTGTGTTATTTTAGAACTTTGATATTTATTCAAACACATTTACTCTTATTCATTTATCCACTTAGTGGCAGGAATTTAGCTGCTCTCCCATAGTCTCCAATATTCTCACCAAATCAATACGTAACCTCAGTAGAAACATCCTACTTGCTGTATGAACCAGTTTTAAGGCACATCCCTTCCTTCCATTCCTACCTTCCACCCATCACCTCCCTTCACATGGAAATAATGTGGCTGCTACTTGTGTTCTGTAACTTTTTGCCAACTACATGGTCCAATACCTGGCTCCTTCATTCACGTGAGTGAACAAACAGTATCTTAGTAAGTTGCACCAGGCAATGTTTTAGGCCCTGGGGTTATAGCAGTTATCACAGCAGTCTGAGGGTCCCACCCTCATGAAACTCGTGTTTGAGTGTGTTGTAATACAATGTCAGCGGTATATCAGTGCTGGGATGAAGATGAGGTAGACGGCGAGGGATTGAAAATGATGAAGAAAGCTCGGTTTCCACCCCTACTGTGTATGAAGTGGGTGCTTCATAAATGCTGGAGTGAATGAAAAATAAGCTCAAGATAGAAATTTAGTCTATTGTTTTAAACTAGAATCAACTATTAGGCTATAATTCCATTCTGAAGGATGAACATTTGTTTAAGTAACTGCTTAAAATAAAGTTGGCCTCTGGTCCTAGGTGAAGGTAGACCCTGCTATGGAATATTTGACTTGGATTCAAGAACCGGTTCACTTACTGAATTCAAACAGAATCATTTTCAGGGTCAAGTTTACATGCATCTTTTAATTAATGAATTTGTTAATATTTCCCTTTGAGGACTACTGAAGAAAGATTTATCTTGCTTTGGGATGACAAAGAGAAAGAGACTTTTATGAGGGAATACATTAGGCATGCCAGCTATGGTGATAATTGGGATGCTAGGATATGTTGTAGCTCAGCCAGGGTTTACTCTCATTTAAAGTCCTCCTGTGTCCCAGTCTGTCATCACGAGTGGCTTTGAAGTTTGCTACCCAGTCGCCCTATTTGGCTTCAGAGGACAGCCACTAATTAGGATGTTGCATATTTAAAGAATGTAGCTCTTTTCAAGTCTTCATGAGTTCTACTTAGAACAATGAATTTTGAAAGATTGGGATTTGCTTCCTGGCTCTGGAAGTAGGGAGAAAACCCAGCTCAGTGTGACCACTTCTGAGACACTTTCCCACACTCTCCTCCTCTTCTCCCCTTGCCTTCTCCACACCCCACCTCCCATGGAACTGCATCCACCTGCTAATCTAACCTCCTGTTGCCTTGGAGTTGCTTTATCCCAGCCTGTTTCTTAGGCTGGGTTGGGACTCTCACTAGGTGCAGCTGTATCCTCTTATCCTCAGCATCTCAGAGCGCGGAGCATGTGAATTGAATGTCAGGAAAGTGTTTGGGTATCCTCTCTTAGGGGAAAGATCAGTGTCTTCTGGGTCTGCACGCGCACATTTTCTTTAAGCAAGTGTTGAAAGCTGAAACGAAGCGCTGCTGCTTGTTGATTTAATTCATCCACTGCAGTGTGCCAAGGAACACCAGGCCGCCCGTTCCTACTTAACAGGAGGTTAGCTTGCCCTGCCTTCTGGTTCCGAGGGCCAAGAAGGACAAATTTGTGGCAGGGATTTTTTGGAAAGGCATCTATGCCGCTTTGCCATTCTGTGTTCTGCTTTTGTTGAGTAGGAACTTTTTCTTGATTTTCTCTTACCTGGAAAAAAAAAAAGGTTCTGCTCGTTTTTCCTTTTCAAAGTGA
>CM052544.1:95810194-95852891 GCA_028533065.1 Trachops cirrhosus
CTTTTATGTGTCCTCACCTCTTTCCTGCTCACTTTAGTTACTCAGATCCTTTTGTCACCTGTGAAGGGGTTATTGTGCCACACCCCACCCCTGCTCCTCCCTCCAGGTAGAAACCTGGAGAGGAGGTGAAACAAATCCAAAAGAAGGGCTTTACTGAAAACAAAGTGGAGGGAAAGGAAAAAGGGAGGGAGCTTGACACACCGAGGGAACGCACACTGATGGAAAGTACAGTACGGCTCCCTGACCTCCGGCAGGGGTCTGACTTATGCAGGACTGGATTTTTAACGCAGGCGCCAAGTAGATTTCTTTGCCAGGTTCCCGCGCTGAGCTGGTATCAACCTGAGCAGGGGCAGAGTGGGGCTCTCTGCTTTCCAGGAACACCTTGCTTTCGTAAGCAGGTGTCCACTAGCGCACTCGCAGAGAGAGTGGAGCTCTTTGGGGAGTGCCGGAGGAGAAACTGAATTTATGTAGGAGAGGCTTTGACAAGTAATGGAAGAGCATTCCCACCTGTTTCAGAGGCTCGGCTCATCTCACTTTCTCAAACTGGAGGAAGAATACGAAACTTTTGGCAGATTTCGACTGGTTCCCAGTGCCTCTTGGGGGAAAAAGCTTTTCTACTGACTTTTCTCTGGAAATAATTTGAACCTTGTTTATTTAAATTTACAGGACTTACTACTATGTTTCCTATGAAGTGAGAAACCTGAAGCTGCCTCCTTTGAAGCCTGGCCTGGTTTTTAGGTCAGCAGAGGTCAGGACTGTGATCAGCTGGCAATTTGAAAAAATAGGCAGAGTTTGGGGATGTGTATTTAGTCACCGGAGAACGACAGTCTTTTTCCAGCGACCACTCAGATTTTCACTGGTATTCTGTCGTAGGCTCAATGGCTAGAGAAAAATTCAAGATCTTAGAAGTTTTTCACAAAACGTTATGGTGGTCAGAGTTTGAAAAACAAAGCTTGGTATTACTGTTGTTTCTAGTAGCAAAAAAGAAAGTTGAGAACTGACTTTAAATAGCATTCCCTTACAAGAAAGCTTTATAAACAAAATGTTGATATAGTGCATCTTATTTATTTATTTTCTTATTTTGAGAGAGGGGAAGGGAGGAAGAAAGAGAGGGAGAAAGACATCAATGTATGAGAGAAACAATTCATTGCCTCTTGCACGCCCCCAACTGGGGACCAGGCCAGCAGCCCAGGCACGTGCCCTGACTGGGAACCGAACTGGCGGTCAAACCACTGAGCCACACCAGCTAGGGCCTGATCTGTATTCATTGTAATAAAGGAAACTTTATAATATTAAAAAATACATGGCACAGGCATGGAATAATCTCTTTTAGGGGTGTCATTTATAAAGTTGATTTTAGGGAAAATCTCTGGTGTTTTTGCTGTTGTTTATAATGTTGCATATTGTTTACATGTCATAAAAAACAAATATTCTCTTTAGCATTGTTGAGAAGCCCATCGTTGAACTGGACGGGAATAGAAACACCCAAATAGGAGAAGCAATGTGGGTGGAAAGGAGATGGGCTTTTGTTTCCGTCAGAACCAGGATAACATTCCAGCCCTGTGACTGACTAGCAGCATGACCCTGCGGGTTATATGGGTTATATAATCTCTCTCAGTCTTAGCCTCTTCATTTGAAAGTTGGGGTCATTAATACTTACCTTGCAGAATTGTTGGGTAGGTTCAGTGAGAGTCCATGAAGTTCTTACACCTATGCGTGCCACACAGTAACTGCTTAAAACATTGTACCTGCCATGGTTGTGGAACTATCTCATCGTAAAGATGATGTGTTCCTGAAGCCGAGGGAGGAGAGTACTTTATGGATGAGAGACGGAGCAGCCAAGAGGGGCAATATCGAAGCGTCTGTTGGATCACGAGGCTCAGAGCTCCTTTAAGGAGTGCTTGGGTCCAAAGTTTCATTGTGGTGTCCAGGGCAGGAAGGGCATGGAGAGCAAAAGTGTGGATAATTCTTGCAGGTTTGGCTGGGAAGTGTCAGCGTAAGAAACTGCCAAACCCGTAGAGAATCTTTGTGAGTTTATTTGAGCCAAACTGAAGACAATTGCTGGGAAGCAAAATCTCAAGGGATTGAGAAGAAGCTTGGAGAATGGCAGTTTTGCACCTTGTTTTATACATTAGCTTCAAAGGAGGAGGCATAAGGAGGTGGTAGATTAGGGAGGAGGGTGAAAGCAAAGTGGGGAAATCTCTGAGATTGGATAGAAAGTAAAATGAAGAGACAAACACTTCTTTTACATTGGTAGGTACAGGACAGTTAACGTTTACGGCGCATGAAGATGGGGAAGAACAAGATGGCGACAAGGGATCTGTGCTCTGGGTTCTGGTGGGAGACTGAGCCCTGCAGGGTCTGGAAAAAAGGGGATCACTCTGACATGACAAAGGTGTGTCATGGTGCATGCAAGAAGACAATAGACAGGCTTGGTTAAAGTAAAGATCGACTTTTGTCAAGGAAGATACCAGCCTAAGACATGACTACAGGCCATGATTCGCTTTTAATAAGGAGCTTTAATTTCAGACCATCCAATGCTGTTACTTTAAGTCTCTGAGTTTGTCAGGCAGCCACGCAGGCCTCCCCTGAGCTTGTTGGGTTTAGTATGTGGCCCCTTTTTCATCCATGAAAAAGGGAGTACCAAGAAGAAAGGGTACTTGCCAGAGAGCAGCTTGCAGGTGAGAGTTCTATTTTTGTTATAACCTGGGAGCCAGTTGAGCCTCTTTAAATGCTGACAGGAGGGAGGCAGAGAGAGAGGGGGTCTGACATAAAGGATAACCGATGGATTTGTGAGCCAAAGAGGCAGAACACAATTCATTGGGCCTGGGGGAGGAAGCAAGCCGTGGTGTAGAGGTAGATGAGCGTGTAGATGGCCTGGCCAGCTCCCTTCTGAAGACTTCTCTTTTCTTGTGAAGCTGAGGGTGAGCTATTTGGAAGGGGTACTGGGTGGGGAGAAGTGACTGGGTAGGAGTTTTGAGGAATGAAGAAGTTGAATTGGCTGCCTGGAGCCTAGCAGAGAATCTGGAAGGATTGCTGGTCTGGCCTGGAGGCCCCATTGCAGTTGGAGACCATGAACTGTCTGTGGCCCAACCACAAGGTTAAGGGACATTTCTGTAGGTTCCTTTGGAAGCCTGGGTTTAGAAGTGGGGTTGGGGGAGTAGGGGTGTGCAGGTGGAGCTATCCAGATTTGGGGAATTTTGCCAGATGAGTGTAATGGCAAGACTGAACTTTGCATTGGAGTTGAGGTTATTTGTAAGGCGGTGATTGACACCATATGTCATGGAGTCTGGATTTGATAGGGAAGAAGTAAGAACAGGAGGGGGTTGGCCCTGGCTGGGTAGCCCAGTTGATTAGAGCATCATCATAGGCCAAGGTTTAGGGTTTGATCCCTGGTAGGGCACATACAAGAATCAGCCAATGACAGCATAAATAAGTGGAACAACAAATTGATATCTCTCCCTCTCTCTTGCTCATCAATAAATTTTTAAAAATTAAAAAAAATGAACAGGAGATGGTACAGAAGGAGAAAGCAGAGGAATCAAAACACTGAAGGTCTTATGGAAATTAAATACAGATGTGCTAACAGTAATTGGAATGAACAGTGGTAACTTGGGATCGGAATAGGCTGCTGGGTTTTGTTTTTCATAGGTAGAGCAATTCTGGGTGATGACAAGGTCCAGGAGGTGGCCAAGAAAAAGGCGGCTTAAGTGACACTGAGTGGACACCCTTGAGATCAAAGAACGAAGATCTTGAAGCTACCCAGATAAATGCAGGGTTTGGGGTAGAAAGTAAGGTTAAGCAAGGTGCCAACATCTCCCTGAATGAGGAGGAACGACAAGAGGTTGGCATTTGATGTTGACAAAGTAGGGCATAAAAGCTAGTTTAGCATCATCCTGAATGTCATCTGTAACTGACAACTCCAGGGTACGGTCTGTGGGATGAGGGTGAATGAGTGGCATCTCTTTAGGAGGGCTGCAGAACAGAAGGGTGTCCTTGTGGGAATGGGCCGGGATTCACTTAACCCGAGGAGGCAGAGGAAGGACCCATTAGTCACATGATTGTGGATGAGTGAGACTTTACCATGGAATGAAGTCCTAGAGGACTCGGGTAGGTCTGTGGAGAGAGGGGAGCAGTAGGAGTTTGGTCAATGGCGAGGAAGCTCAGAGCTCTTCGGAGGCTACAGTGTAGGTGAAGAGCCAACCAGAGGCGCTCACGTTTGGGCCAGTGGCCAGAGACAATAGGAAACTGGTCCTTGGAGGCAATGCTGGCTGCAAGTATTCCAAAGAATGAGTCCAGGAATCCCCGAGAGGATGGGAGGGGAAGTCTCAGGCCTTCCTAGAAGGAGGCAGCCTTCCTTGCACTTTTCCCACAGAGGGAGGGGCATGGTCAGAGGCACGAAGAAGAAGGGGTCTCATGACACCAGAGACAAATGACTGAGTAGTTCAGGGTGGCTGTGACACAGTGTTTATGGAAGAGTGACTGAGTGTCAGGTGGGGCCATAAGAAGCCTGGCAGCACCTGCTTACCTGTTTATAAGCAAGGATGTGCCACAGTCACTTATGTGATGGCAATGAGGAGAGTCGGGGGAGAGAGACAGAGAGAGTGAGAGGGAAAGACTTCAGAATGTTGAGGTTCTCCCAACAGGAACATCTAAATACTAATGTAGACAAGAAAGAACAGATTTCTTTTTGTACATTTTACTTTTTTTAGGACCTGATATGAACAAATAGATGTAGTAGCTGTTTATCCTTCCTTTTCATAAAGGATGATTGTCATCTGTAATAAATCTCTTGTGATTTAACCTAGAAACCAAATATATGCACATTACTGATGTCGCAAGCAACCTCACCCCCAGACGATCCTTAGATGAGACATTGTTATTGTGAATTTATAAAGTTATTCATCACTTGACTTCTTAAACTAAAAATTCCAGGGACAAATAATTCAGAAACTCCAAGACAGATTAGAGAACTAAAAGGTAACTGAAATAAAAATCTGAGTAGGGCCCACGGTAGGACTTGGGGCTCTACTGAGCTTCTCAAGGACCCATGTGTTCACATGGTGATTACTGGGTGTGACGTTCTCAGAGTTGTTGGCCATTTGGCTGTTCCCACGTTCTGAATTTACTCCGGGTTTCTCCATGACTGCTCAACAGTGAAATGTCAGCTCATCAGTCGTTAGTGCTTTTGCTGTTTTGTGACAATGACAGCAGGAGCCGATATAGACGGGGCAGCTCAGTCATATTACAGGTGGAGGAAGGACAGTGTAGTTGTCCTCCTCCTCATCAGTGTGTCTTAAGATGCTCTCAAGGAGCCCCGTCCAGCAATGGAGACTGTTTTTCTTATTCTATGTGTGATGCAGCTTTCTTAGCCTGCATGTGACATATGGGGTAGAGGCTGAGTACATGTGTGTGAGTGAGTGTGTGTGTTCTTATGTGTGAGTGTGAGCGGTCAGTCTTGGGGAGAATATTCAAGGTTCATATACTGGACAAAATTTGAGATTTAAAGTTCTTTTTAACTCCAGCTTTTGCTTGCTATGAGGAGAAAGAAGTGTTTAGTTGGATGGACTGACTGTAGGTCATCTGACCCACTCTACCTGTTCTGATGAGGAATCTGAAACCCAGGCTGGTGACTTGCCCAGGGTCATGCAGAGGCCGTGAGACAGAGGCCTGCCAGGAACCCAAGTTTCCTCCTTTTCTAGTTGCTCAGTGGCATTTGCTAATCGGGATAACCGAGGCACTGGTATAATTTTGCTAAGCATTGCTGAAATGAAGACGTGCCCTTTAAAATGAATGTTCTAATGAGAACGAGGAAGAGAGGACTCATTGGTATTGGGTGTGGCTTCTCATAATGGCTCATCTCACAGTCCTGGATGGTTCTAGTGTCTGGGTACAATTGGGTGGGGAGCGGAAGGACAGATGCTTCTTTCATCCATCGGTACCTGGGGGTTACCTTCTGCAATAGCACGTGGGGCAAAACTCCAGTCAAACTAGGCTCCTTATGGAGACCCTTTGGGCAGACACCTGCGTAGTCTCTCAGTAAGACAAACACAGCTTGTGCCTCCTCCAGCGTTGAAGCAGGTGACTGTATCTTCAGCTGAGCACCAGATGCAGCCATTGGCTCGCATGTGGGCCATGGGGAACCCCAAACACATACCTTTAGGTGCCGAGCAGTGACATCCTCACCCCACGAGAGGCCTGTGGGACTGACTGAGGAGGTGGTAGGGACTCCCAGGGAGGGAGAGAGGGCAGGCGTGGCACATCTACACTAAACAAAAACTAAAAACTCTACAGATTTTTAATTGATTGTGTAATTAAATAACAGCATATTTGATAACACATCTGATGCCATCATAAACTATCATTTTGTGGAAAGCAATTAATTCCAATATGAGAGTCACAGAAATGAAGTGTCCCACTCATTAACATACTTCTTTCTTTCTTCTTATATCCTTCCTTTCTGCCATTTATTCTTTCTCTAAACTTAGCTTCTTTTTTTTTTTTTTCTGGCAGAATTCTTTTAACCTTGCCCCCAAGCTGGGTATTGCTTAGAAAATGATGCCCACTTTCTATGTCCTTTTGTTTACTCTCTTCTCTCTCCTGCCTCCAAGCTTCTCAGCTACAGCTTGTTTGCCTGGTAGAGGTAAGAGTAGGGGTTGGTTTTTTCCCTTCTAATTAAAAATCTTTTTACATGTTAATTTTGTTACTTTTAGGCAAAAATATTTTATGACTTCCTCTTTCCTTTAATTTCTTCTTTCTTCAGTTATGCTAATCTCCCAGCCAGTCATTTACTGGCTGTGGGACTTGATATAATTTTCTTAACCTGCTTAAACCTGTTTCCTCTTCTGTGAAATAGGGATAATGATAGCACTTTCCTGAATCCATGAGATACTTGAAGTGCTTAGCTCAAGGTACAGCAAATGTTTAATTAATTGTAACTATGAAGAGTTTCAGTTTTTTTAAACATACACATTTAATTTTATTTATCATTGTCATTTAAAGTTTGATTTTATAAAACAAAAAATACATTATTAAGAGTTCTGTATCACTGGAATTAAAGTAGTAGTAACCTAAGTTATTACACTAAAACCAAATAATTGGAGATTTTTTTCAACTTGGAAAGTATACAAATGAAATAAATGGAGAAAGGACCTAACAGCAACACTTTGTCATTGTGGATTATCAGTTATTTTAGGACTTAACCAAACATTCTGAATACTCAGATTTCTTTTGCTGTGTGTTCACATTTAAATACTTCCCTACCTATATTCTGAGTCAAGCTACTTGAGCAAAACAGCTGATTTAGGAAGGCATTTAGTTTTATAACAAAAGATTTTCTGTCTCCAGTTACCACCTTCAAAGGAATTGATGTCACAGTGCTGAGGTAATCTGCTGGTTTCCTTTTTGAACAGTGTGCAAAAAATTACATCAACCCCTGGGAAGTCAAACAGGTATCCAAAACGAAACAATTACACTGAGTTCAGCAAAGTATGTTAAGTTTTTCTCACCTAAAAACTAACCAGTGAAGTAAAACATACAATCCACAGCTGAGTCAGTTTCAGGAAAACCATTTTGAGAGTTATATTATTGCTCACATCTCATTGTGGGTCCCGGACAGGGCTTTTGCAGGCCACTGAGCTCTTTGTGGATTGGAGTAGTGAAGGAGCGCAGGGGGATGTGCTCAGAACTGGTCATGAACTGTGGCCCTGACGCTCCACTTTTCAGGTACAACCAAGTCTTGTCTGTATAAATCGGCAGATCAAATGAACAAGAAACTTCCAACAGTGCCTGCCTGACACGCCACTGCAGCTGTGACCTGTCTGATCACGGAGCAGGTTTCATCTTGGATAGTTTTCTGAGGCTTTTCCTGGGTACACTGTCATCTCTGGCGGTCTTGTCACACTCAATAGCAAACTGCCATCTTTGGAGGACCTCACCCCTTTCAGTATCGAGGTGACTACCGCCAGGTTCTGGATGGAACTTTTAGCGGGCCCATCACGTTAGGCACTTCCCGAGCTCAGGGTCAGTAGTTACAAGGAAGGGGAGGCCATGGTTCTATTCCTGAGTGAAGCTGTCAGATGGATATGTGCCACGCTCACATAAAATGCTGTTGCTGACAAATGAGAAGAGCTCGGCCACAGCGTTGGCGCTGGGCGCGGGTGCGCCGGGGAGCGTGTGCAGCCGGCTGGACTCCCACTCAAGGCGCCCCAGGCGCCGCCGCAGGGCTCCACAGCAGCTCCCAGTCAATGGCTTCCAGTTGTTTTTAATATAATCCTTATCTTCTAGATTACACATGCAAGTACCTGCTGCTGAAAGATAGAGCGTATTTTCATTGTTAGTTTTCATTTCATTTCATCCCCACAGTAGACATGAACACAGTAGTAATGGCTGAGCTATGAAAACGACTTTGAATAGGAAGTTCTCCTCATAACTTTTCATTTTTTTAGTGTTAAATGAATTTTATTTTTAAAGGTATTTTACGTCCGTAGAAACACTGAGCAGAAAGTAGGGAGAGCTGGCACATACCCGCTCTTCCTCCCACGCAAGCCTTCCCGCAGCGACAACGTCCAGCTCCACAGCGGTACATTTGCCACCGTCAATGAACCTACGCCGACTTTTTCTTTTTTTAACGTAATACTCGCAAGTATAAATTGTTCTTCAGAGTGGTTCGTCCCTGTGTTCCGGGAGCCTTCCGAAGGACTGCCTTTATCTAGCTTGTTACAACAAGGTAGCAGGTCAAGGGGGCCCAGCTGCGCATTAGCGTTTCATTATCTATTCAATATGCGGGAGCTCCTTGGAACTGGATGGACTGGCGAGCATAGTGCAACCAGTGTGTCCTGTCTGACTGCCCCTTTTCTTGTCCCTTCTACTTCATGAAGTTCTTAAGGGCCTCGAAATGCAGAAACATAGCCCGAGCGGAACAATGGGGTGGGAGACAAAGGCAGCTTCAGAGATGCCAGTGTTTACGCTGAAGGGGTGGAGCGGAATCTGCCAACAAATAATAACAGCAGAGGCCATTCAGACCGAGTTCCGGTGGGAGTGGTGAGTGAGTGGCGAGGTCCCCCAGCCCTCCTCGTTCTGCACGAGCTGGGACTAAACCTGGAGGGGCGGGCTGTGTCCCAATCTCCAGTTTTTGCTTCCCCAGCCTGACTGGCCCAGCGCCACTCCTCTGGCCAGCCTGCAGGGACAAGCTTGGGGAACCAAGCAGGAAGATTTGGCTAAGCATTAACTTTCAAATGAAGCTCTGCCCTAATTAAAGAGAGGACCAGGTGCCAGCAGTGTGTGGCCCTGTAAAATGCCCTTATATTCGCTTTTAAAACCGGCATTGCATAATATAAACAGTAAACTTCATGCTGCTTTAAAATTTACTTTTTCTTTCCTGACAACAATATTAAATGCCAAATAAACAACCATGGAAGAAAGGAAAAAGCTTTATATTTTATGACCCTTTTTTCTTGCCTTATGAACAAGGGGCCCCACAATTGGGCCCAAGAATTAGGTAGCAAGCTGTGGTTGTCATGGCTACAGTCGAATAAGTCAACCCAGCCTGTCAAATTCTGGGACCATGTTTCTACAATTATTAGTAAGCCCAACTTACTAACTGTTTGTATTCAACCTTACTTTATAAGATAGCTACTTGAAACTTGGCACATATTTTCTTATAGGATCACTGCTTTGGGTAGTTGTTGAGTCTTCAAGTTAGCCCACAAAAACTTACTGAAATGATAATATAGTGATTGCCTGCAGTATATTTGCCTGCTGGAGACTATTATTGGTGTTTGCCAATGACAGTCATTCCTCAGCATCTTGGGGGGGACTGATTGGTTCCATGACTCCTTTGGATACCAAAATTCTGGAGTGCTCCAATTCCTTATATTAGATGGTGCAGTATTTGCATATAATCTATATTTGCATATAGGCTACCGCAGGGTACGCTTACTGTAATGGTGGGAAATTGTAACCCACCCCATCATTCTTTTCTCATTGTTTCTGTAAGTGCTGACTCTGACTAGTATGTAGCTTGTAGATGAACAGCATGTTTGTATAAGAATCCTAGGAACTAACTTCAAAAGATACAGACCCCGACCTTCAGGCACCCCAGCTCCGGGAGATTTGCTGACTGACCTTCAACTGTGGAGCCAGGATGATGAAACCAGGATGATGCGCACCGGACCATCACTTGCCTCATCGGAATGGACTGTGCTCCTCTGCACATAGAAAGCTTTGCAAACCCCTTTCTTGATCTCTTTTTTCTGTTCCCCTCTCCCTTATAAAAACCTCTGCCCCACTGAGATGGGGAGATGACCTTTGAGACGTGAGTCCCCCTATCTTCCCAGGAGATGAGCTTTGAGACATCCCCATCTTCCAGATGGCCGGCATCTGCAAATAAACCACTTTCCTACATCAGCACCTGCCCCTCAAGTACTGGCCTTCAGAGTGGCAGGCAGCTCAACCTGCATTTCGGTTACATCACTTCATTTATGTAGATTCAGTGCAGTGCTAGGTGTGTGGCAAATTCAAGTTCTGCTTTATAAAACTATCTGGGATTTTTTTCCCAAATATTTTAAATCTGCATTTGGTTGAATCCTCCGATGTAAAACCAATGGATACAGAGGGCGCACTGTATTGCATTGCAGGGTTGTACTTAACAGTTGGGTGGGACTATGGGAATTCTGGTTGATTCTGGCCAATGAGCTGTAGGCGCTGGCACGTGCTGCGCAGGACAGAGCATTTAATGGGCAGTGTGAGCCCCCCTGAGGTGCTCTCTCCTCTCTCTACCCCAGGGATGGCTGCTCCATCAGCCTGGGGCCTGCTTGGCGAGGGGGTGACACAGAGCCGAGCCCCAGTGGACTGTGATGGCATAACCTGATCAATACTCTGATCAATAACGTTATCACTTAGAGATCTTTGATTTCAATGAGTAGAAACCACTTGAAATTAAAGCAAAAATAAATTAATTAAATTTCTGGCAAATTAAAGCAAAAAAGGACTGGGTGGACCTTCGGGCAGCTCACAGACTGGCAGGAACATCTGGGTCTTAGACGGCAGGGCAGCTCGAGGACTCTTGGACATTCATGGTCTGATTCCAGCATATCTCAGCTCCGGCCGTTTTCTGCTCCTGTGATACTTACTCCACCCAAGAGTCCGATTTCTGGGAGAGAGGGCTGGAAAGACTTAGCTGGAGTCATTGCCTATCCCTCAGCCAGGCAGTGGGGACCTAAATGGACAGTCCCCGTAGGACTGCCCCCAAAGAAACATGGAGATGTTTGTCTCCAAAAGCAACAGATACCCACCATCACACTGCACCCAGCCTCAAGGGGTGAGTGGAAGGGAAAGCAACACAAAACCAACCATACCCCAGGAACACGATTTCATAAGCTGGGGTCCGTGGTTCGGGAATGCTGATATGTATTTTCTGTCTGAACGTCACAGTGGCTGCTGTGGGTGCTCCAGCTTGCTGGGCCTCTCCCTCCTCACCTTTAGGCCAGTGGCCCTCAATCCCCACTGCACATCGCGGGTTGGGGAGGGGAGGGACAGCTTCTGCAAAAATAACCAATGCCCAAGCCTTACTCTCAGATTCTGATTTGATTGGCTGGTGAGCTTGGACATCAGAATTTAATAGCTTCCCTGGTTAAACTAACATTTAGCCAGGACTGAGTGGCTCTGCTTTGGACCCTTAATCTGGTCAAGCCCCGCGGTAGCACGAGGTCATTCAGGGCTGGAAGGTTGCCTGTGGCGTGTTCCTCTCCCATAGATTTACTGCTGGAAGTAAGTTCAAGCTGCTGATTCTTTTTGTAGAAGTTTGAGATGTGTTTTCTTCAGCAGCTTAGTCCCCTTTTATTTACTCGAATGTAATTTTAGACTTGTTGCTGGAGCCAATACACTGACCTACTCAGCATTCAAAGGAGGAGAAAAATGAGAGAGTTTTTCATCCTTCTGTTCTTTCTTTCCATGCTGTGGCAGCCTGGTGACCTCTCGAAAATCCCTGCTTAGAGAAAAAAAGGGACAAATCAGAATACTTCAGTGTGGATCCTCATGCCAGTTGTGAGGATGTACTGGGGTGGCATGCGTTCTTTCCGTGGCTTGAGCCAACTTCTCTTCACAAAGCAATCACACCAGCAAGCTGGAGCACGAGACACCCTGGGAGTGGGGCTTGTTTTATTTTTGAGTTGCAATTATGATGCAATTATGTCACTGCTGAATTGCTTCATCTCTTTCATCCCGACTTAGTGCATTTCATGTTCATGCCATTGTTACCTTGAGGAGGAAACGCTCACTCCAGCTTTGGTGAGTGATTTCAGAACATCTAGTCTAGGGTTCCTTGCAAGTAGTAGGTGGAGGCATTTAGAGATACATCCACTTGGCGGAGGACGCCTGTTCTGGGGAGGAGGAAGTGATGACACGGGGCAGCTGAGTGAGCCCCCTCTGTGTGACTCAGGCTGCTGCTCAGCACCCGCCAGCTGGAGGGACAGGAAAAAAAGCATCGTCCTTTCAGGCAAAGCCAGGGCTTGGCTACCCTGCTGCAGGCTTCTTCTGGGGTCACACTCCAGAGCAGGAGCCCATGTTGTTCTATGGGTACATTGGGGTGCATCTCAGCATCCCTGTCTTTTCCTTTTTGCTGGGCTGGCCTACTGGGGAGTTGTAAATGTTGAATATATTCCCCAACCTTGAGCAAGCTGTGGAGTCTCACTTAGTCTGTTCTTTTGTTACATGAAGGGGATCCCCTCTGGTATTAAAATTCTGAGTTCCTATGTATTTCCTTAGAATCATGCAATTTCAGTTGTGCAACCACATTGGATTATAATCTGAGTTCCCTAGGGAAAACTTTTCACAGAAAAAAGTTTGAAAATCCTACCTAAAAACCTCAGGGTTGGCAGTGTAGGTTGTAATAGGGAAGCAATGTGGTATATAAACAGACCTTTGACTAGAAATAGCATGGCTTCTGACTCCCACACTGCCTGCTGACCTTGGGCTGTCTGACCCTGCATGAGGCACCCTTGACCTAGGGGAGGCCAGGCAGCCTAGTAGCTGGAGACATGACTTTGGAGTCAGACCCAACTGGGGTTAAAATTTGGTTCTTGAAGTATTATTCTTTAACTTTTTTCAACCATTTATTAATGTAAGGACCACGTGTGGTTCCTGGGCAGTGCAGAAGTAGGCATTCAGCCCTAGCTTGCTAACCCTGGGCTGTCTTTTAATCCTATCAAAATAAACTTTCCAGTCAGGCTGAGGACAAGCTCTGTCTTGAGTGTCTTGGCCTCTGTAAATATATGAGAACTTGGCCTGACACAGCTGCTTATCAGATATGCATTTCAGTGAGTTGTTTGCTTAGATGGCACCTCACATGACAATTTTAAATTAAATTTAGGTTTTTAATTATTATTTAATGTGTTCAGGAAGATCACACAACAATCAGAAGATGGTTTGCACCTGCCAAGTCATGGAACTGAAGGCAGTAGAAAGGGCCAAATCTCTCAGAGTAGATCCCAGAATTTTCAAAATGTAGAGAAGTTAGAATAATGGACAGTTTGTCAAAACTTCTGGTTTGACTTTCATGAGAACTATCTAATTCCCATAATGTGGAATCCCATGAAGGGAAGAAGAAACTCAAGGGGACCTAGAAAACGCAGGGATTCCCAAGACTCTTCCCCAGGCCTTGAACTTATGCTGTCAATTTTAAAGGTATCATAGAGGTCAAGGTCACAATTCCTGGTTGTGGACAACAGTATGCCACCGTTGCATTGCTGCTGATGGCCGAGAATGATTCCCAAGGCTCTTCACATGCTGAATGCAAAGCAGGCTTAGACTTAAGTGTCGGTTATGATACTGAAGAAGGAAGTGTGTTTGATAAATGTATGCTCTTGACAGTTGAAAAATTATATAATTTCAGCAGGACCAGGGTGAGGAGTGGGCTGCCTGGGACACAAACATAAGGAGGAGGTCAGTCTCAGGGTCTCCACTCAAGTATGGGGGCGTCCTGAGGGCGAAGCCTCCTCTTATTTTCTGTCCTAGGAACCTCACTCACTCATCCTGATTTTAAATATAGTTTACTTTTTCTTCCTAAAGAGCTGAGAAATCCATGGTGTACTTTACAATCCATAGTGTAAAAATTGAGGAAATACAGTGGTCTCAGTTCTCTCAAGGAGAAGGGGCCCTGGCCTCCTTATGGGGTCTTCCTGGCCTGGCTGCCTTGGTGTTAGCCCTTCAGCCTGAGCACCAGCTTGCCCGGAGGCCGGTAAGCATCCTTGTTCTGCATTCTCATCATGCCCTGTGCTTGTCTTCGGTGATTCCTGATATCGGTGTAATTTTTTGTTTTAGCTTATCTCTCCTCCTGACTGAGTTCTGAGGGAAGAAAAACTCTTCGTCTCTTTGCGTTCTCATGGCCAAGTCTCATGTCTGGCGGCACTCAGTGAATGTCAGAGCAGTGGATGCCTCAAGAAAAACTTGCATGAATGAACATGTTTCATAAAGGCACTGGAATCACCTTTAATGCCTGGAAGACACAGAGAGAATTGGAAAAGTTCCTTAATCTGGCCAACTTGAAATTCTGCAGTGACTTTGATATGGAAAATCTGAACTTTCACCTTTTTCGACGAACAGTATGTTTTATTATTTTCCTGCTCAGGGCAATGACTAAACCCTTGGACTTCAAATCTTTGAGGGAGACAAGGGTAAATGTGAGCATCAGGATTTAGCAATGGTATTATAACTTCTGCATTTGGCACAACCTCAAAGAGTCGACAAGCTAGGACATCCTTCAGAGGTGGGAAGAAAAATGAATTCCTCTGCTGACTGAGTAATGAGTGTTTCTCCTTTAATGGTCCGCACGTCCCCGTGGTGGGCTGATGAAATGTCCCCAGGAGCCAGAGGGCCCTGGTGGCCCAAACCTTGCCCTTGCCTGCAGTTGAGGGCTTACCTAGTCATTCAATAAGATAGTATGTAGCATTTATTTTTTAAGACACAACTTCAGCAATTCTTTTTAATAGCTGAAGAAAGTTTGTCCAAGTGGATGCAGTGATTAGGAATCTTTGGAGGAAAGATGCCAATATCTATGCACTGTTGTGTTGCGTGAGGCTGCAGGTGTGTTGCGTGAGGCCGCAGGTGTGTTGCATGAAGGCCGCAGGTGTATTGTGCGAGGCTGCAAATTTTTGAAAATCCCTCTTGTCCCACCAAAGCTACAATGCTAACTTTCTAATGGAGCAAGACTTCCTAGTTTTGCTGAGATCCCTAAACAAATCATCTGCTTTTGTACCATATAAGCAGAGGCAATAACTTATATCTGACTCCAGTTTCCAAAGTGGGATATTCACAGCTGACAGCCTTCTTCATCCTGCCCCTCTTGATAGCCATGGAATTTCTGTTCATTTTATCCAGAGAATAGTTTAGATTTGCTTGCACTGGCTTATTATAATTTAAATCCTGGTTTGTAACATTTAATAAAGTAATACTCTAAACATGCATATTTGTATTTCTTGGTCATCAGGTGGGGGACATGGACAAAAAGGGAGTGGTAGTTATGGCCGGAGGGTTCACAGAAGGATAGAGAAGTAAAAGTCACTTCTCAGTCCCCTTCCAGAGATAACTGTGAGTGTAGTCTCATCGCTCTCTTTTAATGGCATATACTTAAACATTCTATTATAAAAATAATACTCAATTATTATAGAAAATGATGGGGGGAAACCCTATAATCCTGTTACAGGAGAAATTCATTTCTTCTTGCCAACACAGTAAAGAATTACGGATCAGCAGATCTATTAGCGTGCAAGCAGGGTTGATTGGTGATATGTTCTCCTGGAATAGATTGGGCCTAGCTAAGGTGGGGGGTGAAAGGCATAGGTAAAGCAGGGTAAGGGTGGCAAAAGTAAGGGCGGCCAAAGGCCAGGGTGGCTAGTGTGTGCCAGCTCCTTTGTTCTGAGGACTTACATAGTTGGTGGACTCGGGGTGAAGAAGTTATGTATTGATTGATGGGTAAAGATGATGCCAGCTTTCCCAGGGGGTCAGGACTACCCAAACTTAGGTATACATGGGGGTCTGTTAGCCCAAATCCTTTTCTTGCTCCAGGCTCCATTTGTTCATCTTGTTATAAAACGTATACGTGACAGGAGGCAGTTAATTAAAGGTGGGGCAGGTACCCAAAGTTATAGGCTCTTTCTGTAAGCACTAGGGGCTCCCTTGTAAAACATAGTTACCAGAGGTAGGCAGTTAACCAAAGTTGTTTTATGGGCTTCTTCTTTGGGTACTGTGGACCCGCTCCCACCTTTCAGTGTTGGGATGAAAGCAGTTTCAAAGGCTTTCTTTCCCAGATAGTGGAGACATACACAGAATATCAAGGGCTGCCCTCCTCCCATGTTAGCATGCTGTTTCCTGTGGTGTTGGAACACCTGTCAGTATTACCGGACCAGGCTCAGCACTGCTGAGTCCGTGGGTGGGCGTGTGTCCCTCCTCCTCCCTGCCTTGGTTTGCTATCTGTCCTGCCTAACAATCCCACACTTAGATGGCCAGTGCCACCATTACTGATGTCCTTTGGTTCTTTGCCCTGCAGACAAAGGCAAACACTGCACATGTGTCACAGCATAAGCACTTTCCCAAATGAAAAAACATGGCACAAGCTTTCATTGCACAAGACAGAAAAGAGAGCACACAGAACACACACATGTCCCACATTTTAATCTTACTTATAAACATTGATGAAAAGTATCAAATAAAATATTGGACATAAAACCCAGCAATTATATTTTAAGGAGTGTGTCATGACCAAGGGATATTCATTCCAGGGATGTATAGATAACAAAATATTAGGAAGTCTATTAGTATAATCTGTCTCATGAAAACATAATGTACTTTAAAATCTCAAACCTAATTAGACACACTTCTGTTAAAGTCAGAGAAAGACAAGTGCTACTGTTTTCTCCGTGTTTAAAAGTGCTTGTCAATACAAGCACTTGAGATAATTAAACAAGATGTCTAACTATTGGAGAGAAGAAGGCAAAATTACCTTCACTGGAAGATGACATGTTTGACTACCAAGAGAATTATGAAAAAAGCTTTTGGAAGTATCAGAGTTCCATATAGCATGCAGATATATATACATACACACACATACACACACATACATATATACATATATGCACACACATATATAGATTAGTAATATAATAAATATACAATGGTAAATATATGATATGTTTCTTATATATCAGCAAAAACAAGTTAGAAAATATAATGGAAAAGATATGCCACTCACAATAGTGTTAATAAAATTAAATACGTAAAAATACATGTAACCCAAACCCAGACCAAATAGAAGGGAACCTTTCCTGAGAGAACTGCTGTTTCAATACCCATGAAGACAAATCTTGTTATCGGACAGGGTATTAGTTGCCTACTGAGCAAATCAGGCCACGTACCAAAGTACCCCTTTCTTCACCTGCACAGCGAGGGCACTATCGCTTAACAATCGCTCCCTCCCTGCGCTCTGTGAGGATCGAATAAGAGACTGTAGAGTGACATCTGGTGCATAGTAGGCCCCCAACTAGGGTTACCTGATAAAATACAGTTAAATTTTCAGATAAACAACAAAGAATTTTTTTAAAGTTTTTATTTTAACTGTTGTTCAAGTACAGTTTTCTGCCTTTGACCCCCATCCCAGCCCACCCCGCAGCCCTCCCCACCTCCCTCCCGTTTCCACCCCCCCTTGTTATTGTCCACGTGTCCCTTATACTTGTTCCTGCAAACCCTTCCCCTTTCTCCCTGAAATTCCCTCCCCTGTCCCCTCTGGGCACTGGCAGCTTGTTCTCAACAACAAAGAATTTTTTTTAGTATAAGTTAAAGGGAACCAAAGTTTTGCCGTCCTGGAGCTGCCTTTTTGGGATATTGACTTTAAGCTGTTTATTAAAAAACAAGGCTCAGAAAGAAACTTTTATCTTCCCCACATCCCTGCCCCAGAGATTCAGATAGAAAAATCTGCTTTGGAAAGGGAATAATCTTAGGATGCTTGCCTTAGCCTAACTTGAAGTAAGTATGGTAAATAGGAGGGCTGTGGCAGGGCCGGTAAGCGAGGCCCCCGTGCCCCACCGTTTCTGCGTTGCCTAGAAGTTTTCCTGCGTGTATGTGCTGCTCTGCCTCAGTCACCTGCAAACCGCTGTTCTCACTCTGGGCTCTAATGCCTCGTCTCCCCCTTTTCTCCTTTGTCCGAAATGTCCTACACACCCATTGTTGCCTCTCTGTCTTTGGAATTTTCATGCTTATGTGAATTCCCCATGTGCATGTATTAAGATTTGATTTTTTCCCCTGTGGATCTATCTCTGTTAATTTTATTATTAGCCCAGCCAGAAGAACTTAGAAGGTGAGAAGAAAAACATTATTTTTTTTTTAGCCCCCACAAAGTACAGGGTGGGGCAAAAGTAAGTTAACAGTAATAAATAAATAAATAAATAATAAATAAATAAATAAATAACAAACACAAGAATAAACTCTGTGCTTTGTGTAGGTCTACAGTGGTGAGTATGTGACACACTCCTCCATTCCCTCCGGAGCTGGGCCCACACCTGGCCCTGAGTCGGCACTTAATCATCTGGCTCCTCCGAGGGCAGGAGCCCTCCTCCCCGTGACACAGTGCAGGTTCCTTTCTGGACCCTTCAGAACTGTGAGAGGAGAGGTCAGATGGCAGCCCTGGCCCCTATCTTCAGGTGCCCCTGGGTGCTCCGCTGTGCCCCTTGAGCAGGAAGAGGGACTGCAGCACCCAGGCCTCATGCTGTCCACCCAACACCTCCAGGGCCCTGGCTGGTCTGCTGAAGCCAAAAGACGTACTCACCCTGTGGCCATGTCCCCAGCAGGGTGGGTGAAGTGTTGACCTGCCTGCCAGAATCAGGGGACAGTGGGATGTGAGCACATCAGTACAGTGGACTTCCCTCCTACCTCTTGGGGGACTTGGTGTGATGGAGAGGGAACAATGTCTGTCATCTTAAGGAAGGGAGAAGCATACAAAGCTGGAAAGTTTTTATCTACTTGTGTCAGATCAGGTGACTTGCAGGTGACTGCCTGAGCAGCTCTCACCTGAGGGGAGAACAGAGGTCTTGTGAATAGACCTGGATGGAGCTCTGGTGCAAACACTGTAACCTCGGATTAGTGCTCCTTCCTGCCCCAGGTCCCTCTCTGCAAATTACCTGTAATAAAATGCCAACCTCATGGGCTTGCTGTGTGATAAAATGAAAAGATGCAACTAAAATGCTTAGTCTAGCACCTCCTATTAATACTAAGAGAAGAAGGAGGCCCTTCTGAAGTTATGATGAAATGGTTTCTCTTGAGTAAACTGAAAAGTTTCCATGATGTCTTGCTTTGTGCAGATGTCTTAGGTTTCTGCTCCTCCTCCCCTCTCCCTGGCCCCGGGAAGGGGTATGTGTGTGTGTGTGTTAAATGTGGAAGGAGTGAGATTACCCCACGGGTTCATAGCAAAACCACCTGATCTTTATAAACTAAAAACCTGTCCTTACAAAATACCAACTAGTAGGCACACAGGGAAGTCAATGCCAGATGAATTTTTTCATACATGAAATGGGCTGATGATTAACTTAATGGTGCCTCTGCCCTTAGTCCTTGATGGGTTTGCATCTGTGTGACATGAGAACTAAATATTAACTACTCCTCCCTGTCTGTGTCTGTGCCCACTAATATATGGACAGAAAAAAAGGCACCCCAAAGTGCTGACATGAGAACTTCCTAGAGGTGGAAAGAAGGAAAATAACATTTACTGGGGGGCAACCAGGTCCAGGTTGCTCTGCAAACATCACTTCACTGAATCTTTGTAAGAACCTGGTATCATATATAGGTTTCCTCAGTTTGTAGAAATGGGCACCCAGAGGTTAAGCAACAACCCCAATGTAGCACAGCCGGTAAGTGGAAGAGTCAGGATTCATACCCATGAGGAGTTCTGCAGCCACCGTCCCACTGTCTCAGAGAGGGCTCCAAAGCCCCATGCCCATTGCAGATGCCGCACGTTGATTGTGATACTATTTCTCAAAATCTAAGCAGCCTCCGTACTCTCTTCCAAATACAGCTGGCCACCTGGGACCTGTAGGGTGGGCATTCAAACCATACAAGCTACCTTCCAATTAATTGACCATCGTTTGGCCGGCAGGAGCAGAGAGGGAAGGGCAGCGTCCTGTTGCCTGAGTAACCAAGCTGGCGTGTTGCTGGAGAAAGTCTTTGCACTGAGCATGTGTGAGGGTAGTGAGAGTGATTGATAAGGGAAAAGCCCTTCTTCCCCCTTCTGGTCCCTTACTAAAGGTGAGACCAGAGTACATAGCCACATGGGTACCATAAAAATTAACATGGCTGCAGGGGTAGGTGTAGACCTACCAGTCCAGCCTGGGAAAAGGATGGGATTGACTGTGGGGGCTGGACCCTCTTGGAGCACATGGAAGTTTGGGTTAGGTGATTTAAACAGAAGGAAGGGAGAAATGTGCTCTCTCCCTCTTGGACCTACTTCATGGTTGTGGGCTGGGGCCTATGGGACCTTGCTGGTCCTAGAAGCCGCATAGCCCAAGTGGCTTTGAAAAGGAGGGAGCCTGAAGCCTGGCAATGGCAGGGAAAGAAGCTGAGCTGCTTGGATGTTGGTGCAGTGGCCACCTGCAATTTCCAAAGGACAGTATTTTGAATGGGAGAAGGAATTCTGGGTGCAGCTTTGGACTGATCTGGTCAGGGGTGACTGGGTTTTCCTCTGGGTTCTCTGGAGAGGACAGGCTTTGAGACAGGAGTCTTCCATCCTCCCAGAATGTACAGCTTTTGCATAAAAGTCCTCTTTCCTTTTCTCACCTAACCTCTGTCTCCGGAATTTGCCTATGGGTTATGACAGGCAGCCAAACCACACTTTCTGTTCAGTAACAATAACAGGCTTTTTGTCAGTTTAGGCATATCTTACGGCCCAGATCCCTCTGCAGAAGGCTGATGCTAAGGCCAGGTAGGCAGTGTCAAGTGTATGAAAAGTTTCCTGTGAAGGGTTACCATCGATAAGGGGCATTTTTCCATTAGCAATGCAAATATTTGAATAAATTCTTGCCCTCTCCTCTGTTAAAACATCACCTCTGGGACAGGTGGCACCTTATTTTGCTGCAAACCTATTTTCTGGATCACTTTTTTCTTTGTCTGAAGGATAGGCTAGACTTTCCTAAGTTGCCTGGTGATATTGACTGAAACTCTAAGCTTAGAATAACAGGTAATCTCTAGCTCCCTCCACCCCCACTCTTGTCTCTACCAACACACATATTTTAAAGAATGGTGCTGGGTCATCCATGAAGAAGTTGCTAAAAAGTATCCAAACTGGTCCTGCAACTCCTGGTCTTGGCATGTCACCTACCCCCAGCCAATATCTAAGAAAAGGGTAAAGATTGCTCAGAGAGTCAAGGATGTCTTTAATGGGAAAGAACGTGCAGATCACCCCATGTGGCTACATTAAACTCTTTCCTGGGAGTGGTGTGCACTTCTGAAATGTGTTGGGACCAGGGCTGGAATGTTTCCTTGGGGTCCAAGGTGACCTGACACCTTGGGAGGTGGCCAGCTGAAGGAAATCCACCCAAGATGTCTGCCTGCTCAGGAGGGGAGACCCCGGCAGAGCACACCTGTGGGCTGTACCTTGAAGCAGAAGCTGAGGAATATTTATAGAAAGTGAGGTAAAAAGGGTATCACCCTTGTTGTCTGGATCAGAGAGAGGACAGCACTGGGGAATCCCTCTGGGTGGGGGAGGGATAGGGAAAGAGCCTGCCTGTAGACAATAGCCAAACGATATCTCAAAGACATCCACATCCGAATTCTTGGAACCTGTGAGTATGTCACTGTAATGGCAAAAAGGACTTTGCAGATGCGATTACAGTTCCCAGAGCAAGGCTCTCGCCAGAATTCCACGTAATGGCAACTGTGTTGTCTGCGGTTACCTGCTCAGAACATTTCTCTCCACGTGAGTTTTTGTGACCTAAGCAGACCTAAGTGGCTTCTGTCTGACTCACCCTGAGCCTGACCTATTTGTGAAATGCTTTCTCTACAAAAAAGCTGGAAAAAAGTGCCGAGAATTATACATTGTAATGCTGGCATAGACAGGACTCTCACCCTCTCATTTTAGCTGCTCCCTGCCTGCCAGTGGTAGGTGAAAGCTGACCCAATGTCCGTGAGTGTCTAATGGCCTAACCTATTTGCTCCAGCAGTGATTGGCAGGAAGGTGGGAGTGGGGTAGGACATGGGGGAGACGGGGTGCCAGTTCCAGAGTGGCAGGCTGGGGGAGGCTGTGAGGACCCCGGGGATGCCTTTCCAGTTCTGCTTCTGCTTCGTGGTACAGCAGGAAACTCCTGAGGATGAAGTGGGTCGCCGGGGGTGGGGGGGTGGGGGGAGGGGGCAGGCTCCAGCGCCGCAGGACGCTGGCTGGGCGGAGGGGGCTGAGCTGGGACTTCGCACTCGGCTCTGGGTGTGGACTTTTTCTGCCATTTTCCTTGCTTCGTGAAGGTGGATTTTCACCATCTCCCAGAATCTGTTTTCTGGCCTACCAAATGGGCCTAATGATCTGCCCTTCAAATCTCTCAGACTTCAGATAAGAGTAAATAAAATATTATCCGTAAAAGGATGTTGTATACTGCAAAGTGCTCTAGAGAATTTATCAAAAGTGCTTGCAAATTGGTAGTTACAGAGTAGTCACGAGGATGTAAAGTACAGCATAGGGAATGCAGTCCATGCGGTATCAGACGGGTAGTAGGTTTATTGGGGTGATCACTTAGTGTAAGGTATATAATATCCTTATATCAGAGTTACACAACTGAAACTAATATATTATTACATGTTGACTATAATTGAAAACTAAAAAAAAATACTTAAAGTAAAAAACAAAGAAAGCGAAAGTGGTTGAAGATCTTTAAATGAGGTTTCTGAAAATTTGCCTTTTTCATGGGTAGAAGGAGAGGAGGCCGAGTTGGCCCCAAGTGGTGGCGGATGCCAACATCATTTGGACCGGCTGGGTGAGCCTGTGACCCTCCATTCTGCCCAGACTCTCCCACCTGCCTCCCCATCAGGGTTTGCGCGTGAGAGCCCAGTGGGCCCTGGGTCCCCCTGGGTGGTTACTAGAACTCTCACTATGAATCAGATAGTGCTTCTGAGAAAGTCTCCATTTCCACCTCTGTGCCCACAGATGAAGAGGAGGGAGCCCTTTGGGGCGGAGTGGAAATGGTGGCAAACTGGGCAGCACCTCGCTGATTTGGCCATGGCCACCCACCTGCTGCTGCCTTAGCCGCGGTTTCTGAATGTAGAGCCTTGAGGGGGCGTTGGTGGTAACCTGGGGCTCAGGTCAGATGACACACTTGTTCCTGCTGCTGAGAGCAGCTACCTACAAGGGCAGGTACGGGCCTTTTCTGTGGTGGAGGTTGGGGTGGTATCACTGTTTTAAAGCTCCCTTCAGCTCCATTTGTGCAAAGGGAAGGTGTGATGTGGTGTTAGAGTCACGTGTTTGGATTCTGGTTTGTTTCCCAGGGAGATTTGACTCATCACCCTCTGTGGGCAGAGGCAGAGCTGGCCTCTTCCACCTCTGGTCTCCTCAGCTCCTGATGCTAACAGAATGCCTGGCTTCCAGGGACTTCCCAGGTCTAGCCGGGCCGGTTGAGAGAGTGCCTGGGATCTGTAGTTAGGCAGCAGGTGGGTCAGGGAACACACAGGCCATGGAAGGCACATGGTGAGGAGGGAGGCCCAGCCTCAGCCAGAAATCTTAGACGTGCTTCCTGCTGGGCTCTGCTCCCTGTCCCAAAGGTGGCCAGCCCGGGTCTGCAGATGAGCCGCTCTGAGGAAGTGGAAAGTAGGGAAATCGGCCACATTGAGAAGCAGGACCAGAGCCAGGCGCCCTTGGTGACAGAAGCAGCTCCCAAGGGCCCTCAGATAATTGCCTTTTCAGGTATCCTAACTCACCTTTGCTGATGTCCGACATGCAAAACTATAAAGCTCTTTCACCTTTGATTTTTGTATGGTCACTGCCTGAAAATGCCCCCAGCACGTGGACAGGATCAATCTGGTGTAGTGGTTATTTACATGAGTTTTGGACCCAAACTCCCTGGATTCAAATCCCAACTTTACTCCTTACTCACTGGGTGACTTGGATAAGTGACTTAACCCATCGGTGCCTCAAGTTTCTCCCATGGAAAATGGGGTAAATAATTGTCGTGAGGGAGGAAAATGTGAGTTAATACATGTAAAGTACTTACAATAGGGACTGGCACCAGATAAATGCTATTCTTGTTTCTGGTTGTTATTTCAAGAGTGTAACATTTCCCCTTTCCTTTTGGTATCCCTGGATCTGACAGAAAATAGGTTTCGACCTGTCTGTCAAGTTCGGCCAGCTGGTTGCAGCTACCTGTGCAGCTGTGTTGAGAAGGATTCTGAAGCTGCATCCAATCTCAGCAACAAAATTACACGTGTCCCCTCAGCGTGTTCAGCCATCGGTGAGAAAAGAGGGCAGAAGCCGGGCCTCTTAATCTGGGCCCACGAGTCCCTTTCTAGTCTGTAAACAGAATTCATGGGGTCCGTGACCTTGAAAGGGAAAAAATTAGATTTTTTATTTTCACTCGTAGGACACGCATGCCACGTAGTTTCCTGTTAGGTAGCTTGTGCTGCTTTTAAGTACTTTTCTTACCTCTGTCTCAGCCTCCGCCCTACCCTTTGCCTTTGCCCCATCCTGGTCCTCAGACGGACTCTCCAGCCACTTCGAAACTACATGTTAAATCTGTGGTTAGCACTCATTACTTAATGTGTTAATAAAGAAACACATATCTGGATACTCACATTCCAACATAACTGGTTTTCTGTGAATACTTTATATTTCATTTTATGCATTTAAGAACATTATCCTGAGTAAAGGTCCGTAGCCTTCACCAGACTGCCAGAGGAGTACACGGCACAAGAGGGTTAACAGCATAGAATGTGGAGGCAGCCCCCAAGGCCACTCTGATCTCCGATGCCAGTCGCAGGTTCGCTCCCCAAGACCACCTGCAGCTTCAGTACATTACTGGAAGGACTTACAGAATTCACTCAAAGTTGTTTCACGTGTGGTTACAGTTTGTCACTGAATGGAATCAATCACGGGAGAGACTCGGCACACGGAGTGCCAGGAGCGAAGCGTCTGGCTGTCCTCCTTCAGCGGAGTCGTGGCCAGCACCAGCTCTGCTTGGCAGCTGCGGGGCAATACGAGTGGGGCTTTGCCAGCCAGGAAAGCTCACCCGAGCCTTGGTATCCACGGTTTTACCTGGAGCTTGATCAGGCAGCCATAGTGGACCACCTGCTTGGCTGAACTTTAGTCTTTAGCCCTTCTGGAGGTCAAGCTGATAGCATGTGGCCGAAGTCCCCATGACAAATCACAGTGTTAGGCTATCCACTGCGGTTCAAGGCCCCCAGATAAACTCTTTTCAGGCAGGACATTCCAAGGGTTTAGGAATACCTTGCAGGAGCCAAGGGCAGAGGCCAGACCTCTGTTTCGATAAGGTTAGTTCTCGACTCCACGGGGCTCCCCACTCTGGGCACTGCCATGGAGCTCCACGCCCAGAAGCGGTGGGCGAGGGTGGGGATCGACTATCACACAACAGTGGTAGCTACTGAAACACAGTGTAGGGGAGATCTTTTTGTACCTCGCAAAGACAGCATAGGATTTATGGTTTCCAGAGTCTACTGAGTAATGCCAGTGATTACACATCGCTGGGTCTTGGCTTCATACCTAACACTTTTGAAAATGTATTTCCATCTGTTTCATTTAATCCCCAGAAGAGGGAGAAAGAAGAGGTATTGTTAAGCCTCTGAGATTCGGGGCCCCGGGAGGTTGGGCAGCATGTGGACTGCTAGGGCCTCCTCCCTCCCCGCCGAGCTGCCTCATGCCTCCTCCTACCTTTGTCCTGTGGCCGTTCAGCAGAATTTTTCAGAATCAGGGATCTGGTAATACCAGGCTGGTGCTAGGAGGTAAATGAGCGTTGTAGACGGCTTGTCCTGGAGTGCACCGCAGGGAGTGATTACATCAGGTCCCTGCCTGCCCCTCGGGACTAGTTCCATGTGGGACAGAAACTGTTGCTGGTGCTCCGAGTCCCCAAGGCCCTCATCTCCCTGCTTTGGCTGGTACCAACCCCCCACCCCCCCACCCCACTGAGCCCCCAGGGAAAGGTGGGAGCACAACAAGCCAAGCCACGACCTCACCCTGAAGCTGGGTGGGTGTAAGTTACACGCATTCAGTCTCTGGGTTAACAGGGAAAGCCACCCTCAGGACCCTTTCCGCAGTGTCTTCCAGGGCGAGGCTGTTTCTGCAGGCTGCCTGTGCCGCAGCCCAGTCCGCTCTGCGGGAGCAAGTGCAGGGAACACTGGCCTCCCCCCAGGCCCCTCGGATCCACACTGGCCCTGCAGGGATGGAAGGCTTTCTAGGGTGTGGCTGGGATGTAGAGAGCTTTGTGGTTTTCCTGAAGAGCACAGCTGCGCTCACAGGTATACTTGTGTATAATTTGTGCAGAAATTGCCCCTGTTTTATGGAGGTCTGTGGGTTTTTTAAGCTACATTCAAAAAGGAGAATTTAAAACGACCATTCTCTCCTTCTCACTGCAATGCTGTCGCAATGATCAGAGCAAGCCCTTTCAGGTGATCATCTATGTGTCCTGGGCCTCTCCCTTCCGCTGACCATGGCAGAGCCTGGCCTCTGAGCAGTCTGCTTGTCCTGTTTATGCTGCTTCCCAGCACTTGTTTACTGAACACATAACAGAAATGAATCCTATGAACTCATTCACTGTGTTCATTTCCTGTGGCCTCTGCAACAAATTACCAGAAGCTGAGTGGTTTAAAACAACAGAAATTTGTCTTCTTGCCCTGACTGGTGTGGCTCCATTGGAGTGTTGTCCTGTAAACTGAAAGGTCATGGGTTCGACTCCCAGTCAGGGCACGTGCCTGGATTGCAGGTTCAGTCTCCAGTCGGCGTGCGTGCCAGGGGCAACTGATTGATGTTTCTGTCTCACATTGATGTTTCTCCCTCTCTCTCTTTCCCCCTTCCCTAAAATCAATAAGCATGTCCTCTGGTGAGGATTTTAAAAAGTTTAAATTTAAATTTAAGGGGGAAAAAGTGTTCTCTTATAGTTCTGGAGGCCAGAAATGCAAAGTCAAAAATGCAAAGTATCACTGGGCTGAAATCAAGGCATGGCAGGGCCACGCCCCCTCTGGGGGCTCCAAGGGGATCTGTTTGTGTTTCTTCCCACCTCTGGCAGCTGTGGCGTTTTTGGCTACACGCTTCAATCTCTGCCTCTCTAGTCACATCTCCTCCTCTTCTCTGTGTCAAATCTCCAGCTGCCTCCCTTTTATAGGGATACATGTGACTCATTTGGAGCCCACTGGGAAATCTAGGGCAATCTTTCCATCTGGAGATCCTTAATCACACCTGCAAAGTCCCTTCCCCCCTTTCTACATAAGGTAGTGTGGGGGCTCAGAACCAGTCACCCAAAGACTTGCTGCTGTGGTGTGAGGATTGTTTTGAGCTACAAGTAATTCTAGATTCAGGCTCAAGAGAAACTCCTGCCCTTCCCTTTGAGTACCTAAAAGAACTTGAATTAGGGGTCTATGTGGCAGGGAAAATGTATTTATTAAACTTCTGCTCTTCTATCAACCTGCAATGACCCACCCAGGGAAGCCCCCGAGACATCTTATCCCTAGTTCAGAATGTCTCACATACGTAGATCCCCCTTTTTATCTCTGAACCTCTCCTGCGTATGGGGTCTCTGACTCTCTCAGGTATATGGGGTTGCCATACGTATGTACGTATTAAATTCGGTTATGTTCTCTTGCTAATCTGCCTCATGTCTATTTGATCATCAGATCAGCCAGAAGAACCTGGAGGGAAAGAAAATTTCTTCTTCCCCCATAGTGGTGCTCACCGGTTCTAGGATCAGGACATGAAAATCCATTGTTCAGCCCACCATTGTTCAGAGGCTATAAATACAAGGAAAGCTTGGGCAGTCCCTCACAGAGACACAGGCTCCTAAACAGTGCTGATTCAGGGAGTGTGTGGACGGAGGGGGGGTTCATGAGGAGAGCCATTGTGCCCGTATTTGGGAGCCTATATTACTATGGAAAACATAAGAACCAGGAACAACCACCTCCTTTCGCTCTCAGCAGACCCACACTTACCCTCCCCAGAGCAGGTGCTTGCACTTGAACCTCAGGTGGCAATGGCACATGCCTGGAAAAGCAGAGGAGGGCCCTGTCCTCAGGCTCCCTGGGTGGCTCTGGCGGGGGGCGGGGGTTGGGGGCCTTCTCTTCCCCACTGGTGCAGGTTAGTCACACTTCCTTTTGGCAACAACCCAACTGCTACTCAGCCCTGCTGGGTGGGTAGGAGAGGGAAGCAGATAAAGGATAGTAAATACTTTAGAAAGGTCAGATGCCAGATAAGAAAGGTCAGGTCAAAAGGAGTCCTCCCAGGCTGTCCCGCAAAGTCTGCAGCCTCTGCACCCGGTGTGGTGCGGTTTGCTGCTCCTGTTTCCTGCAGATGCTGCCCTGCCCTCTGTCCCCGGAAGGGTTAAAAACAGACTGAGAAAATGGACAAGGGCTGGTGCCTGAATTTAGCAGGTTTATCTTTGCTCACCCCCACTCCACATCACCCTCCTGCTGGATGCCCTTGCCCCCAATGGTTCTGAATAATTTTTTGAGCTATTATTCTAGAGACCTTCATAACTGAAATATTTTATACCCCATTCTCCAGACTTTCTCTAAAACTGCCCCATCTCACTGTTTTGGCCAGGTATTCCTGACCTCCCAGAGCGAGTCCCCAGGTAAAGGTGAGAGTAAAGCAGAGGGTAATCCCAGGACCCCTCCACTCAGGTCCTTGCTACCACCCGGCTGGATGAAGCTGGAGTGAGAGGTAGGACAGACAGATTCACGTTTTTCTTCATGGAGGGCTTGGCTGTGTCCACCAGAGTGGGCTGCCCCCTCCAGGAGCCTCCAAGCTCTGCCTCTGATGAGCCCTGGGCAAAGCCTCCATCCACTTTTGCATGGCTCTGTTTTATTTGATTCAGTCCCTGTTGGAACTAATGGAGAATCAGGTGGCCTTAGGTGTATTGCTGCTCTGAGTCACTAAATCTCTGCAGACAGGAAAGCATCTCTGTGCTTGTTTGCTGGTCTAACACGGACAGGTAAGAAATGGGCTGTTCAGCAGGGATCTTCCCAGGGATGCCACTCTGGGCCTCTCTGGTTATTACGATTGGCTCAAAGACCCAGCCTGGATCTCAAAGCCCAGATTTTACTCTGTCCGTATCTGTGGCTTTCTTGAAAGAGCAAGGGTGAGTTAGTTTAGTGGCATGTGGATTTATGTCTGTCTGAATTTGTAGCCACTGTGTTTTATTTGTTCCAGGACAAGTGTAGGATGTCCTGGGTCTTGCACTTTCATAGGGAGGACTGGGCTTTCTGGGCCCCACTCAAATGGGGAGAGGTGGGCATTGGTGCTGAGGAAGGGGGCAAGGTCGTGGTCAGAAGGCTGCCGGCATCCTCCCTTGTTGACTGGATCTGCACATTGTTTTGCTGCAGAGAAGAGCCCGTAGGGACATTCCAGGAGGTGGCTGCTATAACAAAATATCAAAGACCAGGTGCTTTAAAAACCCAGAAAGTTATTTTCCACAGTCATGGAGGCTTGAAGGTGAGATCAGGTGCAGGTTGGTCAGGTCCTGGTGAGAGCATTGTCCTGTCCTGCAGAGGGCCTGCTCCCCGTGCCCTCACGTGGTAGGGAGAGAGCATCGCTCGTGTCTTTTTCTTGTCTGGGAAGCTCTTTATCTGTCCTTCAATTCTAAAGAGAGCTTTGCTGGGTGGAGTAGTCTTTCTTGTAGAAGACTTTTAATCATTTTGAATATCCCATATAAATCCCTTCTGGCCTGCAAAGTTTTTGTTGAGAAATCAGCTGACAGTTATGGGGCAGTCCCTTGTAGGTAACTAACTGCTTTCTTCTTGCTGACTTTAAGATTCTATTGTTGTCTTAAACCTTTGCCATTTTAATTATGATTTGTTTCAATGTGAGTCTCCTTGGTTTCTTCTTATTTGAGACTCTCTGGGCTTCCTGGACTTGTGTGTCTATTTTCTTCACCAAGTTAGGGAAGTTTTCTGTTACTAATTTTCCAAATACGTTTTCAATTGCTCTCTTTCTTCTCCTTCCAATACCCTCCAAGATGCAAATGTTGGTACACTTGATGTTGTCCCAGAGATCCCTGAAACTGTCCTTATTTATTTATTTATTTATTTATGGATTTTTCTTTCTGTCCTGATTTGGGTGATTGGGTGGTTCTTATCTTCCAAATTGCTGATTCAGTCCTCTGGTTCATCTAATCTACTGCTGATTCCCTCTAATGTATTCTTTATTTCAGTTGTTGTATTCTTCATTTCTGGTTCTTTTTCATTTTTTTTATTTCCAAATTATGTTTACTATCTCTTTGTTGAAGTTCTTACTAAGTTCATCTACTGTTCCCCTGAGTTCACTGAGCATCCTTATAACCAGTGTTCTGAACTCTGCTTCTGGTAGATTGTTAGTTTCCATTTTGTTTAGCTCTTTTTCTGGAGTTTTGTTGTGTTTCTTTGTCTCCCCATTTTGGCTGCCTCCTTATTTTTGTTTTTATATATTAGGTAGAGCTGCTATGTTTCCCTGCATTGGTAGAGTGGACTTATATAGTGGGTGTCCTGTAGGTCTCAGTGACACAGCCTCCCTGGTCACCTGAGCTGGGCACTCTGGGTGTGCTCATCATGTGGGCCGTATGCACCCTCCTGTTGTAGTTGAGCCTTGATTGCTATTGGCTTGTCAGTGGGAGGGATTGACCTCTAGGCATATTGACTGTGAGGACCTGCCATGACTAGAGCAAATGAGCTGCTGTGCAGGGGCCAACCCAGTGGAGAAGGAGTTCCTTCAGCGGTTAGATTCCTGGTCAGGGCACATGCCTGGGTTGTGGCCTGGTACTCGTTAGGGCGCCTGTGAGAGGCAACTGATCGATGTTTGTCTTACACATTAATGTTTCTCTCCCTCTTGTTCTCTCTGCCTTCCCCTTTCTCTAAAAATAAATAAATAAAATCTTTAAAAATTTTAAAAAACATTTGGGTAAACTAAGCAACTTGTTCAAGTCAGAGATCTAGCCATGGGTAAAGTAACATTCAAGGTCGGGACTCTCAACCCAGTGCTCTTTCTTCTATGTCACCATCTCTTTTCTCCATTCACTCAGCTGCTATAGATTCTCTGAGGTACCTGGGGTATGGATTTAGGGCTGGGGAGGATTTAGATCTTCCTGTACCCAGAATCTCTACATGCTCAGGTGTGTCAGACTAAATAATGTCCCCCCACCAAATATATCTAGGTCCTAATGCCTGGAATCTGTGAATGTCACCTTATATGGCAAAAAAGGACATTACCACAATCCAGATGTGATTAAATTAAATTTAATCCAGATGTGGTTAAAAATCTCAAATGGGAAGATTATTCTGGATTATCCAGGTGAGCCCGAAATGCATTCGCACATATCTTATAAGAGGAAGGTAGAGGGCGCTATAACCCACATAGAACATGATGTAGTTACTGAAGCAGAAATTGGAGTGATGCAGCCACAAGCCAAGGAATGCTGGCAGCCGCCAGAAAATGGAAGAGGTGGGAATGGATTCTTCTCTTTCCTAGAGCCTCTGGAGGGAGTGCAACACTCCCAATTCCTCAAATTCAGCCCAGGGATACTGATTTCGGACTTGTGGCCTCCAGGACTGTGAGAGAATAAATTTCTGCTGTTGGAAGTGCCCCAGGTAGGCAGCCACAGGAAACTGTTACAACCAGATTTGGGGGATGACCCAGGAAGCTCAGAGTCTGAAGTCCTCTGACTTCTATATCTGGGAGGTCAAGTAGGGGATCCTAAGGGAATTTATGCCTGAGGCAGAAATGGACAGCGAGGCTGAGGTGCATTGGTGTTGCATTGAAAGATTTTAACAAAACGGTCCACAGACTCCAAGGAATCAAATGTTGGAAGCCACCCATCCAGGAATCCTTATTAGGTACCTGCTGTGTGGTAGACCTACTAAGAATACAGCTCAAATAAGACTTGGGATGGGGTGCGGGTGGATTCATGTTGTTGAGTCTGAGTTGAGTCTCCTCCAGGCTGGGTTGAGGGCTGGAGCTGTTGGGATGCAGAAGTTCCCAGGCTCATCCTTGCTGGCTGTGCTAAGGGGTCAGGCACCTGGCAGAAAGGGAGTAGAATCTGAAATATTCTCTACCTGAAAGCATATGCGTGCAGGGTGCTCAGGTTTCTCCAGGAGACAAGATGAGGGCAGTGAAGGGGCACAGCCTGGAGTCCTTTCTGATCTGGAAGGAAGTTCACAGGATGAAGCATGGCGCTGCCAAGCTCCAAGGGGCCTGGGAGGCCCGCAGCTGGAGTGGAGTGTGGGGCCGGGACCGGCAGCTCAGAGAGCTGTGCTGTGGATGCTCATAGCAGGCCTGCTCCAGGGACAGAGACGGGCCTCACCTGGACCTGTGCCTGCTCAGCCTGAGGGAGGGAGTGATGTCCCCTGAGGACAGAGGGGCCTGTGGGCCTCTCTTCCACTGGTGAGCATGCTGGGCAACCCTGACTTTGGGCCTGAGGGTTTCTGGACCTCAGTTTTTATGTGACACTCTAATCTAAGGATGGTGATGTATGTGACCTCTTCTTGAAGGCTGTCCACCGGCACTCTGGACCAGAGAACTCCACCTACTCGACTCACTGAGTCAGCTGAGGAAGCAGCATAGTCAGGGACTATGGAAGCATCTTTTCCCCAACTTTATGGAAGAAACAAAGCTCAGGAAAGAGGGTGGAGCCCTATCAAATGAGGGAGAGAAAGGAAGGGGAGGCATAGCCAGGAATGGGGGCTGGGAATGCTGATTAGCACCCAGCTGCTGGAACATTCCAGCCCTTTCCTGAGAGAACCCCTGGAGGAAAAGTCCCGTTCTGTTAATTTTTTTGTGGGGGCACTTTGAGAACCTGACATGGGAATACACTCATAGCTTCCGTGGGTCTGTGTGGCTCTGTCTCCCCTCTTTCAGTTTCTTTGTCTTTCTTCCCTTCCCCTGTTTCTTCTTCCTTCTCCTCTCCCCCCTCCATCTCTCTGTTCTCTGTGTTTGTCCCCTGGACTCTTCCTGTCTCTCTGCCCACCACTCATGTTTGCCCCTCTCTCCCTCTCTGGTACATTCTCACACATGCACACACACAGAGAACCTGGCTTTATTTGAACCTCTGCGGATAAAGGGCCAGGATGTCAGAGGAAGCACCTGTGTTCTGACACTATCCAAGCCCACTTTTTAACTTTTCTCATTTATACCTTCTCATTCATCCTTTTAAAATAAATACTTGCTCTCAACGTACTTTGTGCTTTTGTGGTCCCCTCATGTATCTTCCTCTACTTTTTTCACCCAAACACCTTCCCAGTGCTCCTTTTCCATCTCTCCGAGCTTGCCAGAGGAGTCTCAGCTCCTGGGGACCCAGGTAGGATCAGGGGCCTGCTGGGGGGGTGGTCAGCAGGCAGGCATGCCCAGAGAAGTCTGGTTCCTCACCCTGACTCCTGAAAAACCACTCAGACAGGTGGAGGAGATAACAGCCATCCCTCAGCTCTTAGCCCCCCAGGGCTACTGCCCCAGCCCCTGCCACCATGAAGCCCAGGAGTCCTTAAAGAGCAGAAGAAGGGTGCCCAGGTAAAGGCTGCAGAGCTCCTCCTTAGCACATGATTTAGAGCTGGGGTGCCGGAGGGGGTGTCTGAGTCCTGCCTCTATTTCCGGTCTCCTCTGGCAAGTCATGTAATCCCTTGGAGCCTCAATATTTTTAATCTGGAAAATGGATATTTTATTCATTCTGCTTATTGCACAAATTTTCAGTGGTGTGAGCTACCTCTGAGGGTGATGAAAACAAAGATAAGGATAATGCTGATGGCAGCAACAGTCACGAGCTGCACTGCTCTCAATGTATAAACTCAGTCCTACAACATCCTCATGGGTAGGTGCTATCATCACCTCTGTTTTACAGGAGAGGAAATGGAGGTTCAGAGAGGCTGAGTTGCTTGTCCAAGACTGCAGAGCTGTGAAGTGGCAGGGCTGAGATCCAAACCCAGCAGTCTAGCCCGAGACCTCACATCCTTATGGCAGTGTTTTCCTAATGGCCTGGGAAATGCTCTGCTATTCCTATACTTCCGTGGCCTGGGAAAACAATGTTGGTGCCTCTCTTCCCCTGAGAATCTGTATTTACTGACCTGGCTCTATGGACAGGTTATCGGCGGGAGGTGATCCATTCTTCAGCAGCAATTGCCCAGGTCCTGAGAGCATGTGGCCATTTCCCCCTGGGTCTCCTTAGGGGTAAGCCGTCCCTGGGAGGCAGCGAGGCATTCTCCAGGGCTTCAGTAACCATCTGTGGTTTTAGGGGAGGTCTCCTCAGCCTTTGCTACCACAAACATTTATTTTTGAAGAATTATTATTTCCAGTTTGGCACACCAGACCTCTTATTTGTCAGTCACATTCTTTCTGGTTCCTGATTGCGTATCGACTTCGATGCTGCCCTCATAGTTTGTTTTCCTCCTGAAAACAGACTGTGAATGGGAACCACTGTGAATGGGAACCGCTATTCATGCACTTCTTCAACAAACATGACTTCCGTGTAGAGGAGGGACACTGTGCTGATCTCCCTGGGGGCCATGACAGATGGAATCTGTGTGGCCTTCGCCTCAAGAATCTTGTCACCCATTGGCAACAATATGACACACACAGAGGTTGCTGGAACTGCCCAGGGATGCATCGCCGCTAAAGTCATCACAGGACTTCAGACAGAGCTCTCACGGAAGCTTCCGAGGAGGTGGGTAATTAAAAGCTCAGAGTGCAGAGAGCCCCATACAGAGCAGTTTACATAAGGAAACTCAAGATACCATTTTGTTTCTCTCTCCTGTAATAGTGCACATGTAGGTGGCAGCCTAGGCTGGTGGGACAGCTCAGCTGCACAGGGTCATTCAGGGATCCAGTTTTGCTCTGTCCCTTCGCTTTGCTCCACTGTCCTGCTGGGCATTGTCTTCATCTGTGTGGCTAAAGCCTGCTCGTTGCCACACCGGCATTCCAGCTGTGGGATGGGCGGAGAGAGGGTGGAGGAACATACAACAGATGGTTTAAGGTGCAGACCCAGCAGTGGCTCCCATATCCTGTTGGCCAGAACTGGTCTTTGGCCACATCTAGTTACAAAGGAAGCTGGGAACTGTAGTCTATAGGCAAGTGGCCAAGTGTCCAGCCAAAAGTTTAATGTGGAAGAAACGGGTAATAGGGGATCATTGTCTCTATCACAATGACTTGGCCTTGGCACATGGGCAAAAGTGTTGTTAGGTGGCAGTTAGAGAGGGCAGGCGTTCCAAGTGGAGAAAGCAGCAGAGGTGTGGGAAGGTGTATGATGGATTTGGAGAAAGTAAATATATCCAGCATAACTGGAGAGCCAGCTTTATGTACAGGAGGTTGTGGCCTACCTCTGGGTGGAGGTGGGCGGCCTCATCTCTTTAATAGAGTGCTCAGCCTTCTCAGAGATATTACTGCTACCCCCAAAACTTGTATCTCCTTTAATCAACCACACAGGATGTGTGTACTGTTGGCCCGACTCAGGAAATTTAATCTTGAACCGATAGCGATCTAGACCCCAACAAAATCTTGGTTCCCCAAGAGTATGATATCTTCAACAGTGATTCTTGTATTTATGGTAATTGCCAGAAAGTTCTACAAAGGACTACATTAGCCCAGTTTCCTAGCAAAAGACCTTCACCAGGTTGAATTTTATGTTAAACCTTTGGAAAACACGGCCACATGAAGCATACTGTGGTGTGTTCCAACAAAACAGTGAGGATGTTGCTCACTCTTTTTTCACTGTATAATATGAGATTTTTCTTTGAAAAAGAAACCAAAAAATATTTAAATGCATTTATAGAGACCATAATAATTGCATGCCACAGACCATAATTGGGTTTCTTCATTAACTTTTATGTTGTTTTTTGGCCTTGGTTTACATGTATTTAATGTTATTGTTTTACCTCATGATTTCTGCTAGATTTTTGTGTGATTTACTAAACAATGACATTTTCGTACATAGAAATCTCTTCTTCCAATGTGGAATGCTAAAAACAGTGAACAAACAAACAAGAATCACATTTAAAAAGAGTCAGTGAGATATATCTCTTAAGATCATGCTGCTCTGTCCTTGGCATTCAACATCGCAGTCAACGTTGACTAAGACACGGGCCGTGGAGAGGCACTGTGCCAGGTGCAAGAACTATAGAGAAAAGAAACGAAGCCCCAGACATTAAGAAGCCCACAGCCTGAGGCAGGGTGCAGGGGTGTGTGGCATGTGGAGTGGGCAGGTAAGTAACAGTCATTTATGATATAATTTGTAAGCGTGAGAGACATACATAGGACATGGTGCTGTGGGACCCTGGAGAGGGAAGGCTGAAGAGGACTTTCTTAAGGAGCTGAGTTTTCAGGTTCAATAGGGTTAATAAGTAAGAGGAAAGTAAAAGCATGTTTCCAGCAAAGGCGACAGCTTACACAAAGACATGGAGAAATGAGAGAGGGAGGGGTGGAGGTGGTCGGGAACTGCAAGTAGCCCCGAAAGGCCTCTGGTTTAGGGGAGGGTGAGCATATGGCAGCTGGGAGAGGCAGCTGGGCTGGTCATGTGGGCTGTGGAGCCACGCCACGGAGGTTGGTCTTTGGCCCAATTCTCTGAGCCCTCCTGGCATGGGATTAGATCCCTGTCTTAGCAACATCAGCCTTGTCAACATAAACTGGGCAACGAGGAGACTAAGGAGGGAAGCTGTTGCAGTATTTCAGGTGAGACATGATGTGCCTTTAAATGTGTGGAGACAGGTGAACACAAAGAGGTGGAGAGAGTCAAGCAATTTTAAGGAGGAAGAACCAGGAGCCCAGGAGGCTGACTGGGGGGAAAAGGAGAGAGGCCGGTTAGATGTTTGGACTGGGTGGTCTTTTTCAGGCAGATGGAGGTTGCAGGGGAAGCAAGCAGGTGGGAGCTTTGAGATAAGGGTCAGGCAGTCAGACGTGCCCGAGGAAGGTGAGATTTAGGAGTTACCAATGCCCCGGTGCTGGTTAAAGATAAGAATGTTCTCACACTTGGTGAACATTGTGATGTACCTGCTGTGTTGCCAGACAATTTTCATTAATAAAAAAATGCTTGTGGAATGCCAGCTGTGGGCCTGACGCCTTCACAGTTACTACTCATTTCACCCTCTGAGTAAGTCCGTGAGGAAGGGCTTGTTTGTTGATGCCTGCCCTGCAGGGCGTGGGAGGTAGGGAACAAAGGGGTAGGGGCTACTTAATCAATGACATTTATTTAGGACAAGTCTGGGGTAATGGGTTGAACTGTGCCCCCCCACGAAAGTATATCCAAGTCCTGACCCCTAGCACCTATGAAGAAGACTTTAGTTGGAAAAGGGGTCTTCGCAGATGTAATTAAGAAACTCAAAATGAGAATAACCCGTATCTTGGATTTAGGGTGGGCCCTAAATCTCTAAAAGCTGGATTCCCGAATTCAGTTGTCTTTTCATTGAGTCAACACAGTTTCTTACTGAACTGCACTTTTATCTTCACACAGTATTTCGAGGACCTAGAACGAGCCTGTGGTGGGGGTTGAGGGTGAGACAGTTGTTCCTTGTAAAGAATATGTACAGGTGTCCTAATAGAAGGAAGCAGAGGGAGACGTGACCGGCATGGAGGAAGGCCATGTGGAGACAGAGGCAGAGGCTGGGCTGCTGCAGCCACAAGTTAAGGAACGCCCAGGGCTACCAGAGGCTGGAAGAGGCAAGGCAGCCTTTGGAGGGAACGCAGTCCTTGATTTTGACCCAGTGATACCAATTTTGGACTTCTGGCCTCCGGAATCAATTTCTGTCATTGTAAGCCACCAAGTTGCGGTAATTTGTTTTGGCAGCCCCAGGAAACTGATGCATGCTAACTGGCAAACAAGTGGCCAGCAAATGCCTGCTGTGCCCAAGGCAGACATCAAGGATCACTCAGCATTCTTTCCCAAAGAACCTGACACGCCGGTCATCCTGTCCCCAGAGGCCTCCAGGCAGCTGCTGCCCCGTGACGGGAAGTGAAAAGCTCCAAGAAGCCTATTGGCACCCTTGATTTAGAGCCCGCCACATACCCAAAACTGGGCAAGGCACTGGCAGGGTCGCTGTGCTCGAGGGGCTGGGAGTCCCGGCCTGGGTGTGGATGTGAGGATGTGGGCATATCACCTTTGTAGCATTAGCAGCTCTTGTTAGCCTTTAAACATATGTTCAGGCCACCTGGACTCTGCTCAGCAGCTGGGCCTCCTCAAGCTCCCTGGCCGCCCAGCTGCAGTTCCGCAGACAGCAGCCTGCGAGCTGTGGCTTCACCCTGCAAGGTGAATAAGTAAGTCGCCCACAAAGCATTAAGCCGTGAAAAACACCCCTTGAGCCAATATGATAAATGCCCCAGTGCCTGAATTTAAGGGCTATGGAATTTCCGAGGGAGCCTCCTTAACTCCTTCTGCAACCATGGAAAGAGACAGCAGAGAGGAAGTGTGACATGGGAACTGAGGCTGTAAGGAGCAGCAGAAATGACTCAGGAACGGAGAAAGGGACAAGAAATCACTAAGGATGCAGCCTCCCCTATGTTCTGTGTGTGTGTGTGGTGGGGCTGGGGTGGGGTGCGGGTCATCCTCTTATCCTTCTGTCAAGAGCTGATGCCTCACTCAGGGCAATTCCCTTCTTCCTTCCTTCCTCCCTCCCTCGATTTTTCTTTTTTTCAGCTTAGCCCTTCAATTACTTGCATCAGAATCACTACTATACTTGTACAAATGCAGATTCCCAGCTATAACCCAGGCACTGAGAATCTCTGAGGACAGGGCCTAAGCATCTGTATTTTTACAAGCTTCCCAGGTGATCCTGATGCACAGTCAACTGGGAATTATTGACCTAAAGGTACTTCTAACAAAGCCCCCACCATTGCTGGACTGGCACAGAGCAGGTGTGTGTGTTTTTAGGTGGAGTCCCATTCTCTCCTTGGGAAGTTGGTCATAGGATTGGAGGCTTCTGAGTTGAGAACAACCCTGCCCAGTGGGCCAGTGTGGGCAGGTTAAGCACAGGGGTGTAGCTCTCAGTGGCTAACCGGAGATTCAGTGAGAATGGCTTCGCTACTTATTAGCTGGGAGGCTGTAGGCAAGCTATTTAACCTCTGCCTCAGTCTTCTCACCTGTACAGTGGGCTCTGAACGGAACCAAGGGTTTCTGAGAAGACAAAATGAGTGTAGAGCACAGAGTTCAACAGAGTATTTTGATTTATAATGATCATGGTTAATATAATTAAGTTATATCATCCAGAAGAGAGAGTTGGTTGAAACCATTATTATAAAGCCAAGTTGAAGCTCAGCTGTTTAGGAGCTCTTTAGGAGCTAATGATCTAACTGGTAAAAAAAAATGGTCAAGTGTGCCTGGAGGTCAGCAATGATTCTCAGGACAGCTGGGAGTGTTCAAAAGCATCAGTATAGAGACCCCACCACTAGAAATCTCTAGAGAAGAGGCTTCACATTATTTAAGAGAGAGAGAGAGAGAGAGAGAGAGAGAGAGAGAGAGAGAGAGAGGAACTTTCCCTAAGAAGAATCATCTGGGGGCACTGATCAGAAACTACTGCATCTTTCTTGACCTCTCCTGGAGATTCTGCTCTGCTCTGGGGGCCTGGGGATGGGTTCTGGAGTTCATATTTTTAATCAGGTGCTTCTTTTGAGAAGTTAGGGTGCCTGGTTTAAGCCAAAGTTGATCTTCAGTGGCAGAATTTTTGGTGCCACCTGACTAATCAGAAGCCTCCTCCTTTACTACCCACAATTCTTTGTGATGGCTCTGCTTCCAGCCAGGACTCTGGAAATATTGTTGATGGCATGGAGACCCAAGAATTGTGTTTGGAGATTACAAAGCATCAAATCTTAGCATGTATATGCATTTATACAATACATACTCTAATACACATTCTTCTGAAAACTACGTATGTGATGGTAAGAAAAAATAATTGCCTAGAATCCTACAAGTTGGGGGCTTAGACAGTACTCAGAGGAAAATTATCTCTAATACTAAGTAAAAACAAAAGAATGAGGGCACATGCCTAGGGACAGATAGGGAGAGTTTGGGGCTTGCAAAAATAATAGAAAAGGAGCCACTTCATATGGAGCCAGAGGTGCTGTCCGAGAGGAACCGCCTCGCATGTTTTACTCCTCCAGACTTTGGAATATGTGAACTGGGCAAAGTGACCTTCAGACTGGGTCTAAAGCAGCATTGCATCCAAACAATTGTTTGTTGTAAGGATGATACTGGAAATTAAAGACATTCTTTAGAATTAGCATCACGAGGCTAGCTAGTGTGCACCCAAGAAATGCCTTGCTTCGATTCACCTTTCTCATGAATACCCCTTGCTTTCGCCCCCCTGATGAGAATACTGTTTGTGTTTTTCCCTGCTTCCAGAATTCTTGTGGATCTCAAATGCTTGTTGCCTCTTACTTTGGCTTTTTCTTTTTAGGTTAACAGACTCAATCCTGAGTGGTGAGTCCAGTGGCCAGAATCCAACAATCCCTAATTCTGTCTCCTTTCAAGACAGTGGAGCTTGGCTGACTGCTTCCTCCTGGGAATTCTGGTTGTGTTAGTGTAGGCAGCTGGTGGGGTATTAACAAAAGAGAAGGGAGAAAACTGGCTGAGTCTGATTAGACGGGGAAACTACAGCTTCACAGACACTCCAGGGAATAGCCATCATAGCTCCTCCAAATGGATTAACATCCCAGTGCACAGGAAGGAGCAGCTTTCCAATCACCCCAGGGAACAACCAGCCAGTTCCCCCTAGATTAAGGTGGGGAGGGAGAATCAGTTAAGGGGGGAGTCCACTTACTGAGTGCATGAAGAGTAGGAGCCAAATGTCGACCATAAAGGGGAGGAGACACATCTGGGGAAAAGATCAGATAGGATAAGGATGCAAGCCCAGGAAAAACCAGAAAAGCAATTGGATAGTTTGAAAGAGAGCCTGCCCTCTCCCAAGCCTCCCAAAATATATGGAAGTTTAACCAAGGCCCCAGTCTCTTTTTTGGAGCTGTATGGGCCAGAGTGCAGCTGGGAGTAGAGACTGAGTTAGACTAGCGGAGCCGCAGATGCCCTCCTGCTGGGCTTAGTGGGACACATGCAGGCCTGTGGCCTGGGAAGCTGGACTTCTTCTGCAGCAAGATGGAGCTGAACTACCTGGTCATGGATGAAGCATCAGGCGTGGTGTATCTGGAGGTGTAACCGAAAGCAAGTTCGGTTGCCGGCCACGACAAAAGTCAGTGCTTGAGAGGCAGGTGCTGATGTAAAGGAAAGTGGTTTTATTTAGATGCCGGCCCCTGGAAGGTGGGGGACTCACATCTCAAAGCCCATCTCCCCATGTCAGTGGGGGCAGAGGTTTTCATAGGGAGGGAGAGGGGAACAGATCAAAGAGATCAAGGGAAGGGGTTGAAAAGTTCTCTATGCGCAGACGATCACTGGCCATTCTGATGAGGCAAGTGATGGTCTGGAGCCCCATCCAGATTTCATCATCCTGGCTTCACGTCGTCCTGGCTCCATGGCTGAAGGTCAGCAAATCCCCCGGAGCTGGGGTGCCTGAAGGTCGGGGCCTGTGTCTTTTGAAGTTAGTTCCTAGGATTCTTATACAAACATGCTGTTCATCTACAAGCTACATATTAGTCAGAGTCAGCACCTACAGAAACAATGAGAAAAGAATGGTGGGGTGGGTTACACTTTCCCACCGTTCCAGTTTTCCCCTGGTACAGGGGCAGACTGACAACGCTGGCCAGCTGCTGCTGCTGGGCCCGCCGGGGAAGCACCTTGTCAAGTGCTGCAGCCTTTTGAAGGCCATCTCTGTCCTGTGCGTCCTTTTAGTAAATCGTGTCACTATTGCACTATCTCGAGTGTCCCTGAAGTGGGTTTCCTGTGACACTGCAAGAACCTGTTTCCAGACCAGTCCTCCTAAAGTAACAGGGGACTAAGCCTTCCCTATGTGCTTCAAGCCTAGGAAATGCTGGAAGCTGTGCTACTAGCTGAGACAAGGAAAGGCCTGCCTATGCAACTTAGGAGCTGGGGGGAGGCTCCCGTGCTTGCTCCTTCCCTTCCTCCCCTGTCTCTCTCTAAGGACCATTCTCCCCATTCCATCTACTATCTGGGGCTGGCTGCCACCGGGACACCTTTGCTTGCTGAACCCCCATGCTGCTGGTGTTTTAGCTTTTCTGGCATGATTTCTGTAGGAGGAACTTGAAAATAACATCTTGAGTGGCACCATGCTTGAACAGTCACATTTGAGGAACCATGCATACAAGCACGTTGAAGTAGGCTGCAGCTCCAAGTAGGCTGCAGCTCCAAGTAGGCTGTTGTAGTAGGTGCAGCTCCAAGACGGCACCAAGAACTCCAGATACGGCAGGGACTGAACAAGGCCTGAAAGATAACTTAGGAAAAAGAATATGCTACTCTGTGAATGTGCTGAACACCACTAGGTTGTACACTTTAAATGTGAACCGTATGCCATGTGAATCATACCTCAATAAAACTGCTACATGCCACCCCCGCAAGGAAGAATTAACTGCTGATTTCCTGGAAAGGTATTTTCTCATTTTAAGACATAACAACCAGCCTGTATG
>CM052544.1:95852991-95864487 GCA_028533065.1 Trachops cirrhosus
ATAACAAAGGACACTGAAATGGAGGACGGGATGTCAGTGACCAGAGGGGAGAGGGGAGGGAATTTCAGGGGAGAAGGGAAGGGTTTACAGGAACAAATATAGAGGACACATGGACAAAACTACGGGGCTTGGAAATGGAAGGGAGGTGGGGAGGGATGGGTGGGTGGGCTGGAATGGGAATAAAAGATTGAAACTGTACGGAATAATCTAAAAAAAAAAAAAAAAAAGGGTGAAATCTGACAAATCCCCAAAAAGCCGAAGTGGCTTTTTTTCAGGTTTTTCACACCGAATCCTGGCTACCATGAATAATATAAGCTAGCACTTAGCACAGGAAGAGTCACATACCAGGCGCCGCCTAAGCATGTTCAGCCTATAAGAACTCTAAAAGTTAATGCTAGTAGTATTTGCATTTCACAAGTGAGAAGCCTGGAGTACAGTTTGAGTAAATCGCTCAAAGTCACAGAGCTGGTAAAAGGCCCAGCTGGAGTTCAGCCTCAGGTTCTAACCTTGCCTGCACGTTGGGAGCATCTGGAGAGCTCGGCAATCCACTGGCCTGGTTCCTGCCCCTGGAGATACTGATTTTATTGATTTGGGGTGTGGCCTGACCATCAGGCGTGTGTCTGTTTTGTGGACAGTGCACTGAGTGATTCTAATAAGAACTACCCTCCAGAGTCCGAGGTGTACCAGAAAGAGGCTGTTGATTCTTTGCAGGCACCACGCTCGTGCCTTGACTGGTCGTCACTGGCAGCGTGGTGAACTCTTCTATTTGGGGTTAATGGAGGAAAGAGGAATGTTGAGTCTTGGGCAGTGGCTGTGGCCGCAGGCTTCTGCACAGCTCGTCAGGCCTGTCTGGCGCTTGGCCTCTGCTAGCCTCCCCTCCCCACACCTGAAAACCACGTTCTCACCCCCAAATCCAGCCCCGCCTCACCGGAGCCCTCTGCCCAAGTATTGCCTTGGGTGGATAGGGGTGGCGGGGAGCTCAAGGCAGCTCAAGAATGTATGTGAATAGCAAGAATTCCTGGTTGTTAATCGACCTAGCCCTATGTTAAGTTCCTGTAACCAGCTTTTGGACTTTGTGTTGGGTCTGCACTCTGGACCTAGTTAAGGTTCTGCCCAGGTCATCAGGAATGCTGCTCCCTTCTCAAGCGTGACTGCTGTACTTCACTTCAGGGCAAGACAAGGCTCCCTTCAGCCTCTGGTCCCTGTAGCTGCTTAGAATTGCAGTCCCCAGTTCCTGTCCCTCAGTCTAGTTTTGTGCTGGTTTCCCTTGGAGTCTTGACAGGTTGCTTCCTACGAAATGGAAGCATCCTGGTCTTCTTAGACACACCATCTCCATTTTCTGCTTAACGATCTGCCCTTAAAATAGAGAAGTACAGCTTCTGAAGTTAATATGGAAATTAGGTTAGAAACACACAGTTAAAAGAAACTGGGAAACCTGGGCCCAAGAATATGATGCCCCACCCTCAGACCCTCTCCATGGTGGGCTGCTCCCCTTCCATGGCATGCTGGGGAGGCTGAGGCTGAAGAAGGGGTAGACGCTCTGCCTGTGCCCTCCTAGTGCCCCCAGCTCCGGGCTGGCTTCCCCCTGCCTCTACCATCAGAAGGCAGCTGCAGGAAAGGACCAAAGTCTCCAAAGTCTCTCCAAACTTGATGACCTCAGCAGAACTGACTAGGCTCCACTGAGATATATGAGCCTGGTTAGACCCTTGGCTCACCCTTGCCCTGGATTAACCCAGACAAGGCCTGGCTTGCTGAAGGACAAAGCTGCGGTTAGGTTCTGTTGGTTTCCGGAGAAGCCATACTTCTAATAGCGTCAGACTTCACCTGCTGGTTGCACATTTGTTCCTCTCACTGCAGGCATCAATGCCCTTGCTGGCGGCACTGACTGCAGTGTGTCAGAGTCTAAGTCGTGTCTCCTGAGTGGCACTGGGGCCCAGGCGTGGCTCTGAGTCCTGGGGGGTGGCCCATAGTGAGCAGGAGAAAGAAGTGGGAAACCCTAGCAACAGAGGTCTAGTCCAAGAAAAAAATTCATGTATAACACCCCTCCCCGGCTCTCCTCCCCACACAAGGGGTCCCCAGAATTCCCTGAGATGTATGTGAGAGGGGCTGGAGTTCCCCAGGACCGGAGGAGATGGAGGCACATAAAGACCATCCTGGGTGACTCATTGCCGTGCTATTTTTCACTCCAGCCTCCTGTTGCCTGGGAAATGCGGTTTCCAGTGGTTGGACTTGCGCTTTCTCTCTTTCCAGACTGGTGTTCTCTCCTGATACCCATACCTCCTGGGCATCCTGACTCCCGAAATTCAAGACCTCAAACCCAGCATGGCCCAGAGTGATCTCTTCCTCCCCTCCCAGTGCTTTCTCTACTGTTCTCAGTCAAAGAGTGACACCGTCCCAGCCAGCCGCCTGGCCAGAGCCCTGGAGTGCAACTTGACTCCATCTTTCCTTCTGTCTGTCCCTCCCAATTAGTCATCGGACCCTGCCTGCCACCTCCTCAACTCCTCTTGTTTCCTTTGCCTTTTTCATCCTTGCTGTTCTGGCCAGAGCTCAGGGGTGACCCCTCACAAGTCTTGTCCTCTTCTTCACCCTCCTCATCCCCACAGCTCCCAGAGTGGCCTTCCCAGTGCTGTCACTGTCCTGCTCACCATTCTTAGGTGGCTCATTCTTAGGTCACCTTTGGAAGTGAAGCTCACCCTACTGCACAGCTACAAAGCAGTTGTCGTAGTGGCTGATTTGCCTGTCCAGCCTTCGGCTTCCTCTAGCACTTCCTGTGGCAGCCACTCTGAACGCTGCGGGGGTGGGGAGGGAGAACTGTAGACTGGAGGGATTTTCAGCCTCCCCAGAGGGAATGGTATAGAAAAAAGAGTTCCCTCTCTGTTCTCCAGGGTTGGTGGGCTGTTTGGTGGTTTGGGAGAAGACACTAAGCACTCTTAGCTGGATGTCTTCCACCTCCAGTTTTGCAGATAGATGCATTCGGGTCTGTTTTCTAATGTTTGTTGACTGAAATGGGCTTTGCTCTGGGAAGCGGAGGTCTGAAGTTTTGGGGGGAGGAGTTCAATCTATGGGTACCCCTTGGAAAGCCCGTTTCCTCCAGAGTGTTATTATGGTCCCCTAAAACACCAGCCAAAACAGGCTCTCTAAACCCTCTGCTCTTTCCTTCCCGAAATGTTCTGTCCTTCTTGGGGCCAGTTTCCCTGTGTCCACTCTCACTCGGGCTCCGCATCCCTCCCCCGTCATGCCGGTGCCCCTTCGCCACCCTTGCACCACACTGGGTGCACTTCTCCGTGCTTACAAGTTCCTCATTCTAGTGCAATATCTATGCGGGTTGTTTTCCCCTCCTTTTCATCTTTGTGGTCCTGGTTGCTGGCACAAGGTTTGGTACACGATATTTTGCATGATAAAATTTGCTGAATAATTCAGTTCAACACGGTCTATTCAGCTGTCAACGTCAGAAATGTCCAAACCTGTAAGAATTTTTATGAGTTTATTTGAGCCAAACCGAGGATGATTTCTGGGAAGCAAAATCTCAACGGATTGAGAAAGTGTTCCAGAAAATGGCAGTTTTACCACTTATTTTATACATTAGAATCAAAAGGGGAAGGAGTAAGGGGGTTACATGAAATCCATTGGTGACAGATTAGGGAGGTGGGAGAAAGCAAAGGGGGGATCTCTGGGATTGGATAAAAAGTAAAAGGAATAGACAAACTTCTTTTACATAGGTGGGTGTAGGATAGTTACCAGTTAATAATTAACATGATGATAATATTAACGATGAGGGGAATTTGTGGTCTCTGCTTTGGTGCAGTGTTTGTGTCCTGAGGGGTCTGGAAAAAAGAAATTATCCTGCCATTCCAAAGACAGGCTATAGCAGATGCAAAAAAACAACAGGCAGGCTCAGTTAAGGTAGAGACTGACCTTTGCCAGGAAAGAACACCAGCCTAGGACATGACTGCGTGCCATGACTCAAGTTTTAATTTCAGACCAGCCTGTGTGGTTGCCTTAGCTCTCTGAGTTGGTCAGGCGCCTACGCAGGCCTCCCCTGAGCTTGTCAGGGTTAATTATATGTGGCACCTTTTCGTCCACACAGCCTGTGTTATGTTCTAGGCACTGAGCTAAGAAAGCACTGGGGTACAAGAGTGAGTACGATGCTGACCCCTGGGGGGGTGTACAGTCTATGCAAAAGACACACACTTGCAAATTAAATAATTATGAAGTAATATAATTAAGTCCTACACTTAATCTGTGAAGGATGCAGCTCTTGTGTAGTTAGGAAGTACTGGATCTGGCGTTAGGACCTGGGTTTAAATCCCGCCTTCATAACCCACCAGCCTCTGTTTTCACAGCTCTGAAATGAGAATAATAGCATCTATCTCAGAAGGTTAAGGACAAAATGAGAGAGTGTGTAAAAGCCCTGCACCCGGTTACTGGGCACATAATATATGACCGAAGAGTGTTTGCGAAGTTGTCTGTGCTGCGTCTTGTGGGAGCCTAGAGTCTTTGCTTTTACCTGTGCAGCTAGGCATAGAGGAGCGACACTGGCCCTGAGATGCAGAGGGAGCAGCTGTAAATTGCATTTCTGGACCGAGGCCTCGAGCTGGGCTGTCACTCTGGGAAGCTGTGGGGAGGCGGCTCCCGGAGAAGCGGCAGTGAGCTGACAGGACCAGCCATGACCTCTGTGGTAATGTATCCCCACCTGGAGCAGAAGCTGCTGAGTCGGCCGAAGCCCAGAGGACTCTGTTTTGTTCTGAGGGAGCTGGCAGCTGAAGGACAGGCCTGGATAGGGCCTTGGTGCTAGGACTTTGTGCCCCGCTGTGTCACCAGAGCAGCTAAGGAGCCCTGCCTGGCCCCTTCCGTGGAGCCTCAGCCCAGATTTCTTAAGTGAGTTCCAGCCTGGATTCAGAGTACACAGGCTTTTTGCTTGGGACTTTGTTTGGGGCACAGTTCCTGCCCACTGGCAGGTTTAGAGGTCAAGCTGACCCAGGGTGAAAGCCTAGCCCTTTAAGTTTGTAAATTTGGGCGAGTACTCTAACCTCTGGGAGCGAGATCCTTCCCCTGCAAAATGGAACAACACCACCCACCTCTCAGGGCTGTCACCGGAATTAGGTGAGAAGAGGTGTGTTTTCTTACTTTGTACAATGAAGACCTTGGGACCTGACTTTTATTACAGTAGCTGTGTGGAATGGTTATGGAAACCACCTGAAGATGTGATGCTTCTCAAACTTGCATGCCCTCTGCCGAGGTCTGTAGAATGCAGATTCCGACCTGGCAGGCCTGGGGTGTGAGCCGTGCATGAGCCCTCCTTTGCAGCAGGCTCCCGGGGGGGCGGGGGGGGGGCGGGGACCGCACGTGTGCAGGTGCGGCAGGCTGGAGGCGCCCGCTCTCTGCCCCTGCTCCACCGCACAGGCTCCTCCTTGTCCTTGCCCTGTTCCACTAGCTGGTCTGCCCACCTCCAGCCGACCCCAACTCCCTGCATGTTGCTCACTGTTTGTTGCCAGACGAATCTTCTGAAGCGGGGGTGACAATGGCTGCTGTACAGCCACTAGTGATTGCAGGAGCCCTGCTTTTGCTGGGAGAGGGAAGGGAGGACAGGGTTGTCTCAGGAGTGGATGGCCTTTTCTCTACATAACGCCTCTGAGGATGCTTGGCTTGTGGGAGGTGAGTCATCTGGGGCTTGTTTTTAAAGAGACCTTAAGTGGTGCGAGGCTTAGCAAGACAGGAGGCTGTTTCAGACTTGACCTCCCACTGTGGGGGATGGTTGCTGTTGTTAGGTTCCTCGCTAGACTCAGTTTCTCTGTTGGGAAAGGGCTTCACAGGTACCTGGAAGCCCTGGCCCATCAGCAGTGAGAAGAAGCTGCTCTGGGAAGGAGGCCAGGTGAAAGGCCCCGAGCCCTGCTCTCTGCCTGCCCTGCTCAGCTCATGTCTGGGGAGGAAGAGGGAGGGCTGGTTGGGTGCCTTGGCCTTGTAGAGATAGTGGTTGCACCAATATTCACAGATTAAGTCCTGGTTTAAAGCTCAAAGCCATCTCTATAACATTCCTGGAGATACTCTGGAGAAAAGAGGAAAGTGGGCAGATGGGCGCTGAGGACTAGGGTTGATGTCCCAGTCGAGGGGCTCTGGGCACTGCCAGGGTCTGGACCCTGCACAGGCCTTCCTCTCCGCTGGGAGGGCTTCCCGTCACAGCTTTCGGGTAGCTGTAGCTCGGGCCAGCAAGAAGCTCTGTGCTGGCCTCCCATAGTTCTAATGCCAAGAAATATAAAATTGAGATTCACTGAATTGTGCAGAACTGAATGAAGAGTGATGCACTCGGAGAGTCTGGAGTTACAGCTGGAGATTCTGCCGCTGGCGGTGGCAGGGGTTGATCTCTCAGGTCAGATTCTAAGAGTAGATCGGGGGAGCGTAATTTTCTGGCTGATGAATGAGAAAATGCAGATGGCAATTCCTGCACATAAACCACATTCAGGAGGACACTGGGGCCCCTGTGAGGCTTGATGCACTTTTTTGGTCTTTTTTCATATGAGAGATGATTGGCGTGAGTCTGGCTGCTCTGTGAGCTAAACACAGATGTGCGCTTGCAGCTGTAGTTACACTTGGGCTGGCAGGCGGAAATTGTATATTGTACATTAACAAGCAACTAATTAAACAGAGGAAGCTGACTGTCCACCACTGATGGCCGTGTTTCTGCTGTGACAGCACAGATGTACGACAAGGAAACGTTTTACACCATGGGAGGACCTGGAGTTGATCTATAGCAAATTATTTTACACCTATGGCGGTTCTGTGGAATTAAAAAACCAACTGTGTTTTCATAGTATTCTTCTTTCATTTATTAGTCTACTTCCAGAAAGTAATGGAGGCAACTTATAATTAAAAACACATATGTAAACTGGGCAGCTTAAATATAAATCAAAAAGAGATTAGAAACCAGAGAGGAAGTGGAAAGAAAATTCTGCTGAGAACCAAGGGCAAGACATACTAGGCATTAAATGTAATTCTGACGGTCTCTTTTTTGCTTTTTCCACCTTCCTATGTATGTGACCCTGAAGAAGTCATATTTCCCATGGCTCCCTCCAAACAAGTTATAAAAAATTTCATTAGGAGTTCAAAGCTGGGTCTGTGTTTGTCAGCTTTCAGAGCCGAGACAGTGCTCAGGACCACTGTGTTTGGTCCCGTGGCCCCGGCTCTGCTGCCCTCACTTCATCCTGAGTGGCCACTGCTCACTCTCCCTACTGCCATAGCTCACACAGTAGGTGTGTGGGTCGGTGTCCTGTGGAGAAGCAGGCTTGGTGAGCACAGCCTGAGGCCTGATGCTGCTCCTGAGAAAGGGACAGGCTTGCAGCTTGTGCTCATACCTGTTCTGAGTCCCCTTGGAATTTGGGGTGTGAAACCAGCAGCCAGGGAGAAGTCAAGGGTGGGGAGAGACAGGAGCCTGGACAGCAGGCAGGGCTTCAAGGCCATGTTGAATATGAGGCTCTGTTTGTGTTTAAAGTAGGGAAGTGACCTGGTCAGATCTGATCCTCATATGCAGGCAGCACTGGGCCCCCCGCTACCGTGTGGGTGACAAACCCGAACACTCAGCCCACCGGAGAACCATTTCGTGTGGAGCTCAGCAGTGGACTCTGGCTTGGGCTAAAGGTGGCAGGTCCATCTTATAGGCTCCTGTCCCATCTGGGCTGCCTGCCTCACCTATGTCAACTCCCCCTGGTCTCTGTCTCTCCCCACACCTTGTTTTCTGTGCTCCAATCACATCGTAGATCTTTAAGTTCCTCAAAAGGGCTGTGTTTTCTCTTGCCTCTGGGCCTTCCCATGCCAGTTTCCCCTTCCATGAATGTAAACCCACAGCCTTCACTTGGCTAATGTCTACTTCTTCCTTAGGGAACATCTCCCTGACACCTCACCCCAAGTCAGGCTTCTTGTCATATTGCAGTTCCCCTTTGAAATATTCACCTCACTTGTGATTACATGGGTGGGGTGGATCTGTGTTTAAGTTTTTGAGACACCTGACTCACTCACTTCCATTGGCCTAAGGTGTTGATGTTATGGGCCCGAGGTTTCCCAGGCTACCATTTGTAGTGTTAAAGAGAAAACCACAGGCCCAATGCGGCATCACTTGTGTTAAAGCTCATGCCCTAATTGCTATTTTGAACTACACCAGAAATGTAATCTTAAATGACCAGTCTGGAATATTCTGGTCAACACTGATGAGGTGTTCAATCTGTCAGGTGCGCTCTCTCCACCCCACCCATAGGCAGAGAGGCATTGGCATGATAAAATCCTTGCATTCCCTTCCACCCACAAAAGAAGCTGTCACAGTCTAAAAATAATTCCTTCCCTCCTCTGGAAATAGCTCCCTTGCTCTACCTTCTTCCTATAAAAACCTTCCATTTTGTACAGCCCCTCAGAGCCCTTCTATTGAAAGACTTGTTAGATGGGATGCTGCCCAGCTCATGAATTGCTTAATAAAGCCAATTAGATCTTCACATTTGCATGGTTGCATTTTGCTCTTTAACAGATTTCATGACATGTTAGGACCAAAGCGAACTTCCAACAGCATTCTGGACAGCGGGAAACACAAGCATGACTCCCACAAACTCCATTGTGAAGTCACGGCGCTTCTAGCCATGTCGGAGAGCTGTGGGTAAATCCCTCTCAGTTTGACCCCTTCTGTCTCTCTTCATCCAAGCTCCCAGTCTAACTGGCTTTACTTTCCAGGCAAGTCAGCTTGACTTGGCAGATAGTTCCACTGGGAGCCAAGCCTTTAGTCTTTTAGACTGTAGTACCCCCAGCATAAAACCCAAGCCCTTAACTCTGTCCCTGGATTCCACATTAGGAAGAGATGACAGGTTAGTCTACAAGCCCCCATTTGTTTGGAAGCAGACCCCCGGTTCCATTTTGGGAACTGCTGGTGGCAGCTGCAGTTCTCCATTTCGTTTGGAATCTGTGTCCTTATTCTTTGGGTTTGTTGATTCAATCCTTTCCCCAACCCAAACTTCCATAGGGGTTACTGGCCGGGATTGGACTGGGGCCAGCAGGAGGCCTCAGGTGATTATTAAGAAATGGGATTTATTGACTTCCGGCCAAGATGGAGGTGTAGGTAGACACACTGTGCCTCCTCGCACAACCAAAAGAAGGACAACAACAATTTAAAAACAAAAAACAACCAGAACTGACAGAAAATCAAACTGTATGAAAGTCTGACAACCAAAGAGTTAAAGAAGAAATATTCATTCAGACTGGTAGGAGGGGCGGAGACGAGCAGCCAGGTGGAGAGGGCTTGCGGCAAAGCAGCAGCAGGCAGACCCAGTGAGGTGGAGGATTGTGGAACAGGGTGTGGCGCACAAGGTGGCTGGTGGACCGGTGGTCCCACATTCGTGTGCAGATAAACTGGGAGAAACAACTGGGGAGCAAGACAGACCAAGCAACCTAGGGCTCCAGCATTGGGAAATAAAGCCTCAAAACACCAATTGAAAACACCAGTGGGGGTTGAGGCAGCAGCAGGAGAAACTCCTAGCCTCACAGGAGAGTTTGTTGGAGAGATCTGTAGGGTCCTAGAACATACAAAAACCCACCCACCCAGGAATCAGCACCAAAAGGGCCCAATTTGCTTGTAGGAGGTGGAGGAAGTGATTGAAATCTGGCAGACAGAGGAGCAAGAGCCATTGTTCCCTCTTGGACCCCTTCCCCACATACAGCGTCACAATCCAGTGACATGGGTTGCACCACCATGGTGAACACCTAAGGCTCCACCCCTCACTACGTAACAGGTGTGCTGAGAAAAAAAATGGCCCAAATAAAAGAACAGATCAAAGCTCCAGAAAAAATACATCTAAGCAACTAAGAGAGCCAACCTATCAGATGCACAGGTCAAAACACTGGTAATCAGGATGCTCACAGAATTGGTTGAATTTGGTCACAAATTAGATGAAAAAATGAAGGCTACGCTAAGTGAAATAAAGGAAAATGTACAGGGAACCAATAGTGATGGGAAGGAAACTGGGACTCAAATCAACAATTTGGAGCAGAAGAAAGAAATAAACAATGAACCAGAATAGAATGAAGAAATAAGAATTCAAAAAAATGAGGAGAGGCTTAGGAATTTCCAGGACATCTTTAAACTTTCCAATATCCAAATTATAGGGGTACCAGAAGGAGAAGAGGAAGAGCAATAAGTGGAAAAGTTATTTGAACAAATAAAGGAGAGCTTCCCCAATCTGGCAAAGGAAATAGACTTCCAGGAAGTCCAGGAAGCTCAGAGAGTCCCAAACAAGTTGAACCCAAGGAGGAACACACCAAGGCACATCATAATTACATTAGCCAAGATTAAAAGGAAGGAGAGAATCCTAGAAGCAGCAAGAGATAAGGGGATAGTAACCTACAAAGGAGTTCCCATCAGACTGTCAGGCTATTTCTCAAAAGAGACCTACAGGCAAGAAGGGGCTGGAAAGAAGTATTCCAGGTGATGAAAGGCAAGGACCTACATCCCAGATTGCTCTATCCAGCAAAGCTTTCATTTAGAATGGAAGGGCAGATCAAGTGCTTCTCAGATAAGGTCAAGTTAAAGGAATTCATCATCACCAAGCCTTTACTGTATGAAATGTTCAAGGGACTTACCTAAGAAAAAGAAGATAAAAAACATGTGTAGGAAAATGACAGCAAACTCACAATTATTAACAACCACACTTGAAACAAAAACAAGAAGAAACTAAGCAAACAACTAGAACAGGAACAGAACCACAGAAATGGAGATCACATGGAGGGTTAGCAACAGGGGAGTGGGAGGAGGAGAGTGGGGGAAAGATACGAAGAATAAGTAGCAATGAAGGTAGGTAGAAAATAGACAGGGGGAGGGCAAGAATAGTATGGGAAATGTAGAAGCAAAGAACTTATGATACATGGACTGAAGTAAAGATGGGGAATGTGGGTGGGAGAGGGTGTTCAGGGTAGAGGGGAATGAAGGGGGATAATAGGACAACTGTAATAGCATAATCAATAAAATATATTAAAAAATAATATATAGGTGAGAATGCACTGACATACAAATGAAAGAGATATAGGACCATCATTAAATTTATCTTCACTGACTCCAAAGGATGAGTATGCTTACTATAGGGAGGCAGAGGACCTTAATAAGAGAATCAAAACTTCTTAAACCTTTTTTTACCCACTCCTGTCAACCTGCCTTGACTTCAAAGATAAGGTTTGCTATTTTGCTTCACTCTCTGACTGGATTTTGGGAGGAACAGATATCTACTTCTAAGCAAAGGGCACGAGGCCAGGAGTAAAGGGCGACATTTCCCAGGATGCCCAGTTAATGGATGGGTTCTGTGTTCCCCAAAGAGAAGACCTATCTTGTCCAGATTTGTGGTGTATTTTCCCACGACACATGGTCAGTAAAGTCCAGTTTAAATGTCTTAGTCTGCCTTGATGGGGTCTTTAGTCTAAGCTGATGTCAGAGGGCTCATGGCTTTTCTGCTTGGGTGTGTGTGGGGAGGGGGTGTG
>CM052544.1:95864987-95934864 GCA_028533065.1 Trachops cirrhosus
CCCCCCCCCAAAAGAAATGGGATTTATTATATTCAAAGAATCCAGCATGCTACCTTCTGGCACACCTGCATATTTTATGTTTAAGAACAATAGATCTTTGAATTTGTAGATATTTGTAAAGAAGGCAAAATTTTCTGGAGACAGCCTAGAGTTATAGTGGCCATTATGAGGAACATTCCAATTAGACAATAACATTAAAAAAGTGCACTTGAAATTAAGGGTTCCCGATTGAGCAAACACAATGAGATACTTATTTTATTTATTTATTTATTTTAATTTTTAAAAATTATTGATTTTTAGGGAGAAACATCAGTTTCATGTTCTACTTATTTACACATTCACTGGTTGCATCTTGTATGTGGTCTGACCAAAGATGGAACCCACAACCTTGGCATATCAGGGTGGGCAATACTCTAACCAACTGAGCTACCTGGTCAGGAAGGGATACTTATTTTAATTGACATGTAGAAGCTTACAAGAGTTTTGAAAATTCCAAAGTAGCTTCATTGAAAGATTTGTTGCAAAAGACAATGAAAAATTACATTTGGAATGTCATGATTGAGAGAGATGTGCCTGGACTCTGGATGTCACCAGAAAGCTTTACTTTGAAGCCATTAAACGCCCCATTGAGAAAGAGCCTGGTACATGGCTTATTCACATGGTTCATGGCAGTCTTTCCAGGTAAGGAGCGAAGGTTGTTTTTCTGGGAGGTGGCAAAAAAAGAACCTCATGATATTTTTGGGAACCTTGAGAACTTGAAGAATCCACCGACATCTATAGCTATTGCAGGCAAAGCCAAATGGCATCTCTGTGGCTTGACTTCTTTTGCCCTGGGGGGCTATTTAAAATTCAATCTGATGATTCTTTATGATACTCCAGCAAGGCAGACTTAAAAGAGTCTGTGTGATCAATTACTATTCTTGTGTTTATGCACATATCCAATCAAATCAAAACTGGATTTCATACAGTGAATGGTATCTTTTTAAAAATATACTTTTATTGATTATGTGTAAAGTTGTCTCATCCCCTCCCCCTTAGTTCGTGTCCATGGGTCATACATATAATTTCTTTGGCTTCTACATTTCCTATACTATTCTTAACCTCCCTCCTGTCTATTTTGTACCTACCATTATGTTTCTTATTCCCTGTACCTCTTCCCCTATTCTCCCCCCTTGCCCTCCCTGCTGATAACCCTCCATGTTTTGATTTAGCTATCTTTGATAAAAATGGGGGTGACTTTAAGGGAAAAATTGTGTTTCAGTAGAATTTATAGTACACGGTTATGGATATTAGACTCTAATTCAGGTAATTGTCTTCAAAATTTTATTTTTCACCTATAAACTGAACTGAATCCTGAATTTTTCTAGATTCTTAAATATTTGGCTACAAGTCTCCAAACTAATGTTTCATTTCTCTCCCATCCTTTGACTTGGAATTATTGAAAACGACTGATGAAGTGTAAGCCATACCGAGTTTACCTGAGCACCTGATAACAGCACCAGAGATATTTAACTGCAGATAAAGAGGATCTATCAGATTGTTACTGCTTGCTTTTATTCCAGTAAGAGAAACTTAAAGCCTTCTTGACTGACAGTCTTACAGACTCAGAAACTGGTTTATAATTTGCTGTGATCAGTAACCTTTGTTTTTCCTTCTGTTTTCATAGGCATACTCCTTATTAAACACCTGATTGCTTGTTTACACAGTATAGGTCTCACTTTGGAAGCCCATCTGCATCACTGCCTCCTCACGTGAGACTCAACCACTTAACTGAACTGGCTTCTTTCAGGAATAAGTAATTGAGCCAATGACATGGACCACTCTACCAACTTGGCTTCTGGAATCATACAATGTGAGCTTCTTGACCATGTGGCTGGGGAAGGAGAAGCCTCTAGACCATGCAGCAGCAGTGCGGGGTCTTGGCCATGTGGTTTGAAAGAACGCAGAAGCATTCCCACTGGCCTGCCATGAGGAAGTGCCACACAGTTTTGGATTAAGAAGGGAGCCTAGCTGAGCTGTGGACTTCTATTTTCTTTTCCTGAGATACGGTACCCCTGACTGGCCTGGTTTGGCAAGGGGAGGCAGGACGGTGTGTGTGTGTGCTTGTAGGTGTTTTAAAGGGACTTTGGGATTTAATGGCAACATTCTGCCATTATCCTGAACCTGTATAACTTTTGAATAAATAGTTCCTTTCCTTTTTACCAAACTCTGGTTGAGAGCCACAGTTCTTATCTACAGCAGGCAAAAAGAACCACAGAGTAATAGACCCACAGGGGGTTTCTGTAACAAGAGATACCCATGTGTACTCTCCCTCCCGGGAGTGTGCCTGTCCCTTTCCCATCCCCCTTCCCTTCCCCCACAGGCGTGCATCTCCTAAACTCTAAGGGGGTCCCCCTAGAGACTTGCAACCAGGGAGAAATGGGCAGCAGCAGCTTGTCCTGCGCTAACCCCCTGACCCTGTCCCCAAGGCTCCCTTTCTCTGGCTTCTTAGAGAGCTAAAGCAGCCCCGCCAAGGCTCATTTCTTTCCTGTAACATTTCCAGAGAGCCAAGGCAGCCTTATTTAGGCTCTCCTGTTGCTTCCAATATGCTAAGTCCTTCCTGGTTTCACTGTCCCCCTGTCCCCAGCTTTAATAAACGTTCTCTAAAAATAAAGTAAAAGAAAAATTAGAGATAAAAGATACTTAAAACAAAAGACTAAGATTGACATAACTCCCATTGCTCCCATCTATGCTCCTTTATTTGAGTATTCATTCTAGTAACCCGCTGTCTGAACTGCTTTTCCACTCTGAAAAGACTACTAGACAGTTACCGTTTAAAATAAAACTACCCCACGTTGCAGATGAACCTCTTCAGATATCCTTCACCCCTGGTCAAAGACTGAACCGAGAGTCATAGTTAAGGAATTTCCTAAACCCAGAGAGGAACCTCCAAAGTTTTTATTTTTAAAACAGTTTTTTTTTCCTAGAAAAAGAATTCAGATTTTTTATTGGAGCCTGAGACCCCAGGTTTCCAGATATTTATAAACTTGTGCACCAATTGGTAAGACCTGAAGAAGTTCAAAAATGGATGCAGAAAGTACTGTTGCTTCTGGAATGATTCAACAATTCCATACCAACATGATGCTTTGGGGATTCCAGCCTATTTTGGAAGAATCAGCTAACGGCCTCTCTCTTCCACTCTCAGATCCCATCCTCTTCTCTCCCTTAAGGGATCCTTGTCCAGAAGGACTCACAAAATAGCAACTGATGTTTTTCAAACAATAGGCAGGGAGGCCACAGGCCCGATGAACTGATACTATAGCTGATAGAACCCTGGAGGAAGATTACAAACAAAAATATATCAAGTTATAACTTTACAGCTGTAACAGCTCAAGAGCCAGAGACACCTCCCACCCCTGCACCCCCCTCTGCCCCCGACAATAACACCTAGGCTTTTCCCATTATACCCTTCTAGGGGATCATCATCAAAACACTGGCCCAGAAATTGATGTCTCAATTGCAACCAACTGGGACAATGGAAACACGTTAGATGGGAGGCTGCCCAACTCATGAATTGCGTCATAAAGCCAACTGAGGCTTCAAAGTTACTTGTTGAATTTTGTTCTTTAACAGTAGCCTGAGAATTGAACCAACCCAGAGGGAGCAGTACCAAGAGATGGTTTCTGGTGACAACATTTAAGCTTTATCTAAGGTCAGCTCTATCCTTGTACCTTTCAGTTAGGAGAGCCAATCAATTTCCTTTTGAAACCTAGACCCATTGTGGTTGGATTTGCTGTCAGTTGCAATTGAAATAATCTAAGTGAAAGCCTTGGGTTATGTTGTCTTCCTTTTGCCACCAGTGCAGGGACGACATCTGTGTCCTCAGGGCCTGGCTCAGCTCCTGCCCCACAGGAATATTCAACAACTGGATCAACCAATGAAGAGAGGGGCCTCAGAGCTTCTCCAACTCCGCGACTTCTTCCTTTGAGACCTGGAAATGAGGCAGCCGGTTGTGGTTCTTCCTGGTGGTGATCTTGTTACAGAATCCCACCGGAACCAATTTTCCACAGAGCAGGAAACTTCACTACATGGCAGCCACTTATACGTCCTGAACAGGGGTCCTGGGGAAGACCTGCTGCTCAGTGAGACTTTCAGAGTGCCCGCAGTTCTAGTGTTAGCAGGATTAGCAGAGTCCTGAGAACTCCTGAGAAGTCTCTGTAAATATATATCCGTGTCTGCACATATGACTATAAAGAAACTCTGACAAGATACACAATAAACTAATCACAAAATTGTTACTTCCACAGAGTTGGGATGGGGACTGGCTCAATGGAAGGCATACAGGTGTAGGAATGAGAATTTCTGTATTGTTTGAATTTTGAGCCATATGAATGTATTGCCTTTTCAAAAATTAAGTCAGAAAAAGAATACCCATGGAAGTGCAGAACCACTAGGAGCTATTATCAGCTCTTAACAGCTGGCGCTGTGGGAAGGCATTTATCAGCTCCTTTTTCAGCTGGGGGAGTTGGTTTCAGTGGGGGAGGCTTGATAGACTGAACAGGAGGAGCGGCTTGTCTTGGTGGAAGAAGGGGAGGTGAAAAGAAGGATGAAGAACCCAGGGTACCATCTGGAGAGGTCTGGCCTGGGCAGGTTGCACTTGACAAATTGAGACGGAGAAGGATTAGGCCAAAGGGAAGGGAAGGGCATCAAAGATATTATTCCCCAGGGACCCACCTGCCCCTGGCCGGACTTGATAATTTCCAAGGCTCCTCTTATCTAAAAAAGTTCCTGACACCAGTTATCTGGTTGTCTGTAGGCAGGTCCCTTCAATATTCTGAGCCCCTTAGTTCATCTGTAAAACAAAAGGGCTGGGTTAATGATCCAGTCCAAAGTCCTTTCCTGTTCTGATGCTCTCATTCTAAGATGCTGTCTTTCCCCCTGGTGCCCCCTGTTCTAACGCCCTGCCCTATCCAGAAAAGACACAAGTGATAACCGGGGAGATACACGTGCACCTTCATGGCATGCCAAGCTTACACACTGAAGAGAGCTTGGAGTCAGAGCATCCAGCAAGGGCATTCATAGTTCCTTCCTGTGTTTAAATGTTGCCCATTGAGGCTGAGTGGATGTTAAGTGGGTGAGCAGGTGACGAACTGGCTGGTCTGCTCGGTTCGCCCTGTACACTCTGAGGCTCCCTTAGCAGGCCTTCTGATGCCTACCTGATGCAGTGCGTTCCCTCACCGGCCACTGAACTGCTGCAGAGCTAAAAACCTGCAGTGCCAGTGACTGTGACCCTAGAGAGGCTGCTGCTGCCCCTCCCCTCTGAGAGAACACCTGTGAGAACACGGAGGGCTCCCACCTAGGGAACGCAGCGGTGGCAGCTGCTGATATTGTGTCAACAGTTGCATGGCAGCAAAAGGGGGACAGGCAGCACTTGGGGAGGACTAAAGGAATGCAGACCTGGAGCGGGGTGATGGTGGAGCACCCAGGGTGGACTGGGGGGGCTGGAGGATGCGTGTGCACCTGCGGGTCCAGGTCTGTTAAGGAGCAGAAAGAAGGAGGCCCCTGTGGGACATTCAGCAAGGGTTTAGGCTTAGATTTGGTATTACAGTGAATGAGACAGTAAGGACGGGCACAGAAATACAGTGACAGGATTGACAGATGTTCATCATGTCACCTAGAACTGCCAGCTCCTGGCATCCAGCTCTCATGGCAGGGCTCACAGGTGGGAGAACAGAGCAGGGGGTAAAGGCACCATTCAAGCCCTGTAGGACCCATGGTCTACAATGCACTATCAAGGAAAAAATATGTGTAGTATATATATTACATGTAATAATACATATGGTATATGGGATTAAGCCTTATAATTGTCTTGTTATATGGCTTGTGCTTTTGCACCCTGCCTGGTGTGGTTCAGTTAGTTGGAGCATTATCCTGTAAACAGAAAGGTCATGGGTTTGATTCTTGGTCAGGGCACAAGCCTAGGTCGCAGGTTTGGTTCCCAGTCAGGGTGCGTGGGAGAGGCAACTGATCAATGTTTCTCTCTCACACTGATGTTTCTTTCCCTGTCTGCCTCCCTACTTTCCTAAAATCAATAAGCATGTCCTCAGCTGAGGATAAAATGTATGTATATATTTTACATATAATACATAAGATTATATATTTATACATTATATAAATATACCATATATTAAATATGTAATACATATATTTTATATATTATATATCTTACATACAATACATAAGATTATATATTCATACATTATATAAATATACCATATATTAAATATGTAATACATATATTATATATTATATATATTTTACATATTATATATAGTCAGTTGCTCAGTGTAATACAGGTGCTCCTCAACTTATGATGGCGTTACTTCCCAGTAAACCCACTGTGTGGTGAAACCATCATTAAGTCAAAAGTGCATTTGACACACCTGCCTACTGAACACGACGGCTTAGCTTACCCACCTTCAGGGTGCTCGGAGCAGTTCCATTCGCCCACAGTTGGGCAGAACCGTGTAACACGATGACTGCTCTGTAGAGTGTGGGTGTGGACCCTTGTGGCACATGCCTGACCGGAGCTTTGGCTACATCAAATTCAAAATGCAAAGTATGGTCTTTACTGAATATGTATCACTTTTGTACCATTGTAAATTAGAAAAATCTTAAGTGAAATCACTGCAAACTGGGAACTGGCTGTAATTTAAACGGTATCAGAATTTTTGTGACTGTGTTTTGAGCCTTTGTTTTCTAACTGGCTGTCACGGTGTGTGCAGGCGGGCCAGGCTCTTCCCCAGGAGGCTCTGGGGTGGGGTGGGGGCGGGGTAGGGGGGTTGCCGCTGGGCCTGCAGGGCCCTCTGCAGGAGGTGGGCTCCCTGTTGCCCAGGCAGTCAGTGGGGAGTTGGAGTAGCCGCTGTCCTCTGGCGTCCTGGGCACAGGGCGCTATCACCTGCCCCGGGTGAGGAAAACACCACTGTACGCCAGGTACCCTCCATGCCAGGGGCATCTGCACTGGGAGCTCCGGGGCCCTATCACCAGCTGGCTGGGAAAGCACGGCCTAACCTCTCCGCCCACGGCTCATCATTTATACCCCCATCACCTTTTGGAATATAAGTTTGGTTCTTCTTACTTTGCATTTCTCAAAATTATTCATTTCCCTCTTTCTCCAGACCTCCTCCCATTCTCGATCCCTGCCAACAGGAACCTCACAAGGAAATCATGTTTTCCCTCCTTTCCCCACATCCAGCCTGTTCCCCTTCTTCCATGAAGCCGTTAGCAGAAGTCTTTGCTGATTGTGAGGTTAGGGCTTACAAGCTTGGCAGGGCCAAGGCAAACAGAGTGGGGCTGAGACACCGTACGCTACGGCAGGGGCAGATGTGGGCAGAGACAGGGCCAGCCACATGTTTTTCTTTTCCTTTTCAGTGCTGTTCTTCAGCAGCTGCTCAGGCGCAATGACCTGAAGTCTTAAGACATCCAATACCATTTATCTACAATTTGGGTTACACAATATGAAAAGGGAAGTTGGTAAATGAAATGAGTTTTGGCTTTGAAGTTAAATTTGGATTGAGATCTCAGTTTAACAATTTAGCTGAAGTGGACAATTTTCTGGAGAACAATTATTAAATTTGACTCAAGAAGCAATAAAAATATGTATGAACCAGTATTTTATCCTATCCTCTGCACTTTTCTGTATATTTGGAATATTTCATAATATATCTTAGAAAGTCAACAATGCTCAACAAATATACTCATTCCATTCCTTTAGAGAAAAAAAACTAGTCACTCTTATCCATAGTTGGTACTAATCGATAAAATCTTGTGAAAGGATAATTTGGCAGTATCATCTAAATTAAAAATGTACATGCTCTAAGGTCAGGCAATCCTAATTTTTTTGGCTTAAAACAATGACCATTTTATTACATCTCACAGTTTTATGGACCATAAATTCAGACAGGGCTTGCTTGGAGCAATTCTGACCTCAGCTGGACGACGGGTGGGCTGACCTGGAGGGGCTAAGACGGCTGCGCTGACTTGCAAAGGCTGGGCTCTACTGGCACCGTCGCCCAGAGCGGTGTGGCCGGACGCAGCCTCTTCTGCATGTGGGTCCGTCTTAGATTAGCTGCACTTGTTACACGATGGAGCACTTACATGGCCTGGGTGCTCAACGTATGATCTGTAGACCAGCAGTACAGGCATCGCCTGGAAGCTTCTTACAATGCATAATCGGGCCAGCAATCCCATTTCTAAATAACACTGCCCATAGGAATATATACGTACAAAGATAGTCCCTAAACACTGTTCATAACAGAAAACTATAAAACAGAAATCACCATAAAAGTGAATAGTTAAATAAATCATGGAACATCTGGCCTGGGAAGATGTCTATGATATACTATTTAGTAAAAAAAGCCAATGGCAGGTTAATGTATATAGCAGGGCTCCATTTTTGTTGAGAAAATAAATTCAGTAAATATCTCTATCATCCATCCATCCATCCATCCATCCACCCAAAAACCCTGAAGGACAGGTACCAAGTGAACACTGGGGGATAGTGAAGGGATATTTACCTTTTTAGATATTGTATTTCAATGCACAAAAAGTGATCGAGTATAAAGTAATTTTCCATTTTCTTGTTTTTCTGTGTGTTTACATAAAAAACCCCTTAAAAACAATACCAAATCATTGTATTCTGGGAATATCTGTGCTGACAGTCATGTTCAAAGGTCATGAGATACGGTTTCCTGGCCTCAGAAAGCCTGTCAGCACAAACGCACTCCCCCTGTGGTTTCCTCGGCCACCTCTCTGCCAAGCCTGGCACCTAGATTTCTCATCATTTGTTGTAGGTGAGAAATTATTTCATCACTCCTCTTTAACTTTAGATCCTTGAGGTGCTTAAGGAATTGATTTTTGAAGTGAATAAGTTAAAATGTTTCAATTTCCTTCCCAAGGTGGGTCCACAAGCACAAGGTGACCAGTGCTTTTGTGTAAGCTTCCTGGGTGAGAGACTAACCTAGTATTTGGGGCCTATCCTTTTTCCTTAAAAACAGAGACAGGCGGTTAAGTGTAGGGAAGACTTCTATATTCAGCCAGATAAAAACAATCAATTCCAGCACTGCAGGATGTAGTTCACAACAGCAGGCAGATTTTGATGAAAAACTGAATGGAGGATGTTTTGGAAAAGTGTTCTGGGCACCTTTCCTAGAGGCGAAAGCCCATCAAGGAATTGAGTTGGGTCCTCAGTACTCGCCTGCCCCCTGTGGGCTGGATTCTCAATTAGTCTCATCAAATCTGTAGGGCTCAGGATGATGGGTCTTTTTAAGTCCCCAGGTCTCTGGAGCCAAATTTGTCCCTTTCTTCTTCACTGTAACTAGGGAGCGCCCTGTGAAGGCTTCTTCAGGACGCTCTTCCTTTGCTGAGTCCCTCACGCCCCAGTGGTGGTGGACTCTGGGTTCAGAATGTGTGACTTGATGACTCAACAGCTGACTCGAATTGCAGGAAGACTTTTAGACTGTAAAAGGGGAAGTTTCAGCTTTCCCCTCTCCCCTCTCCCCTCTCCCCTCTGGAAGCAATGTATGTTTCTAGCACAAGTATTGACACACAGGCTAGCAGTTTCCATTTGGGTCACGTTATAATCAATGATGAGCAAGTGGGGGATGTCCAGTGTTGAATTTCACTAGGTTGTGAAATAGCCTCAATGTACCAGCTCTGCCCACAGATGTCCGTATTTGGATGTCTGGTGTTGACCAGAATCAAAGACACTTAGGAAATGATGATGCCTCCTGTCTGACAACTAGTGTCTTTGGACCCCGTTGCCACAAACCCAGCACAGTGCAGGTGGGCACTTTACGTGAAATGCACCTGTGCTTTGAAGGTCCCTTTAAATGGATAAGATGTAGGTTGACGGTGCTAAAACATGTTTAAAGCAAAATAGGAAGAAAGCAGACGGGGAAAACCTATCCGGAATCATGGCAGAAGTTGTCTTTCAAGTATGCATTTCTATATTGACAGAGATCTTAGCCAAGAATTCACACTTACTAAACACTTACTGTGTACCAGGCACCGTGCTAAATGCTTTACATGTGTTATTTTATTCACTTCCTCCCAACAATTCTTTGCAGTAAGCATTCTCAGAATCTCTGTTCCACCGGCGGGGGAGAAGAGGCTCTGGGAAGATGTGGAACATCGTGTGCCCTGTAAGCTGTAGAGCCAGCGGCCCAGTCCAGGCAGCCGACTCCAGGCCTGTGCGCCTGCCCTCACCACCACAGCGGCATGTTTAGGGCATGACCGCTGACTGGCAAGAGCGAAAGCAGGAAGGGGCACGAAACTCCTCTGCGGCGCGTCACGAGCATGCACATCATTTATGCCTTCCCCCCTTGTTCCCTCAGTGTGCCACTGGGCCTCAGACAGTGCAGAATAAATGTATGCCAGTAATTAAATGGTAATTTAATTACTGATTTGGTAACGCTTCATACTGTCACCCATTATCTCAAGGCATTTGGGGAGAGTCTGCAAACAAGTTTATCAACCACATGTTTGACCTGCTTAATACAGGTAGACCCTGTCTATCTGTATACCATGCAATCTCTTAAACGAGGGCACAGAATGGTGTCATAAATCCAAATACACATAAAATGTTAAATCTCTAAAGAGATTGTATATTTTGAATTTTTTCTTCCCTTGAATAACGATTTAGATCATAAGTAAAGCTGATTACCAGTAGTAATATGCTGGCTGACAGAGATTTTGTTAAAACATATCAACTGAGCATAATCACCATTTGAAAGTTACTGCTAAGCTTTATCAGAGTACTTATTGGATATCAAGAGTTTTTCAGTTCATCTTTTAAAATATCACATCAGTAAGAAGAGGAGAAAAAGCAATTCAAAATCATAGTCAAATACCATTTTCTTTCACTTAAGAAAAGAAGGATGCTTCCCCACCACATCAACACGGCTCGTTCTGCCGGCACACGGACCTGCTTTTTTAAACACCCACATTCTGCTACACACGCGCACACACAATCATATGATATGCTTCTCCTCCCCAACATAAATAAACAAATCCTCTATCCAATTTGGTGTTTGGAAACATTTTGATGGCATTTTAAAAGAAACTATTGCAGTAGAACCAAGATGGTGGAAAAGTGGAAGCTACACCAACCTCCTCCCAGGACCAAAATGGAATTACAACTAAATTATAGAAGAATCATCCTGAATAACTAATTGAACACTAGCTGGAGAGAAACTTATAACCACGGACATGCGGAAGAAGCCACATCACCACCACGTGACTGGTAGGGAGTATGGAGGCGGAGCGCCAGGGCTGGCTGGGATTCCATGGGCGGCAGCTGAAGTCTGGGAGGGATAGAGGCTGGGGGGTCCCCCTTGAGAAGTGTGGGGTCTAAACCTCAAGACAGGCTCCATAGCCTACAGCACCAGAACTGGGAAAGGAACCCAAATAATGTACAGCTGTGAAGAGTAGCTGGATTTCTGTCTGATGGGAAGAGATAGCTGGAAACTCAAGAGAGCTTCCTAAAGGGCCAGTGCACAAAATGCTGTTTGCAGCCACTTACCCTGGTCTCTGACAGAGGAAGGGCAGTGTGGACTAGAGATGCTTGAGGAGAGTCTCGGGTGAGTGGCTCTGGGGAGAGAGCTGAAAGGTCAGTTGCCAGAATCTTCTGCTGAGTCATTCCCCATACTGCAGAGGCTGTCCTTCTTGGGCAGAGCACTCCTCTCCAAGTGGCATCTGCCTGAGGGGAAGCAAAAGCCCCGCTGGCAGGCATTACTCTGCCCCACCCTGTTTGTGCTTAAGTCCTGCTACTGAGGAGTACAACTGAAGACTTTCTCTCTTTAACTCTACAGAAAGCCTGCAGAGAGAGGCAGATGGCTAGGAGCTCTGAGGCTTCAGCTGACCTGCCCCCAGGCCTGGTGCAGGTAAAAGCAGTCCTTGGTGTGCAGCCTGGTTCTTTCTGCACAAACCCAGGCCCAGCAGAGGAAGCCACATGCAGAGGGATCACTAATAGCTCTAAGCAGGCTGCCCAGGGCCAGTCACAGGCAGGGTTTGACTTAGACGTGCAGCAGAGTCTTGCAGATGTACCTAATACATAGAAACAAATACTAAGACACAGCCAAAAGGGGAAGACAAAGAAACAGACCCCAAAGGAAAGAACAAAAGAACTGTCCAGAAGAACTAGATGAAATGGAGGCAAGCAACTGATAAAGAGTTTAGATAGATAGAGTTTAGATGGATAGACCTGGAGAACACTATGCTAAGTGAAATAAGCCAGACAGAGAAAGACAAATACCATATACTTCCACTCATATATGGAATCTAATGAACAAAATGAACAAGCAAAATAGAGACAGACCAGATGGAGAGCAGGATGACAGCTAAGGGCAGGGAGGGTAGGGGGTGGAGGGATCGAGCAAAAAAGGAAAAAGGACTCATGGACATGGACAATAGTGTGGTGATTGTGGGGGGGGGCAGTGGGGTATAAGGAGACTAAATGGTAATAAAAATACAATACAGAAATTATTAAATGAAAAATAAAAATAGACAGAAAAAGAAATTATCAACATTATTTCAAATTAATCCCAATATGAATATTTTACTACACAATAAAAATGTAACTAAATACAGAATAAAGCTCTTTATTATTTATTCATTTCAAGGTAGGGTAAGGGCAGAGAATATAACACAGTTCAAATAGAGTAGTACCTGGCTTGACAAAAAATAGATACTTGCTAAAGGCAGAAAATTATTACAAACATTGGAAACAAATGGGCAAAACATCTTATAAGTTTTATAGATTTTGCATTTTAAAATTACAGTTCACCAGAAACTATGCTTTTCTCCTACATTGATCCTAAAGTAATTGCATTTTGGCTTAAATTATGACTGATAATAATTTATCCCTCTGCGTATAAACAAAATCGTCTTTCTGTTTTTGGATTAGAAATTGTACAATATTAAAAAGCTTATAAGGTAAATTGCCAACAAAAATGTGAAGTCATATATACATTCCCGACATTGGGAATTATTACAATTACTGTGTTATAAAGTGCCAAACATGGGCAATGTATCCAAGTTATAGGATAATTATGATGAAATAATAAATATATTCAAATTAATAATTCAGTAAATTTGTTCATTTGAATGAACAGCAAAATCACCATATGACTATGTGCCAAATTCCACGGGGTTCAGAATGTGTGGATTTTGTTGCTGTGCTATTTTTAGGAAACAGGTGACTTCCATCCAAATCCTTCTCTGTTTCTGGATACATTGCAGTGAGATACAATTTTAGGGAGTAAACATTTTTATTGAAAAATAAGATCTTCAAAACACATATTCAATAAATATATTCTTAATACAAAAATGTATCTGCCACCAGATTCGTTGTTGCAATGCTAGAGTTGTTGGAGTAAATGCGCAACTGTGTCCTGGCTAGGAAAAGGGTTTCAATGGCCAGATTCTTCTCCTTCGCTTAGGTGGCTGGATTCAGCATAAGCCTGAGCAGATCGGAACTCTGCTTCCATCACTGCCTTTCAGCATGCCTTGTGTCACACAGTTGAACTATATATTGGACACATGCACTAAGGAGCTTCTGGCAGATTGGGAAGCTCCCAGAATCTTGCGGAGGTGGCTGGGAGCTGGGAATTCTGAGCTAACTGATTTCCTGGATGCGCTGGTTTGTGGGGTCCTCCAAGTCGCAGTGATGTCAGCGTCAAAAACCAGTCAACAGGTTGGTTCAGCTGAGTTTACTTCTCATATACTCATCTAACAAACAGTGTGTCCATCTGATCCTACCAGAAAAATCAACAGGCTGCCTGAGAAAATATCTTACTCGCTGTTCACTTTACTTGATTAGAGTTTTAGACATTAAAGGCTAGAAAGTATTGAAAAAGCCAACAAATGATGTCTGTATTAGGATCTTCCCTTGTGATTGTAGGTGCATCAAAAAAATTTTTATATATAAATGGATATTTGCTAAAATTACAAACATTTGATATCTAAATGAACAAAAAAGGAAATAGGCTAAAATCTATAATACATACTTATCATTGCTGTACATGGTATCACTTTAAGTGGTTGAGGTAAGATCAGATACAGGCAGTGTATGTATTTACAGAATGCCTGTACTCCCGAACACCCTCCTTCAGTCGGTACTACTACGGAGTTTCTGCCACATCTACATCAGCACCTTTCGCAGCAGCTCTGACTGGACGAGGTGGCGTCTACGCCCGTGGACGGCCTCTCTGCTCTGGGTGGGGGCTTCATCCCCTTACGAGGAATGTTTATGCCACGTGTATTGGCAGTCAGTAATACTGCAGTTGCTAATGAATGGCTATAAATTGGTCTAAAACTACTTACTTAAACTTCCACTAAACAGAGACAGACTGTCAAAGAAGATTTGGATAAGTTGTTACCTTACTTACAAAGTGAAATGTCCATATATCAAAAGAGGACTAATTCCAAAGTGTTAAATAAAGCACATTATCTTCTTTAGTCCATTTGCTCTTTGAAAATGGGTATAGTCATGAGGTGAAGTTTCCTGTCTCTTTTCAAAGGGCATGATACTGCCATGTACCGTTACCTAAATGTTATGATGATTAGTGGGCGCGGCTCTCATGGATGCACGGTCTATGAAAGGTCTTCACTCCTAGTGTTTACCACAAACCCAGCGCAGCTGATGATCGGCCTGAAGGTCAGTCAGTTCTTCAACAGTTCTCCAGCTGCACTGGCAGGCATACGCCCGTGCTCCTTTCTTCTTTACCAACTTCGTCTTTAATTTGTGGAATTCTGGCATGTTGTTCCTATTAGTAAAACATGAGTGTTTTAGAATAGTGGCTTTGTCAGTGCTTAATGACTTAAAGAAAGTTCTAATTGCTTGACTTTCCCATCTTCATAACATCTGAACACTAAACAGACCTTGGTTCCCCTCACGCAAACAACAGAAGATATGCCTCTGTGTTCTTCTGGTGGTATTTCCTCAGTAATGAGCACTTCTTCACCGCAATTCCCTAGGCCTGTTTACTAAGGCTGTTTAGAACACAATGACCTAAAAAGCTGAAGAATCACTGATTTGTCTTATCAGAGATGATATGACATGAGAACAGAGTGAACAGTATGGTGGTTCATTTCCTACCTCAGATACTCACTATACCATATTCTAAAAGCTTATAATATGGCAAATGGAGGGGATATAAGAAGCATAAAATAATAAGCTTCTGATAGGTTAACTACAGAAATTTTCATTAATAGAGAAAATGTGCCTGTTATTTCTATATGTTGAATGGACATTATATCTTTCATTTTTTTAAAAGATACTATTTATTTATTTTTAGAGAGAGGGGAAGGGAGGGGGAAAGAAACATTAATTAGTGGTTGCCTCTCATGTTACCCCCAATGGGGACCTGGCCTGTAACCTAGGCACTTGCCCTAGACTGGGAACTGAACTGGTGACATTTCTGTCCATAGGCTGGAGTATCAGCAACAAAATAAATGCCTATCCTACATTAAATGAAAATAATGTTAAAATAATTAAATCAGTTGGCGGGACTATCATGAAAAATGATAACCATGTGACTTTTTTTTAAAAAAAAGATTTTATTTATTTATTTTTAGAGACAGGGGAAGAGAAGGAGAAAGAGAGGGAGAGAAATATCAGTGTGTGGTTGCCTCTCGTGCACCCCTCTACTGGGGACCTGGCCCGCAACCCTGGCTCGAATTGGTGACCCTTTGGTTCACAGCCCGTACTCAATCCACTGAGCTACACCAGCCAGGCGATAACCATTTGACTTGATGCAATTATTAAAAAAAAAGATTAGAGAAGTTTAATTAATTGAAAGTCAATTATGATTTTCACGATACTACATGTACTGAATTTATGTAATTATTCTCTGGCAGAAGAAAAATGGAAAAAATAAAAATGAAATGAAAAATACAAAGTAAAGTGATGAAGTACAGTATAAATATTAAAAAAGAGAGATACAGGCCTATCTTGGCTCTTTCTGTCACTCAATGGAAGGCAGGCTATAAAGTGCCCTCTGGTGGCCAATGGACAGACACCACATTCGGTGCTGTACTGTACAAAACCCGGGCGCAGTTGAGAAGGTCAGAGCCTAACAGAACCCGAGAAATTTTCCAGGTCAACTGTCTGATTTCAGGAAACTGAGACTTTGACTAGCTAAATGACTTCGCCTGGGTTACAGTGACCCAGGGGAAGAAATGGGTCATTTCAGTTTTATTAGAAAGAAAACCCCCCACCAAACTAAATGTTATGGAACTAAATAACTAAATGTTCAATGAAGGCTAAGTATTAAATACAAAAAAATGTTCTTTCTTCAATCCGCTATATATTTTGACAAATTTAACATCTGATATCTGATTGAATTCTTCATTAGATATTTTAGGAGTTAAGAATCATGAACAGCCGGGAAACTAATTAATACATTTCAAATGCTTTTTAAGAGCACATGTATCTTAAAAGCTTAGAAAGAAAAAGAATTTCATTAGTTCTCATACGGAAAATGATTTACTATAAAAATAAAAGCATTTTATTCAGCTATTATGGCACGATGACCAAATATAGATTATACTTTTAGAAAGTTCTAGAACTTGTCAAGGCTGGAATACATTTCTTTCCCTCATTTATAAAATAAGGACATTAAAATAAACAGCAGCATGACATTTCACTGTATCACCAATGCTCAGACTGATGCCACTAAAAATAAATGGCTCCCTATATGCTGCTGAGATTTCAGTGTTCACCTGCAAGCCTTTTAGCTTGCTTTCAGTCACCACTGACTTCTGGATTCCCTGCAATTGTGCCCTACCCTCCTCACATATTTCACCTGCCCTCCACTCCTTTCCTTCCAGCAGATCCCAGCCCCAAAGCCAGGTGTCACTCACAAAGCCAGGCGTCAGGTGCGAAAGCCTTCCATCTCCCAGCTTTCCTCATGAAATGGGTATCTTTCCTCCTTCCACCCAAAGAGGGTGAACTCCTCTTCCTATCCGAGGCTCACTTCCCATCTCAGCACTCCAGACCCCAAAGCCTCCAGGACCTGGTTACTCACACACCCCTCGACACTTCCCAATACCAAAGCACTTCCTATCTTCGCTAAATGATCCCTTGACTGCGTTCACTGACAGGCTTCCAAATGGCCTTCCTGGGTCATACCATTAATGTTACAGACTACATTTCCTTCCACAGCTTCAGAGCCACAGTTTCAACAGCTCTCATAAATGACCATATAACCTCTTTCTCCAAAGTGTTCGTAAATTCTATCAACAGGCAGTATTATCCTGTAGCTATGTAAACCAAGACAGAAACCTAGGACTCGTCCTGGATGCCATTTGTCCCTCACTTTTCACAGCCAGGCTACCTCTAACATCCCTCTCAGATACATGTACTCCTCTCTACCCTCCTCACTGACATAATTCAGGTCCTTACTGCTTTCCCACTGGATTATCATAACATCCTTCGATAATCTGCATGATTCTAAACTGGCCTGGTTCCCATACATTCAAACTCCATTCAGATCTTCCTCCTGATTAAGAGCCTTCAGTGGTTAGCCACTGCCTAAAAAATGTAGTCCAGCTTCCCCCATGTTCCTTTCCCGGCTCTGCTCTTTTCTATCTCTCTCTTCTACTTCATTCACCTCTTCCTCTCTCCTGTTCTTTTGTATACTTTCCACAGTCCAAACTACTTAAAAGTTCTCAAACACGCCACGTGGTTGCACCTGTGTCTTTAGCAATACCCTGTCTGTCCTGTTTGCTAGGCAGACTCCCAATCATTCTTCAAGACTCCGAGGCTTTCCCTGATACCTCAGGATAAAGCATATTCACCTTGTCCTGCGATGCTCTCTTTTAACCGCTCTCCACTGTCACGTGTATCACACGATGCTATAACGTGACGTTGCTCCCTCTCAAAAGCGCATTACTTGAGAGTAGAGACTGGGTGAAACTTATCTTGTGAGCCCAGTGTCTAAGAATGCCACAGACCCGGTGCTGAATGTGTGTTTGATAAAGAAACACTAATAAGCTCTACAAAATAAAAACATATCAATGATTTATATCCTGATGATGGTGACAGCCTTTTTATTTATTCCATTCTCTTACCTCCCAAGTATTTCTAAGTATCTTGAGGGCTGAGACAGTAATTACTGCTGATATAAATAATAATTATCTGTTATTTGCTTTTAAAAAATATTGTATTTAGTATATTAAAGACAAATAATAAATATTATTTATTTTTAATAGTATAAGTCATCTAGTTCTCATTGTTTCACCTAAACGTGCATATTTTTTAAACCAGGCTGCCACACTCGAGACCCATTCAGTTGTGCTCTTAGCTCTGGGGGCAGCTGTGGCCCCACTCCGAGGGCCGCCACAGGCCTCACTGCTGCTGGCGCCAGAGCCCTGACTCCTGTGACAATGGTAGTGGTTAGCAGTCTGGGGGCTCCGGCTGTGGCTGCAGTTCTGGAGGCTGCTGCTGGCCTGGAATCCAATGCTGAACAGAATCCAAAAGAGGCAAGGAAAAGCCCCAGCTGGATGCAGGCTTCCCCAGACACCCCAGTCTCACTTTCCTGGTTTGAGCTGGGATGTTCCCAGGGAGGGTTCTGAGCTCTCCAGATGGTCTGATGTCCAAGGTCCCACACTCTCCTACCCCCTGCACCTGACAATGACTGGCAGAGCCTGTGCTTGACCCTGTGAAAAAAATAAAGCTTCTCTTCCTCATTAACAAAACAAATAAAACCAGGCTGCCACAGATCTAGAGAAAACCAATTGATGTTCCTAATAATTCTGAGACACTAAAAATTCCTCAAGTACCAAATAAGTCAACAGAAAGCTTACTTAATGCCTGTGCTCATCCCAGCTTTGATATTACATGCATTCTGTTATTCTATCTATCAACAGTTTTGTAAAAATCGATGGTTCATCTTGGTGACATATGGGGATTAGTAATCACTCATTAGATTAACCAGAAGACAGTATCTAGCAGAGGATTTAAAAAAGTCAGAAAAGTCAAAACAGACAAGACATTAAAAGTTAACTTTTCCTGCCCTGGCTGATGTGGCTCAGTGGATGGAGCACTGGCCTGTGAATCAAAGGGTTGCCATTTGATTCCCAGTTGGGGCTCATGCCTGAGGTGTGGGCCAGGTCCCCAGTAGCGGGTGCATGAGAGGTAACCACACATTGATGTTTCTCTCCAACTCTTTCTCCCTCCCTACCCCTCTATAAAAGTATATAAATAAAATCTTTAACAAAAAAAGTGATAAAAAAGTTAACTTTTCCAACTATGGGATTAAAAGTAGACTAACCTGAGCCCTGGCTGATGTGTGGCTCAGTGGATTGAGCACTGGCCTGCAAACCAAAGGGTCGCTGGTTGGATTCTCAGTCAGGGCATGTGCCTGGGTTGCAGGCCAGGTCCCTGGTAGGGGGTGTGCAAAATGTAACCACCAACTGATGTTTCTCTTCCTCTCTTTGTCCCTCCCTTCCACGCTCTCTAAAAATAAATAAATTTTTTTAAAAAGTAGGGAAGCATGAGGGGACAGTGGGGAGAACGGTTTTCAGGAACTATACTATAAAGGACTCATGGACAAAACCAAGGAGGAGGGTGGAAGCAAGGGAGGGAGGGGGGTTTGGCTGGGGTGGGGGGCAGGGATGGAGAGAAAATGCAGAAACTGTAATTGAACAAGAAAGTTTTTTTTAAAAAAAAGTAGGCTAACCTAACCTGGGATTTTGGGATTACACTAGACCTCTTAAATTACAATTTTTCCACATATTTATTTATATATTTCAATTTTTTTGTGTGTGGAGAAGATTTAAAATCTTCATGAGATTTTCAAAGCAGTTCTTGATGTGAAAAAGTTTAAAAACTATTAAATTAGAGGAGACTCCTAGGGATTTACATGAGAGTGGGTGCCAGAAGAGGTGTGGACTCATCCTTTCTTCATGCTGTCGGACAGTGCTGTAATTATAGTCTGGTTACTTGTATCTGAAACATAGCTTTGGTCTAGGTGTAGGACAGGGGAGCCCAAAATGCATGAATATGCTTTATTATTAATTTTTAACTCCAAATTTTTATTTAAAAATGTGATTACATCATTTAAGAATAGTTTTATAAAATAACATCTTAAACATATTAGGTATTTAGTAATGTATAAATTGCAAAAGTATGAGTAAGACTATCCTGACCACAAGGAGGGAAGCAGACGTATATTAACCAACCTAAGATTTTCGATTGCATGTTACAGTGAGTGCTATAACAGGTACAAGGTGCTGTGGGCACACCGGAGAGGATGACCTGACTTCCCAGTCGAGAATGGTGAGGGAATCATGCAAGATGTATAATGAATTGTACCCTGAGGGACAGGGTACAATGTCCTCAGCAGAGCTGAGGTACATAAAATGGGAAAGCTTGCACAAAGTCATGGGGAATGTGAGTATGAGGTAATTTGATGTCACTAAACTCTTGTGAAGGAAAGACAAAGCTGGATGATGGACAGGGGCTGGATCGTGGAGGGTCTTGGATGCCATACTAAAGAATTTTGACATGATTCTGTAAGCAGAAAGGTTTTGGGTAGGAGAATGGTCTGCTCTTTTCATGCTTTACCTCTCAGCAAGGGAAAGGTGGTCTGAAAGAAGAGACTATAAGCAGAAAAGTCAGTGAGAAGGCTCTGTACACGCGTCCAGAAGCAACACGTCCTTACCCAGGCTGACGGCAAACAGATGGAAAAAGGAGACGGATGAGAGAATATTGAAGAGCAGAAGCCATGCAATCTGGCCAAGTCCATCGAGAGGCAGTATAGCAAAATAAGAAACATAAAGGTCACTTGGTCCATTTTCGCAGTGAGAGTCTTTAGAAGCATACCTGAAAAACATATAATCGCACGATCGGTCCCACATATAGTCGTCGTAGCTTTCTACCCGGAAATCACATGCTGTGCAGCGCAGATGGTCACATGCTCTGTTCAGAAAAAAACTGTACGTTAAAGATTACTGGTTCATTCAAATATAAAAATATGGTGATTTAGTTACAGGATACACCACATATTACAAATTACTTAGTAAACAACAAAAAAGTAAACATTAAATTGATTATAAATTTTCATACTGATTATATAGCTAAACTTTCAGGTTAAATTTCTACATAAACTATTTTAGATCTTATACACCAACACATATATGAACACATGTATATTATAAAGATATAAAAGAAACAAAATGGATGTGCAGATCTTTTAGTTCAATGGTTTTCGAACTGTGCATGAGGTGATCTCCACTTAGGCTAACAACTCTAAGTCGCTTCCTTTCCTACTGAAATTTTCAAGGATGCCTCTATCACAGAATGTGCCACCTTATATTGAACCGAATCTGTCTCCCCCATAAGCTACTTGAGTGCTGGGACACTAGCTTATTTGTCTGTTTCCCCAGTAGTTGGCGCTAATGCATCCATTCCCTCATTTAAAAAATACAGGATGGGGCAAAAGTAGGTTTACAGTTTTGAGTACACAAAACACGGAATTCATTCTTGTATTACGTACTAATTATTGTATTATTTTTACACAAACAACTTTAAACTTACTTTTGCCTCACCCTGTATTTACTGAAAGCCTACTATGTGCTAGTGTCCTCAGGGAGCTTAGATTCTAATGAGAAAACAATACTCATCACCATGTTAGAAGGTAAAAAAATGCTTCAAATGAAATAGTAGGTGGAGTAGGGAAAATAAAATTGAGTACTACGACAGAGTGGGTTGCAATTTTATTTATTTATTTTTATTGTCACTTGAGGAAATTTTCTCATTGCTTTTTTAGAGAGAGGAAGGGAGGGAGAGAAACACCAATGTGAGAGAAGCATTGACTGGCTGTCTCTCACACGTGTCTGAACCAGGGACCGAACCTGCGGCCCAGGCATGTGCCCTGAATAGGAATCGAACTTGCAACCTTTTGGGTATGAGATGACACTCCAACCCACTGAGCCACCTGGCCAGGCTGTAGGTTGCAATTCTAAATAGAGTGGTCTACAAAGGCCTCTCTGGGAAGGTGTATCTGAGCAGTTTAAATGGAAGTGGTATCTGGTCAAGGAAGTGAGGTTAAGAAAAGGTTTTATTTAAGAAGGGAGGGGTAAAGGCATGTTTGTATGTCGATGGCAAACATGCAGTAAAGGGCAAAATGCTGATGATGCAGGAAAAGGGGCAGAGTTGCTAGAATTATGTTTTTAATTAGAATTAGCCCTGAACCCATTAGAATATAATGGGTCTTAGTGAATATCTAAGGAATTCAAATGCCAAACAATTCTCAAACTCATGTACTAAATAGTAACTTTAGAAGTAAAATGATAATATATAACAATATCTTGAATTGCTGCTGTAAACAATTTGAGTTGTATAATAATTGTTATTTACTTTAGAGAAACCTCCATTGTTTGAAGTATTTAAAAACTAGAATCAATATAGTTGCATTTGATCATTTAAAAAGTAAAAAGGAAATAAGAATTTTAAGATACCCAAAACAGAGTTTTTAAGATGCCATAAACAAAGTGAAAAATGGAGTGGAAGAAAACATTTCAGCATGTAATCCAACACTTATGCTATACAAAGGGTGTTTACAAATGACTAACAAATTAAGAAAAAGCTTAACACTATACTCAATCTCACTGAAACAGGTACTACAGAATCCTAGTTAAGAGGGCAGACACGCAACACGGACTGCCTAGATCCACTACTGACTCTACTATTTACTAGCTGTGTAACTGTAGTCCCGTGACTCCCCGGTGACTCAGTTTCCCCATATGTAAAACGGGATACTAATAATTCTTATATGTCTCTTAGAATTAGTATGAGGACCTAATGAGTTGATACTGGTAAAGTGCTTCTACCAGTGCCTGGCACATAGTATTTGTTGAAAGGTAAAATATAACAAATAATTAAAATTTAAAGTGACAACAAAATACATTTTTAACCAATTTAATTTAGCAAAACTTAGTATTCTCAGACATTTCTGGTGGGTATGTGAACTTTAACCTTTGGGACTATTTTAAAGTTAAAATTATCCCTGGCTGTCACACTCACTGTCAATCCCATTTTGGGGAAGCAACTGTATATATAAAAGTACCAATATACGCATACATCTCAAGAATTTCTGCTGCAGGATTGTTGAAGTGGCAGAAAACAAGGTACCACTCAGATACCGACTGAAAAGGGAAAAGCTGAGTAACATGCCCCATGTTTAGACTATGGAATATTAGGCAGCTGATAAAGAGAACGAATTTATCCACTGACCTAGAGGGATTTCAAAAGCAAGGTGCAGAGTAACATATACAGCATGGTCCAATTTTTGTCAAAATAACCAAAAAAATTCCTACACAGGTATTTACAGAGGTAAGAACATGGAGAAAAATGTGAAAGGTAATATACTATATAGCCCACACTGGTTGTCTCAGGAATGGCAGGAATGGAGGGGAGGAAATGAAATTATTATATTTGTATTTATACATCTTTCAAGTTTGTTTTTACTTTTTTTTCAATAAGATATAATCCTTCTGAAATTAAAAAATAATAAAAATAAAATCCAACATTAGATATTTTTCACTTATTTCCCTTAAAATTCAAATATGGTAACTTCAAAATTGCAAATATTTGGCCTAAAGGTTTCTTTGAGAATGCTTTCTATTTCTAAAATTATTAATCAAAAAATTATTATTAATCATAACAATAACTAAACATGCAAAATTTATACAAGTTCAATAAGTAATTCCATATTTTCTTTTAAACAGCTAGCAATTTATGAAGTTGTACTGGTACATGTGGAAATTCAACACAGGTATACTGGTACACATTTAACTTGGATTTTGAATGTACAAGTCAGGAAATGCAAAATGATGGTTCCCAAAGCTGCTGTAACTTGCTTTCTTATGCAGATGTAGTTTATTACATGATTGCACAGAGTGTTAACTTTAATGCCTTAATACATGTGTGCAATTTGGCTGAATTATTGCTGTTGTGGGAACTATAATTTTAAATTTCCTGACGTTTTGTATGTGTAAAATCTCAACCATAATGTTAAATACAGCTTTTTAATTTAATTTAAAATTTAGTAGTTTATTCAAATCTATTCACACTACCACATTTTCCTACAAACACTGTCCTTTGAGAAAAATAAAACTAACTAGCAGCTAAGAAATCATTCTGCTGTTACCATTCACTTTGTTAGATCATAATTAGTACCAGTCTATGGAATAATCCAGTCTTGCAAGTAGTTTAAAAATAATTAGGAGTAAAATTTGATTTGGCTTGAAAATAAGGCCTTGGTTTTATCTGTACCTTATTAATGCCACCACGCTGCCTGCTGCTGCTCTTTCTCCCTTCCACCAACTGGGTACAAGGCTCAAATCTTTACACTCTAAAGTCGCTGAGTATTACTTCCAACCAGAACTGTACCCATAAATTAAACAAATAAAACACACAGAAAACAGGCAGAATAGTCTCAATTTCATTTATGCCCTGGGCATGTAAATCAGTGCTTATTTTCAGGGCTTAAAATTATTCCTCTTCCATAACTATGTATAACTGGAGCATATCTAAAATGAAGTCATGATTCCAATGAAAGATACATCATCTAAAATATGGCAGGAATAGAATATAAAGGTATCACCAACAGCTTTGTCCCTTTGTCCAGAATCTTTATTGTTTAAAGACGTTTATGGTGGGAATGCCCCATGCACAGCCCAATATAGTCTTCTGCCCAGATCCTGCGGCTCTCGGTCAGACCTTGTCAGATCTACACAGTGGACTAGGGAGTTTTGATGTGTGGACTGCTGGAAAATAACTGCAGCTTCAGCAGCAAAAACAGCGAAGATTCTCCCTTGTTACATCATTTCATGGCCTTCTTTAAATTGGTTTGCTAGAAAGCATAATGGAATGGGAACTTGCTTTGTAATACTTACTCTATGTGACCTTGGACAAGGCTCATCACTTGGGAATCATTCTTAACAAGTTCTCTCTTAGTCATTTAATTCACCAAATTTTGTCCATTCTAGATTCCAAATAGCTCAAATGTGCTACCTTTTCCCGATAGCCACTACCACCACTCAGATCACAGCTGCCATCATCATCTCTTTCCTGGACCACTGTAACAGTGCCTGCTGGCTGGTCTCCCTGGGTCCTCTTCCTGTCCTGCCCCTCTGCCCTCCAATTCATTTGCTATTCAGCAGCAGAAATAACTTTCAGTAGAAACACAATCTGATTAGGTGACTCCATCTACTAAAAACCAACCAACCAATCACCTACCAATGGCTTCCACTGCATATACGACAAAACTCTTTCTAAAATCTTCTAAAGGACTATGGGACCACATACCAAAGGTCCCTCGACTACCTCTCGAGCCCCGTCAGGAGCCACTCTGTCCCCCACTCACTGTGCTTCAGCTCACCTGGTTGTTCTCTGCTCCTCCAACGCTCCTTCCCAGCTCATGGTCATTTAACACAGTGTACCCTCTGGCTCCAATGGTCCCCTCGCTTTGCTTAACTCCTACTCATTTTTCATGTAGGACTCTGATTCAAAGTTATTTGTTTAGGGAAGTATTTTCTTTGGTTTGAAGGCCAGCGCTCAATCCACTGAGCTGCACCAGCCAGGGCAGGGAAGTATTTTCTAACCCTTCACATTAGATGGAATGCTAATTATCTATGTGTATAGTATTGTGTACTTTCCCTTTGCATTACATGTTGTATGAAAATTAAATATTTATTTGTAAAATTATTTGTTTAAAGTCTCTCTCCTTATCTAGACTGAAAGCTGAGCGCAGGGAAGTGTCCATTTATTTGCACACCACGATGTGTTCTCCTGAAACCTAGGACCTAGCAAGCAGATGGTTAATTAATATGTGTTTGATGAGCTTAACACAAGTGCCTCAATTTCCTCATTGATAAAATGGGGCTAAAAATTCTTGCTCTGTCTGCATCTTGTTTTTTTCCTGTGGAGCAGGTGAACCAACATGCGTATGTAAAAAAGTGCTCTAGACAGTATAAAATTCTTCACACATAAAATGTTTTACACGCACATTAACAGGTACGTGCTTGTCTTTCTGTGGGTGCAGATCTGTGTCGTGAAAGGGTGTTTGACAACTGGTATCTCTGTAACAGGTGAGGAAGAAAAGATGTGTGAATATATTTACTTGTGCACATATATGCAAATGGTATATGTTTTCTGCTCTTGTAGTTGTGCAGAAGTTAGGAATGGGGTTTGATGGGTTTTGCCATTCTTACGGATCAATATTATGTGATAGGATCCTCAAGCTATATAAAAACAGGCCCTTCTTTTGTCTACTGAAACTCTACTTGGAATAAGACCCTTCTATGCTAGAACTAAATCAAAGGACGTATAAAAATACTATATAAAAGAAAATCTTAATGAAATGTTTACTTTTTGGAAGTAAAACAAAATATATTGTCTTAAAGACAATTTTTAAAGTCAGAAGGCACTTGTAAGTAAACACTGATACATATTTCCTGAGATTGAATGGAAAGGTAAGAGCAGAATATGGGATTCCTGCTTCGAAATAGAAGAATAATTGGCTTGGAAATAGAAACGACTAAGATGAGCCCCAGTGAGTTGACAGGTAAGTCAGGACTGGTAACAACCAGACTGTATTCTTCTCCAAGGGCAGTCTGTACCTCTGACTCTTTGCACACACAGCCCTCACCGCATGATGATTCAAGTGCTCTCTGTCCTTATTTACAACCTGCGGAGCAGGCAGAACCCCACAGACTGCTGTGAGCCTGTCTACCGCCTGGCGTTTCTGATGCGGGCTCCCCCAGACGGCCTCCCTTTGGACCTACAGCCCTTCTTTCCAGTGCTCAGCCAACAGTGCTCCAACAACACATTTTTAGATCCCAGTTCTATTATTCGCTATAACAGTTATCCCTCCTGAAATGTGGTCAACATGTGATCACACATCTTAGTCTTTTCTTTCTTAAAAAATTAACAGAAAATAAAGTGTTTTAACTAGACAAATGTAATAATCTAGGTTAAGTAGACTTTTGCAAAGATAAAACCAAAAGTATCAGGATAACAGAAAGATTTGTTTAAAATCAATCTGTCTCCCCATATTATGACAATGATAATGGAATATGCCAGGAGTATGAGGCTGATAAGGGCTTGGTTTAGGTCGCATGATGGCCATAAGAAATGCCCTGATAGCTGTACTAAGTGAGACAGTGAGTGTAAGAAGGGTGGGGGAAGAGATAAAGAAAGGAGGGTTTCTATTTAAACCTGTAAAATCAAGCGACTGTGAGAACTTAGCGGATACTGCAGACCCGCCGCCTCTCACGCTGACTGTCTGGCCAAGTCAGTGTGGGTAACACCTTCCACAGCTGCATGGCTGCATTGCTTTGCTCCTGTCTTACCAACTGGCTTCCACTGACCAGAAGGAAAAAACGGCAAAGCAGAAGCTCCCTCTCCTGGTGTCCCGTGGAAACCACGCTGGAACTAGAGTGACCCAGGCAGTTCAAGAGGGGCTCAGAAAAACGCGTCAACACAACGAACAACGCAAACCCAACATCAAAGTGTTCAACAGCTATCGCCCAAGAATAACAAAGGTTTCAGTAAAGTACCCTTGGGTTGGCCAATAAAATATACTACTCATTATGAAACAGACTGATGCCAAGGTAAGAACTATGTTTTAACAACAGGGTATCGGCTCGGAAAACCTAATGAGGAAGTATCTTTCTCACGTCCTACCTCTGTGAAGTCCTTGTTCCAATACCACACGGGGCAGTGCTTCCACCTAGGTACACAGGGCTGCAGCTAGACGTGTTCGACAGGCGGGAGAAAAAGAAAATTACAGCAAGAAAGAAATATGAGAAGTTCATTGGGCCATGTTGACTCTATAGTTATAATCAAATTGTGTATTTTCCTGACCAAGCCAACTGTTTTAGAGAGGAGATATGTATTCCAGGGTCACTGCTTTAGTGGATATAACCGGTATATTCAGGAACACTCAAGGAGTTAAAATGAGTCACAGAAAAATGTATTTTACAAATAATGTAAGGGACAAAGTAAATACTGAGGAATATAACAGAACATTAATTTTGAGAAACTGTTCACACTTTTTTTCACATGGCAGAAAATTATTTATAATAGCAATAATCCCTCATTCAAGTTCCTTTACACCAAGGGGCCACAGACCATGAGAACACTGGAGATATAGCTATTGGTCTTTCTCCTGAAAGCCAATCAGTGCTCTGTTCTTTAATGTCACTGTTGCTTAAATGGCAATCAAATCTACTAGTCTACACTCATAGTGTTTGCTCACCAGTGTGTATAATTTACCAGAGCCATCTCAACTTACCTCTTACCAAGGTCTTGAATGGAAGCTCTGACAGATGTGTTACCTGAAGATTTAGATTTTAATTTCTGTTAAAAAAACAAAACAATAAAAGGCCAAGAGTAACCTTAGATAATTGTAACATGGAAACTAATATTCTTTATTTTATAACAAGAACATTTTTAAATGATTTAAATAAAAAACCTGTATCATTTTAAAGTTCCTGAAATAAAAACAATGATCAAAACCTTTTTTTTTTAAAGGCAAAAAGGAAGTAGACCTCCCTGAGGAATTTGCAAATTACTCTGCTAACTTCTGGTCTAAGAAATTGATATACTGCCATTATTAGCATGCTAAGATTTAGAGGCACTTTATAACTCTTCAATTAATACTAGAGTTCAATGATTTAATACGAAGGACCTTCTACTTAAAACCTCATCCTGGAAAAATTCAATTGAGGAGGAAAAAATCCTCAGACTCATTTTTAAAGGCTGTGAATGGTACTCACCTGAACTAAAAATAAACTAACCAAACTCCTGGGTAACTTCAGGAATATTAATTTTGATCAATTGGAAAGGTATCAACCAATAGGCAGTCAAGAGAAATGCAGAGCTACCTAGTCACCAGCATACAGTAGTTCCTACATGGTTACATAACATCGCCGTCATCAGCAGGCATTTATTAAGTGTTAACTGGTATATGGTACCAAACAACATAGACCAACCTACATACCAGGACCACCGCCAAGGAGAGGAAGTGAGATGGAGAAAAGGCAATTTAAATTGTGCAGAGACACGCCTTCATTTTACCTAGTAGCTGAGGAAATTTAATGGAGGCAAAAATATTTCATTTTACTATGCCTCTTAACTCTTTTATTTGATGTTAAACAGAACTGGAAAAAATTGGGGTGCATGTCTCAAAAATAATGTGCATGAGTCTCTATGCATTTTTTGAAATATGTTTCGTGTACCATCCAGGCTCACACTTATGACTCAAAGCTGGCATACTGTCATGTTTACTGCTGTTTCTGGGCTTTTTCATGTGGCTCTGAGAGTGTGGGGGAAGGAGCAGGACCCCCAGGAGCACCATCTGGCCTCTGAGGACACAGTGGGCACGGACCAGCTATTCAGACACCCCAGTTCCTCATCCAGTGAATGCTTTACACAGGCCTGCTCTCCTTCAGAAGTTTATTTGGGAGCCTTTCTCCCTTGCAGGCTGGAAAACTGGATATAACTGAAAAAAGGAGCATACAGAAGTACACAGAAGTTTACTTCTTCATGATTGTAAGAGTTACTTTTATTGCAAATTTGTATATCTTAAAGCCAAGCCAGAGAAGTATTTCCCTCTGCTTCTGAAATGCCCTGAACTGAAGAAACAGTGCCTCACACACAGATAAGCACCCTGTCAGTGCTGAATAAATAACGAATGGCTCCGATGGTCCATGGATCACAACACGAACATCATGCAGCTTTTTCCTACTATGAATTAAACAGCATTGTCACTTGACATTTATGATGCATTCTTGTTTGCAGAGTATTCAACACCATTGCTGCTGGGCTGACATACTAATCAACCAGGCCGTCAGCTTATTAATGCCTCAGATGAACTGAAAATGTTAAATTTGGAGAAATAAAGATCTTAAGATCTGTACTAGTGGATTTATTTTTCAGCTTGTTGACAAAAATGTAAGTGGGCCATATACATATCCTTACCACCACCCCTGCCTAGTGATTTCCAGTGCACTGTCTTGTTTTAATGTTCACTGCCTTTTCAAAAACCTTTGGTGTTATATTTATTTCTCAGATTTTTTTTCTTTGTGGTCCTTGAAATTTAGACTTTCATTTTGTCTCTTTCTTTAAAAACTAAAGTGTATAAATTCTCATATATTGCTGGTAAGAAGAGCACAAATGATATAGCACTTTAGAAAACACTTTGGCAATGGGTAAAAAAACTGAAAAGGAGCATACCTTATACCTAGCAATTCCTCTTCAAGGTTTATACATCCTAGAGAAACTCCCGTATATGGTTAAAAAAAGAATGCAAAGATATCGGATGAGGCATTGTTTGTAAGAGCAACCACTGGACATAGTTTAAATGTCCGTCACCAGGGAAGTGGATAAATACACTGTGGTAGAATTACATAAAAAGCTATTACACATCAATGAAAATTGTTCATGGTCACATATATGTGTAATAAAAGCATGGACAGAAAGGGCAGTGGTTACCTCTGGGAGGAAGGCAGTAGAGTAGGCTTTGGAGAGTTCTTAAACTATATAATTTTTATTTAAAAAAAGTCCAATATTTAATATATTAATAATTTACTCATGGGTCATAGGATAACAGCAATGGCATTGCATCTAAGATGCTAAGCATATTCCTATAGGAAAGCTGTTTGTTTTTGGTCTTTCTGAAAGGGTTTTCATAGAGTCTGTAAATAAATACAGGTAACCAATGTCAACTATGAGTTGACTTTTGTCCTACCAGCTTTTCTAATTTCACATTCTTGCTAAGAGATGAACAGCAAAACACATACTGAGAGTTTCTAATATTTTATTTCCTTTGTAACTCTAAGTGGAATAGTTTATTTAGATGATAGTATTTCTCAGAATGCAAAGGACTATAAATATTTGGGCATTCTGTAAGTTTTCAGACTGTTCTAAACATGCCTTAAATAATAAAAAAATACTGCATATTTATAACACTTGACTTACAAAGGATTTTATATCAAAGTTGGGCTCTTCAAATATTTCATTAATAAGACTGTCAAGATCATCTTCTTTTTTAAATGTTTCTGTTGATCTAAAAAACAAAACAAAACAGTTGAAGCTTAAGAGCATATAAAGTCAGCCAGTAACATAAGAGTTTTATTTAAAGTCTATTATTAGAGTTGAAAACAGAAAGATAAATGTGACATTAGTTTTTTGCTGCTACATAGCTTAAGTTTGTTGAGACAAAAATGTAGTCTCAGTTACACATTTATATACTTAATATACAACATTTAAAGATATACAGTATATTCAAGAAAAAGCTGGGCATGTACTTTTTAAACATCTATCACTTATTTAAGGAATATAAAATATATACAATTATATGTAGAACCTGAGAATTAGAAATAAAGATAATTTTAATCAGTCTGTTTTTCCCCCAAGGGTTTCACTGTAAGTCAAATAAATCTTTTCAGTAGAAGAGTCAAAGGTTATAAAATCAAAGGAGCAATACCCTCCCCCTCCCTCCCCCCAAAAAGAACAGTATTTGGCAGAATATTTCAACCACCTTTCAACTCTGCAGGTAAAGCCATCACAGGATTATTGATACAAACTGTTACTGCATGAAACTTTAACAACTAACATTTACTGAATACTCACTGTATGAATGAAGAAATGGGGCCTGAGAGATTCAGAAACTCGCTCAAGGTCATACAAATAGTGGAAGAGATGCTTGGAATTCAATCTAGGGCAGTCTATACACCTAACACTAAGCAAGATTAGAGAGTTTATGTTACAAATGCTGTATATCAGCTTATTCATTGGGCCATTAGAATATTTTAGAAGACAGGTTTTTTAGCTGAATCCCAATTTTAGAAAAGTATTTACTCTGAAAAATCCTTAACAGTAGGACTGTAGCCCTTCTTTGTTATTGCCTGCGGTAAGATAATTAATCTCATGTAAGGAAATCCAGACACTGCTGTCTATAGTGAATGCCTGGTTGCACATATGTTTAAGGCCTTGCCTCTTCAGTTGTTTCCTTTGTAACTTTTATCCTCACTGTCTGCCACTCTGTACTGGCTCCTTCCCTTGACTTCTAAGCAGGCTTAAGACTTTGCTTTTCAAAGAATCCAAAAACCCTCTTGAAGCCGTTTTCCTTCTCTCCCTCTCTCTAATCTTCACCTAAGGACATTTTTTTCATTGCTTTTAAAGACAGAAACATCGATGCCCCCGCCCCCGCTCTCCCCCTAGCCCTTTTGCTCCCCAACTGCACCAGGGACTGGGGATCAAACCTGCAACATAGGTTTGTGCCCTGAGCAGGAGTTGAACCTGCAAACTTTCCATTAGGGGATGAAGCTCCAACCAACTGAGTCACACTGGCCAGGGTGCTACCTTGTCTTACTTCTGAGGAACAGTCTATATCCATTTTTTCTACTTCCTTACAAGTGTATTGGACTTAGCATCAGCTGGCGCTATGTATGAGGGTTTCTCAACCTTGAAACTACTGACATTTAGGGCCAGGTAATTCTTTGGGGTGTGTGTTAAGGGGAGGCAAGGGGGGCTGCTGTGCATTGTACGATGTTTTACAGCGTCCCTGACTTCTACCCACTAGATGCCAATAGCACACCCTTCCCCAGTTGTGACAATCAAAAATGTCAAGACTTACAAAATGCCTGTTGAGTGGTAAAGCTGTCACTGGTTGAGAATTACAGAACTAGCTTAAATTATTTAATCTCTCTGACTGTCAAAGGCTAGATAGCTTTTTAAAACTTCTTTCAGGTATAATAATTCCATCTCTGGCCTTTACATTCCTCAACTACAGTGAAACAACGATTTGATCACTACTGCCCAAATCACTATACTCCATGGCCCTTCTCAGTTTCAATCCTTCTTAATCTTTCAGACGTCTCTGACATTGTTGGGTACCCATTCCTTCAGTTTCTTTAATTGTACGACAGCAGGTTCCTAAGATGTCCTCCTGAAATTCTCTCCTCCTTTGGTTTTTATGATACACTCCCTGGGTTCTGCTCTCATGCAATTTCACAATTTCAAGAATCAGATGCGGTCACATTCTCCTAAACTAACTAATCAGTACTGTTAGGGATCCACACTGTTCGCGTGAGGTTCTGGTCTGTAATTAGATCACACAATTTCATGATGCCTACATTTGCCTGCGCTTTGCTACAGAAAAGAAAAAGAAAAGCCACTGTTTCATCAAGAACTCATACACATTTTAAAGGACAGCGTTGTATATTTTTATCTTATGGTGTTTTGATGCTACAATAATCTTAACTGAAGGCTAATGAAACATTTATTGGTTCTTTCCCTAACTCTGCTTCTTAGTCTACTCTTGATTTAAGATAGTTTCTGTCAAAAGTAAAAGGTATATTCTAAATAAAAAAATATGAACATTTGAAAACCAGAATTAAATGTGAAAGTCATACATAAAAGCATAAATCTTTATCTACAATGTACTGGTAGAATTGAAAATATGGTCTTGGGCAACTAATTCTTTTCCTAAGTCTTGGCTTGGTCAATGAAATGGAGATGATGGTATTCAGCTCATAAGGTTGCAGAGGTTAAATGAAGTAACATATATAAGGCACTCAGCATACAGAAAGAACTTGATAAATATTTGCTATATTAGCTGTTATATTTAATAAAATAAATATAATAATACTGGGCCGTATATGGCCCAAGATGACTAGGAATGTGGCCCAACACAAGATTGTAAATTTACTTAAAACCATTTTTGTTGCTTATCAGTTTTTGTAAGTGTTTGTGTATTTAATGTGTGGCCCAAGACAACTCTTCTTCTCCCAGTTTGGCCCAGAGACACCAAAGGTTGGACACCCCTGATAGGAGGTTATGATATTATCTATAAATATTCCCATTGGTATTATCCTGAACCACTTTATTACTATTGTAGTTCAACCTGCATCTGTCTTTTTAAAACTAATCACACATTTCTTTTATCATTTTGAACACTTCAAAACATTGCATATGTTTTGAACACTTACATTATTAGCAGTTGTTCCTGGAATCCAGATGTAGCATGGTCATTTATTTTATTATTTGCAGAGCTATCATTTTAGGAGACAGTTTCAGTATTTTAACTCTTCTAAGGAAAAGATACAGGCTGCATCACTATACAGTCGACAGGGAGTCTCCTGTTCATAAATTCATAATATAAATAGGTTCCTAACTTTCAAGTATCAATTCTGGCTCAGGACAAAATTGTGATGTTTGATATTATATACTAGGTAGAGATTGTATTTGGTATTAGGTTTAGCGCCTTTGATGCTGTTGCATAATTTACCTTTATAAGTATTGCCACATGAAAAGTTGTAAGACACGACAATAGTACTGGTTTGCTACAGCTTTTATAAATGTTTATTATTGAGTAATCTGATGTAGTAAGGTGGGATGGGGTGCTAGAAGCATTATGGATGGATTTTAGTAATACCATAAGAGGCTACAGTGAGAGGCATACAAGGACCTGTGTTTGGAGAGCATCTATCTTAGCATCCCCATCCATTTTAAACAGCCTGCCACAAGACATCCTACCACTCTGCATGCTAGAGTTCTCCTAAGACCAGCAGGCTCTGGAAGACTCTTTGATAAATTCTCTCCATTTCCTAAAGTAACGAATAAAAAGAATAAAAGAAATCGCAAGGAAACATTGTGAGATAGGGATAGTAGATGAGCTGGTAATGGGCACATAAAGACGCCCATCTTTCAAGATGATAGTCTACAAATTAATGAGTGACATTTGCATAAACATTCAATCAAATGAGCATCAACCCATTCAAGGTAGTCATTTTAGTTGGCTCCATATTTATGTTTTTATAATGCTGCCCAGTATTCAACTAATTTTTAGAACTTGTTTTTGAAGTTTAGAATCTTTTCAATGTATTTATCTTCCAAGGGTGAATTTTTGTAAACAAACAGATGTCACTAGAGGTAAGTCTGGTAAATTCGGTAACAACGAAGTTGAGTAATACTTCTGGAGAATCCCACACATGTACACCAAAACAAAACCACAGATGCAGCCATAAATGAACAAGACTGCCTTTCTTGGTTGTTCCAAACCTGTGTAATTCCACAGCGTTTCCAACAGATTCTAGCAAGAGTTACTGCAGAGGCTCCCAAGTCATCACTTTGAAGGGCAATTTTCATTCTGATGCAAAATTTTGTTTTTGGGATTGAGGGGGGAAATGAGACGAAGAAGGAAGTCGTCTTATTTTATGATCATACGGAAGAAAACAGACTGATATATTCGAAAGGTAGTTTTTCGGACCAAACCCCAAAAGACTTATGAAATTTCCCCAAATTCTCCGAGCTAAAGAAAACAAAAATCAGCTAATGATAACAGAATAGAACTACTTTTTCCAACAACTGGTCCAAGGATTACTCTGCTTGGGGAACAGTCAAAAGCAAAAGGCTGAGGTTGTCAGTGCGGACAACTCACCGGGGGATGAGAACCACTATCAGGGCACATGAGAGAGCACCTAAGCGGCACCCCAAACCTCCATTAGGGTTCCCTGAGCTCTGGGAGAAACCGTGGGCCTTCAGAGGCGGGGCCAGCTCCCTGGCATGCAGAGGGGGCGGAGTCAAGATGATGTGCTAGAATCCTCAAGGAGGTGGGGTTGGGGTGTGCACGGCCCCAGGGGTAGGGAATTGAGAAATCTGGGCCCTAACAGGGAGAAGAGCTGGAGGGGCGGCTTCAGGGCTTGGAGCAGGGTTTACCAGAAGGGCCCACCCCTCCCGCCCGTTAACCTGAGATTCTCTTTCGCCTCGGCTCGGTTCCGGTCGTTGCTGAGAATGCCGCCGCTGCCGCAGCCTTTGGGCAGCTCAGCCGTGCCCAGTCTCAGTGGCTCTGGTCTGCAAAACTTGGACTCAACCTCATCCAGGAGCTTGTCCAAGTCCTTCGCCATCTTGAACGGCTACGTCTTTCCCCAATCACCTCGCAGCGGCGCCCGGTGGTTTCCAGGGGCAACGCGAGAACTCTCGGCGCGCACCCTCAACCGCGCCCACCCTTACGCGTGCGCGTGTCCTCCCGAAGTAGTCCAGGCGTCTGTGAGGCTTTGGTGTAGACAGGCTCGCGCAGAAGTAAGGCCTGGGTCCGCGCGGCCTGGCGCAAGGTCCGAAGGCGCAGGGCTTCCAGGCAGGGCGGGCGGGCGGAGCTGTTCCTGCCTGAGCGACCTCGCGATGCTCTACTTTGACTCGTTCCAGGTTGTCTGGCGTGTTTCGGTCCTATCTCCCTCTCCTGGGTCTAGGATGTCACTGCAATCACACGACTCCTAAGCTCTTTTGTTTTCTCCTTGTCCCGGCCCATTGGGGTCTGTGTAGTACTCCAGCCATTTATAAAATCCTTAAATTATCTGCGGAAAAGTCGAGGAGAACCCTCTAAAACGAAAACAAATACTGAAAACGAGTATTTTTTAGCAAAAGCTTGGTTTCCCGTAGTCGGCAGGATTCGAACCTGCGCGGGGAGACCCCAATGGATTTCTAGTCCATCGCCTTAACCACTCGGCCACGACTACTGTGGTGTTAATTTCAGCAGTGAAATCTATATGGAATCTATACACAAGTGGCTGCTACAATAACGTTGGGGTCGGGTGAAAACATTGCAAAGCTGTTCTGTGAGATAGGAGGAGAATATTTGAATGTCATGGCTCTAATAATTTTAGCTTTTTGGAAGAACGCTTAGAGCACATCCCCTCCGACTTTCCCCCCCATCAGAGACACAGTTCTAGTCAATCTCTATAAAGTTAGAGTCAGAAAACGGGAGAGAGGGAGAAGAGCCCTCTGTCCACCTTGCAGAATGTTGGTGCCACTTCCTGGAGGGAACCTGGAATCTCTTCTCTCACCGAGGCGGCCTGGGGTGGTTTCCAGGGCAACGTGCTGCCTCGCAATGCGCGCCCTCAGCGGATCAGCCTCTGAAGCTTCCTTTCGTTGCTCCCAGCTTCATTCCCCAATCTTGTTCTTAGAAAAACAGCTCCCAGAACTCTTTCTTCATCCACTATGCACTAAAAAGCTATTACTTACCGATTTAAATTCATTATGCCGGGTAAGACTGTTCCACCCTACCATAAAAGATGACTTTGAAAAGTGTGATGCTTGATACAAATGTAAGGTATTGCCATTTAATGGTATTCCTATAAATACTATGCACGGTGTAAACTGGACTTTGAGTCTTTCTAAAGGGGGGTAGTAAAGAGATTGGCACCCTTGGAAAATGGAGATAGCTTGGTCCAGATGATATAGTAGCTTCACTGAAATAAATGTCCAAGAAAAGCAACCTGCAGTGGTGTGCTGGAGCAAAGGGTACCTGCTCATTAGCGCCCACCTTTAGATTTTTACCAGTTTTGGGCTCCAGGTGTTAGAGGCAATCATTATTTAAAAATAAATTATATAAACTTATAATTAACTAGGTTAAAACCAAAAATAATACTCAAAATCACCATTGTCTAGTTATTCCACTACATTTACTGTAATTTATGATGTTGAGGTTATTTACATCTATTGTACCTGAAATACCATATAATGACTTGCTATTGTGAATCTCTTCTTAACTTCCCATTTAGTGATGCACTTGAGTAACTTGAAATCAGTGTTCACTGATGTACTTACACCAGGAAAATTGCAATTGCTACAAAATATGGCTTCCCCCTGTCCCCCAAGAGCTGATTGTGAATCATTGACCTGCGCATCACTAATGTTACCGTCAGACCACCTTGGATATTCCCAGCAAGGTAAAACTCTCCTCACCTGCAGAGCTGCTATGGTTATTCTTCCTGCAGCTTTGTTTTAGCGACTAGCATTCTGGCATATTATATGATTCCCCACTCAATTTTTCTAAAATTTTTTTTTCCAAGTTGCCTCATAGGGTGATTGTATTTGGATTTGTCCTTCAGCTGAACACATGAATAAGCCACTTGATATTGAAGTTGCCCTTGCAACATGGTTCCAGGGGGAATAATGCAGAGTTGCCATCCTGTTTAACAGGCTTAAGTTAATGATTTGATTTTTCTTAGAAAAAATGAAATCTGAGGTGATATGTGTCAGTATAATTAGCATATACCTCTGTATTTTTGATGGGTTCTGGTCAAGATGGTGGAGAAGGTAAATGAGGTGCTCACATCCTCCCATGACGGCATCAAAGTTACATTGAGAACCGCCTGAAGTCTAGTTGAACAGAATTCCTATAATTAAGGATAGATAGAAAAGCCATGTGGAGACTGGGAGGAGGGTGGAGGTGCAAAATGAACAGGTCCCACACCCACATGGGGTGGTTAAAAATTGGGAGGACCACCTCATCTGTGGAGGTTCCCCCTGAGGAGCTAGGGGTTTTAGCTCCACCTGAGGCTCCCCAGCCCAGGGTTCTAGTACAGGGGAGTCATAACTTCTGGCTGTGGAAAACAGGGGAGATTATGGCTGAGTGAGACAGAGGGCTTCTGGAGTTCCAGAAATTCTTCTTAAAGGGCCTGTGAATGGACTTACTTGCCGACAAACTCACTTGCTCTGAGTTCCAGTGCTGGGGCAGCAGCTTGAGAAACATCAGGGACATATGGGGAGGAACTGAACTTTCTGGCTCAGGGTGAGGGCTGGAGGGGCAGCTTTCTCCCACACTGAAATGCTGGCAGAAGCCATTGTCCCTTTGCTGAGCTCACCCCTATAGGCACAGGTAGGGGCCATATCTGAGTCTCCATTACCCTGACTACCACTGTTTATGCCACCCTGGTGATTCCCTGAGACCTCACCTCAACCAGCTTTCAGGCCCACCCAAGTTGCTTCCAGTGGCTATTCCATACAAACAGCCTTTCTTGGCCTATGCTGTGGACTTTCCTAAAATTTCTCAAAGGTTCACAAACACCAAACAATCAGCATGTGGCCTCAGTGTGCTCCATATCTCTTGCTAAATGGTACCGAGCCAGCCACTAGTGGCAGCCAGACTTGGTTTGCAACTTGGCCTCTCCCAGGCACTTCCAAGCCCAGCCCAAGTGGCAACCATCTGCGTAGTACTTTTTATCTCATGCTGGTGGCCCCAGGCAGGGCACAGGCAGTAGCTGATCTTGGTCTGCACTTCCTGGGAGGCTCTGGAGCCAGCACACCTGGTGGAAAGCTTCATATCACACCATACCACAGCACCTCCTAGCCACCACCATGAGCAACACACTCAAGGGGCAGACTTGGCGTGCACCAGAGCCCCACATAAGCAAGTTCTGCCCCATGGGGTTAGCCAGGGCACAGCAGCTCCACTGCTGTAGTTGTGGCCGGTCCTTGCAATCAGTTGACCTGAGGGTCTGTCTCTCCCATTTGATATGCCTACAGCAATTAAGGCTCAAGTACAACAGGACGGTGCACAGAACCTGGGAGGCTATGCCACTGGGCTCCACGAGACATCTGCTACATCAGGCCACTCTACCCAAACTGGGAGGTGTAGCAGCTCTAGTTAATATGTAGAAATAAACACAGGGAGTCAGCCAAAAATAAGGAGGTAAAAAAATATGTCCTAAATGCAAAATTTTAAGGAGAAAGAGATAATCTTAAATGCAGCAAGAGAAAAACAGTTAACTACAAGGGAGTTTCCATAAGACCATCAGCTGACTTTTCTACAGAAGCTTTTCAGGCCAAAAGGGGCTGGTGCAAAATATGCAAAGTGATGAAAAGTAAGGACCTACAACCAAAACTACTCTACCCAGCAAAACTATTATCCAGAATTGAAGGACAGATAAATATGCTTCCCAGACAAAAAGAAGCTAAAGGAGTTCACTCCTATCAAATCAGTATAATAAAAATGTTAAGAGGACTTTTTTAAGAAGAAGGGAAAAAAAGATAAAAATATGAATAATAAAATGGCAATAAATACATATCTATCAACAATTACTTTATTTTTTAAAAGATTTTATTTTTAGACAGAGGGGAAGGGAGGGAGAAAGAGAGGAAGAGAAACATCAATGTATGGTTGCCTCTCATGTGTCCCCCACTGGGGACCTGGCTTGCAACCCAGGCATGTGCTGCAACTGGGAATCGAACCGGCAACCCTTTAATTCAAAGGTTGGCACTTGACCCACTGAGCCACACCAGCCAGGGCGACAATTACTTTAAGTGCAAATGGATTAAATGGTTCCAAAAGACACAAGGTGACTGAATGGATAAGAGAACAAGACCCATGAATATGCTGTCTACAACAGACTCACTTGAGGTGGAAAGAAGTTGAGTAAATAATAAAAAATAAAGGGATTAAAAGATACTTCATGAAAACTGAAACAAAGAAACAAACAAAAAAGCTGGGGTAGCAACATTTATACCAGGCAAAATTTTAACACAATGGCTATAACAGGAAACAAAGAAGGACCCAGCAATTCCACTTCTGGGTGTTTATTCAAAGAAACTCAAAAAACTAATTCTAAAGATATGCATCTATTTATTCATTGCAGCATTTTTTATAATAGCTAACATATAGAAGCAACTTAATAGACAAATGGTACATATATTCTATGGAATATTACTTGGTCATAAAAAAGAATGAAATATTACATTTTGTGACAACATATATGGACCTAGAGGCTATTACACTGAGTGAAATAAGTCCGGGAGAGAGACAAATACCATATTATTTCACTTATATATGGAATTTAAAAAACAAAAGAACAAAGAAAACAAACCAACTCATAAGTTTTGACAGTTGCCAGAGGGGTGGAAGTATTGGGAGGCTGCATAAAAAGGTGAAGGGATTAAGAAGCACAAATTGGTAGTTACAAGATATTCATGGGGATGTAAAATACAGCATAGGGAATACATCAATAATATTGTGATAACTGTGTAGGGAGCCAGATTTATCACTAGATTTATCAGGGTGATCACCTTGTAAGTTATATAATGTCTAACTGCTGGATTGTACACCTGAAACAAATATAATATTGTGTGTCAGCTGTAATTGAAAAATAAAATAATTATTAAAAAAAGAAAGATCTTCCTTTATAACTTTTGACTCCTCAGAAACTTAGCTGCCCCTTCACATCTTCAGGGGATTTATTCAGGACTCCCACAGATACCAAAATCCATGGATGTTCGAGTTTCCAAATATGAAATGCTGGGTCAATGCACACAGTTGGCCCTCTGCATCCATGGACTCCCAGATCTTGATGGGAAACCATTCAGGTGTTTATTGAAAAAAAAAATCCCCAATTATGTGGACCTGTTTGGTTCAAACTTATGTTGATCAAGGGTCAGCTCTAGTTGAAAGAATCCATTAGCACGTAGAAGGTTAGCATGCAGGACTGTGAAATGATAAAAGGGGAGTGTTTCCAGTTGTGTGTGTTGTTTGTGTGAATCTAGCAATTGCAGCCTGTGTCCTTCCTCTTCCACTTCCACCTTCCCATTTTAATGCATCATGTAGAAGTTGGTGTTTTCAGAATGTGGTTTATAGCTCATTCAGCTCTCCACTGAGACTCCTGACTTCAGTCGTGTTGTATTTCTACTGTGGCTTAGAGAGAGACAAGTCTGTTTACAAGGAGAAATGCCACATATTGCATATGCATATGACTGTGACGAGCTGTAAAATGATGGCGCACCGTTCAGACTGTCCAGGTGGCAGGAGTTGTACCTGGTGTGTTTCAGTGGACTGTAAACACTGGAAGTGGTGTACATGATTACATGATTGATTATATATAATCATATATAATCCATATAAAGCTATATGTGTTATATATAGCTTTAGAATGTTCTGCATTCATAAAAATGATATAAGATGATAATAGAAAAAAACCAGTAGTCCCATCTTATCTGTGGGGATATTTTCAAGAACCCCACAGATGTGGATGAATGAAACCACAGATAGTACAGAACCTTATATATACTGTGTTCTCTCTTATGCATCCATACCTATATATAGTTTAATTTTAAATTAGGCACAGCAAGATTTAACACCAACTAATAATAAATTAGTTATAATAATTATAATGATACACTGTGATAAAAGCTGAATTTAGTTCTTTTTCTGAAAACATCTCATTGTGCTGTGCTCACCCTTCTTTTCGTGGTGATGTGAGGTGACACAATGCCCTATTAAGAACTTTACCTTTTCATTTAAAGGAAGCACTTTACAGCTCCTCTTTGGCATATCAGAATTGCCGGCATCACTACTCCTGTGCCTTATTAAGTAAAACAAAAGTCACTTGAACACAAGCACTGCGATACCTCCACAGTCATCTGATAACCCGGACAGCTGCTAAGTGGCTAATGGGTGGGCAGGCAAACAGTGTGGACGCACCGGACAAAGGGATGATTCACATCCCGGGGGGGACGGAGCAGACCGGTGTGAGAGCCCATCACACTACTCAGGCGGTATGCAGTTTAAACCTTGTGAATAATTTATTTCTGAAATTTTCCATTTAATGTTTTGGAATCACAGTTGACAACAAGTAACTGAAACCAAGGAAAGTGAAATCATGGATAAGGGGGAAATACTGTATATGTACATATTTTTGGTATTATCCTTTTGTTTCTCAAAGTGAGGAATCTTATTTATTACCTCTATAATTGTTAATATGTATAGGCAGTGATGTGAGAACTTCCCCCCTAATTCTTTACCAGTCTCGGAAAGCATGCCGAGTGTCAGATGTGCAAAAGGAGTTTAGCCAGGTGTCTTCAGATGATTCAATTACCCGGTGTGGTAAAAGAGGCATGGCACGCGTTATTGCACTCACTCAGTATTCCAGGGAAGTATTTTAGGGTAAAGGTGTCCAAATGAGAAACAAAGCCCTGCTGGCTCTTCCAAGTAACTGAAGAACGCTCTGCGCCTGCCTTCCTGCTAGCACCTGAGCGAGTTAGACGTGGTGATACAGCTGGTTCTGTTGTTCCACACAACTTCAGGCCAACCCCTTCAGTTAGAAGGTGTTTTATAATCCTCCTGGCTCTTCACATAATAAATTGCAAGGCCTCTTTGAATTCCCATGTACTTGGGTTTAATTTTCCCAGTCCTGCTTTTCTCCCCACACATTGCAGGCCTTCTATATAAACACCCACTGCTGAGCAGTGACAGTGGTGTGAGGGGAGGCGTCCTCCCCGAACAGTTGCCAGCCTCCGAGCAGCTGATGCTATGAAAGAAATGGAGTAGCATTGAGGCAGCTCTGGTTCTTCCAAGTGGTCCCCGAGTTAGGCCTCGATGTCATGTAGGTAAATGCAGTCCAGAACACGCAGAATCTTTATTGGAATTTGTACATTCATCTTTCACAGCTGTGGGGAGTTTAGACTAATCACAACTCTCACTGGGATACTATCGTCTTCATAATTTGAAAAAGGATCAGGAGCCTGCAGGCTTGGAACATCTTGAGAAAACTCTGGCCCTGAAATACATCATCACACGTGGGGGACACCACTTGCAGCATCATCGCAGAGCTTAAGAATGCTGAAATCAAGTATTTCTCTGGCATGATTTCAAGCGGCCTGAGAAATCTGAGAACTGTTTTTTTTTAAAAACTGCAAAACAGATTCTTTCCTCTTCCATCAACCCCGTTGCTGTCAATGTGTCCACTGTTAGGTGCCAGAAATGAGCATAGCCTTTAATGATAACAATGCCAAGGTTAACATGGCCACCAGGGGCTCTCTCAAGAATCTGCTCGAGTGTATTTTGATCCACAGACACGTTCCAAAGGCGTGCAGCTCCTTAGGCTTTCTATCCTCAGTACATTTCTCTTCAGCAGCCTGGATAAAACCTGTCACTTTTTGCCAGACCGCCTCATGCTTTGGGGCCCCTTGGACATGATTTTTCATTGACCCCATGTGTCCATATGGTAGGGCTAGGTTCAAAGTTGGTATTTGGGAAGCAGCCTCTGACAGCAGAGGCTTAGTGAACTACAGTCGTTTGTTCAAAAGTCCAGTATTCACAGATGTGCTATAAGGGTGTAATATAATTTTTGACCCCACCCAAAAGGATATTTTATCACCATCCACGTAGCAACCAACAAACAGATCAGCTCGAGGAGGCAGGTGCTAATGTATGTCACTCAGGCCAGTCAACTCTCTGAGGAGTTAGTAATCCAGACTTTTTTTTGAGGCTTTAACATTGCAATGTTTTTTTCAGTTCTATAGTTCTGTGAGTACAGCTCCCTTCTCCCTCCTTTTTGTTTCATATTATCTTATGCTTTATGATTTTCAACCTTCAGAAAGTTAAACCTCATCCGAGAAGAAAAGGATCAGTTGGGGGATTACAGGGAGGAGTGGAGGAATTTCATCTGGGCGTTACAATGAAAGCACAGTGAGGACCAAATTGGTGGAGGCAGTTGGAAACGCCTCACAGCTCTGGGCTTAAGCTTATTGCCTCTCAGCCTTCCAGTTCCCCCAGCTGGCCATATTCCTCTTAGGGAGGAATCCAGGGTTTTAAGCAGACAAGTTTGCTCTATTTCCTTAGTCACATTTTTCACACGTCAATCAATCTTTATGGCCTGTAGGTTTCTGAAATCCAAAAGCTCTCCACCTACACGAAAAGCTCATGGAAGGATAAACAGAGAACTCTTACAATGAACTTCCCAAAGAATATTTGGGGCTGGAAAGGACTTTAGTGATTGCGTGTAAATATCTTTCATTTTACAGCTGAAGCAATCATGGCCAGAAAAGTGAAACAAATTAGAAATTCTTTGATTATTAGGAAATTGTCATTGTGCCCATTTTTTTCATTGTCTTATTTCATAATCATGCTGGCTATTCTGAATAAGACTAATTGTAGTGGCCCTAGGTTAATAATATAAATTTAATATCAGATTGCCACATTTTGGAATCCTTTCATGCCTGGACTGATATTTCAAGTTTTTAAAAAATTTCTGATTTTCTATATCACTCTGATAAACCCACTGCTCTGTAGCTAGTGACTATGTCCAGACCTTATATTACACATGAGGATAGGGACTGTAACTGATGTGTATTTTTTCTCTGATAGGACCTAGGGAAGGAGGGAGAAATGTATCTTCTGAGAACATCTGTAATGAAATCCTATTATAATACTGCTTTTGGGGGCCAGGGAACCTCATCGCATTGTAACAGTGAGGCTGATTCTCCGACCCGTGAATTGGAAGCCTAAAGAAATGGTAAGTTTTAAATAACAGCCTGCAGAATGGTCTGTTCAGGCCAAAGAAACTGTTGTGTGAAGGACGATGAGTCTCGCTGAGCACACAGGGAGGTCACAGATCTAGGAGAGTCTGTGGGCATTACAGAGGAGAGCCCAAAAGACCATGAACCCTGGGAGGGCAGGGCCTGGGCTCACCTCTGCACCCTCAGTGCTGGCATGAGCCTGGTCTGTGAATGGAAGGACAGATTCCGTCCACAGCAGGAACAGCGTATTTTCTGGCCTTTTGTTTTTTGGTTCTGAAACCAACATCATCTCAGACCACATATGGCCAGGTTCTACAAGACATTATCATTTATTGGTGGACCATTACTGATGGCTGTGTCAGTGGCCGGTTGCCCTGTGTGGCTGTGCATACTGTATCTGTAGGATGAGCCCACCGGCCCTGAGCCAGCCTAACATTTCCTTGTTCTTCCCCATCACGGTTAGATCTGGACTAAGTCTTGTAGATGGTGAGCAACATCCTACACTGTGGCCTCCCCATGGAACCCTGTGATGGACTTCTCCTTTACCTTTAGAGTGAACTCGACTTCTGTTCTTTAGAGTGAACTCGACTTCTGAAACTGTGTCCAAACCCCAAACTCTTGTTCTGGGCTGTAGTGGTTTCTGAGGGCTGACAATGACGAACTGCCAAACTTCATGGCTTAAAACAGCAGAAATTTATTCTTTCAGATCTGGAGGCCAGAATTCTGAAATGAAGATGTAGGCAGGACCACATTCTCTCTGGAAGCTCGGAGGAACAGTCTATTCCTTACCCCTGGTGGCTATTAGCATTCCTTGGCTTGTAGCCTCATCACTCCAATCTCTGCCCCCACCTTCACGTTGACTTCTTCTTTGTGGATCTTCTCTGTGTGTTTATTTTATAAGGATACAATTTATGATTGTTTTTAGGGCCCACCCAGATCATCCAGATTAAGCTTCTCCATTTTGAGATCCTTAATTTAATCACACCTGCAAAGGCCCTTTTCCCAAATAATGTAACATTCCAGGGATTTGACATGGATATCTTTTTTGGGGGTCATTTTTTAGCCTATCACAAGGGACCTGACAAACTCCTGGCCCATGCTGACCCTTCATCCTGTGACATTGCCCCCTTGTCTCTCTTGGTTCTGGCCAAGGATATGTTTCAACATGAATGAGTGTCTGGAATCAGATCAGTTACCCACTTCACTATGAGTATATCCATAGTTCACACATTTTTACTGCCTTTCCAAGCCTCCAGTTCCAGCCATTTGGGTATAAGTATCAGGCTGGATCAGATCCAAGCTTGCCTTTAAATACTGTGATTTTGCTTGATGGATTCCTTTCCCACAAATAAGCCCAAGGTTAGGTCAGTTCTCTTAGACTGAGCCATCCCGGAATGATTTCCATCTCCTTGTGCCTGGTGTTGAGGTCTCAGAGTGCCTCATGGCAATGATTGTGTCATTGGGTACAGTGTTCTATCTACAATATAACTTGTTGGACACTTACCATATTCTGAGCTCTTTATATAACTGATTTTATTTACTGTCATAACTGAAGAAATAGGGACAGAGAGGGAAAGTTACTTGTGTAAGAGCACACAGTGTGGGTTTTGATATTGGGCCTAAGTACAAAACTCATGTTCATTTTATTGTGCTGTACTACATTTTATGTGTTTTCATGATTTATCTCAAGGTTGCCTTTTCTTCTCTTCATTAAAAAAACAAAAACAAAAACAAAACTGAGGTGAGGGTAAGAATTTGCTTTAATTTGATTTTCTCATTTCTTACAAGGATTTGGCAGACGAATTTACTCGACCAGGCAACTTAATTCTTAAATTCTTGTCTGTGGGGGATCTTTCCAGATCAGGGTCTTTGAGTGTACATAAGTTTATACGACTCTTGCCAGTTCACATTATTCTACAGTTATTGCAATTCCCCACTGTGTGTAGAATCTGTCTGGACTCTTTTAACATTCTCCAGCAACCATCCTGCATTCACAGAGAAGACGAGATGCGAATGTGAAGGAAAATGCCAAGTTCAATTAACCAGGAAAAGCTGAAAAGTCCATATTCCAAGGAAGAAGTCATGCAATGAATTTACACACTGGCCTCTCACTGAAATCCAGAGCAATATCCATACTCCTAAGTCGTTAGACTCGAATTTCTAGAGCCAAGAGATATTTGTCGCTTGGCCTTGCTAGCCTTGGTTTTAGTTCTCGCTCTGTTATTGTGTTATGATCTTGGATGAGACATTGATCCTTCTTGTTTTTCAGTCTTCTTATGTTGTGACAAGTAAATACTTGCACTTTCCCTACTTTCTATGCTATAACAAACTGAAATACATTTTTGAAAAAGAACTTTTTTAATTTAAAGGAAACGTAATTTAATGAAAGGCTGTATACTAATGGTGGTGAACACATGGCTTTAGAAATCACATGGGCCTGGGTTTTAATCTCACTTCACCCATTTACCAGCTGAAGGCGGCGGGGAGGTGCTTGAAGGCATTGTTTATCTTCTCTGACTGTCAGTTTCTTCATCTATCAAAAAATGTGGTTAGTAATACAGTATTTACCTGGCAGGAATGTTGTGAGGGCTGCATGCCCTAGTTGGAGGCAAAATAATTTTGGAGGCAGAGCTACTGGGAGACCCAGGTTGGCTTCTAACAGTGACCCTAAGAGGAAAAGACCACCCTCGCTGCCTTTCACATCTCTGGGCTTGCCTAATGTTTTCTCTCCAAAGCCAACTTTGTAGACGCTGCTTGTAACAGACTATTGGACCAAGCAGATGAGGAGTTGGTTTCATTACTTTGAAACAAACCCACATATCAAAGACCACTTTGCTCGAGCCCTGGGGAGGGGTGCCAGATGGAAGTTAAGCCTCCTAATGGTGAGGAAGTAGGCAGGTAAGTCAAAGGGGCTTCTGTGGGTTCCCACTTGAGGGCAGAGATAACAGGTGAATGATGTTCCAGTGCAGATCAAGCTAGAGAAAACATATTTTTTGTACAAAAACCTTTTTGTTAAATCCTGCCACCACCCCAGTTCACACTCTGGTCCTTCACAGATATCTGCAAATACAGATGCGTAGGAGGGGTGGAGATTGGAGATGTGTGGAGATGTGTGGGGATGTGTGGGGATGTGGAACAGGTGTACCACAGCCATGTGTCATGGATAAAAATTGGGAGGGATACCTCAGGAGTGAGAGATCCCAGTCCCACAGCAGACCAACCAGCCCAGGTTCCAGCGCCAGGAAGATCAGTCCCCATAACTTCTGGCTGTAAAAACTAGTGGGGGTTGGGGTGGCAGAATAAACCGTGGAATTCTCAGGTTTCTCCTCTTTAAATGGCCTGCAATGGACTTAGGACTTATGCAGACTCACTTCCTCTGAGCTCCAGCACTGAGGCAGCAGCTGGAAGGACACCAGTGGCATTGGGGAGAAGCTGAAGTGTCTGGCATCAGGGCGAGTGCCAGGGGAAAGCTTCCCGCTGGACAAAACTTCAAGGCCAGGCAGCAGCCATTGTCCCCTTTCTGAGTCATCCCCCACGCAGAGGCATGGAGCAGTGACACCATGTCTGAGACTCCATCAGCCTAGTTCACACAGGCTGCCTTGCCCTGGTAATTACCTAAGGCTCTGCCCCATCCAACTTACCTGTGTGCTCCTCTACAATAGGCCATGGTACTAAGACAGGGAGTCAAAGCAGCTCTGTCTAATACTTAGGAACAAATACAGAGAGGCTGCCAAAATGAGAAGACAAAGAAATGTGGCCCAAATGAAAGAATAGAACAAAACTTCATGAAAAGAACTAAACAAAATGGAGATAAGCAATCTATCAGATGCAGGGTTCAAAACACTGGTTATTAGGATGCTCAAGGAACTCACTGGGCACTTAAACAGCATAAAAAATACAGGCAGAAATGAAGGTTACACTAAGTGAAATAAAGAAAAACTTACAGGGAATCAACAGTGGAGTGGATGAAGCTGAGAATCATATCAATGATTTGGAACATAAGGAAGAAAAAAGCATTCAATCAGAGCAGCAAGAAGAAAAAAGACCCCTCCCCCACAACAAGGATTGGCTAAGGAGCCTCTGGGACAGCTTCAAATGTACCAACATTTGAATCATAGGGATGCCAGAAGGAGAAGAGAAAGAGCCAAAAATTGAAAATTATTTGGAAAAATAATAAAAGAAAACTTCCCTAATTGGTGAACGAAATAGATATACAAGTTCAGAACGCATTGAGTCCCAAATAAGATGGACACAAGAGAACCACACCGAGACACATCATAATTAAAATGCCAAAGGTAAAAGATAAAGAGAGAATCTTAAAAGTAGCAAGAGGAAAGCAGATAGTTAGTACAAAGGAGCTCCTATATGACTATCAGCTGGTTTCTCAAAAGACACTTTGCAGGCTAGAAGGGACTGGCAAGTATTCAAAGTGATGAAAAGCCAGGACCTACAACCTAGACTACTCTATCCAGCAAAGCTATCATTTAGAATCGAAGAGAAGATAAAATGCTTCCCAAACAAGATAAAGCTAAAGGAGCTCATCATCACCAAGCCATTATTACATGAAATGTTAAAGAAACTTATTTAAGAAAAAGAAGAAGATCAAAACTATGAACATTAAAATGGCAATAAATTTACAACCATGAACAATTGAATCTAAATAAGAAATTAAGCAAACAAGCAGAACAGAAGCATAAATATAGAGATCATTTGGAGGGTTATTAGCTGGAAGGGAAAGGGGGAGAATTGGGGAAAAGGTGCAGGGATTAAGAAATAGAAATTAGTAGGTACAAAATAGACAGGGAGATGCTAAGGACAGTATAGGAAATAGAGCAGCCAAACAACTTGTATGCGTGGACATGTCAATGGACATGAACAGGGCGAGGGAGGGGCTGATGGCCAGAGGAAACAGGGGCTACCAGGTGGAGGGGGGGAAAAGGGGAAAAATTGGGACAACTGTAATAGCATAATCAATCAAATATATTAAATATATATAAAATGTAAATATATTTTATATATAGTATAAGATATATAAAATTAAAATAGATAAAAATAAAAATATATTTTATAAAAGAAAAAATCCTAGTCAAAACCTACTTAAATAGATTCCAGGAGAAGGAGAGGGGGTGAGGAGAGTGAAGAGGAGGAGCAGGGATACATGGTTTGAAATATTCTGTTCTTAGAACATTGCTCTGATTATGTTCTTGGTTTCTTTCTAAATCTCTGATGGTCTTACACTGTTTTCCACATGAAGTCTAAATTCCTTAGCCTGGAAGGCTCCTAGTTCCCCCTCAGATCCATTTCCCATCTCCCCTGGCAGGGCGTAGCAAAGTGAAGTGGGAATTGTGGAGTCAGATGGGCCAGAACTGAAGGCTGGTGTGTGGCACGTAACAGTGCTGTGGCCTTGGACAAGGTAACTTGATTGTTTACAGCCCTGTACCCGCACCTGTAGAAGACAATAATGGTGTCCATCTCACTGGGGCTGTCTTGAGAGTCCGATGAGAGTGCACACCGTAAGTACTTAGTAAACATTAGCAGTGAGGTGGTCCTGCCCAGTACGTGCTCCGGTTTCTAATATATTCCAGAGAATTTGGTGCCCTCCTGTATCTATACATTTGCTCATTCCATTACTCCTTTCTTGATCCTACTGACTTTTTGGAGAAATCTTGTTTATCTTTTGTGACAGTCAAAATGCCACCACTACTTTAGTCTTCCCTGACCAATCGATTCCAAGGCGTTCCCTCCCGCCTTGAGTAACTGTAGCCCTATAAACAGGTTGTGGCACCTGTGGTTATTGTCTGTCACAGTTATTCCTAATGACCCAATAAGAATGTGAGATCCACGAGGAAGGGGAATGTATTCACGCCATGTGTACTCTCCCAGTGTGCCTTCCTCAAATGACCGAGTGCAAATAATATGTGGAATGACTAAGTATATAAAATTACCACTTGCTGTGATGAGTATGGCTCCAAGTCTTCCAGTTAAAATAGAATGTCTGATACTGTGTATCTAATGAAGAATATCTTGTCTATCATATATTTTTAATTTCATCAGAAATAAAACAAAAATAATCCTTGGTTGATCTGAACTTTTCATGTATACGCAAACTGCTCGTGTACATAACCAGCTGGTTTTACAGCAATATCAATGCTGTTAATAGTTGTCGTTTCCAGAACTACCTTGTGAGTAGGTGCATATATGTTTGTGTGTGTGTGCATGCACACTATGGTAGGGGGAAATGAGTGAATGACATATTTCTAGAATGAAACCAGGCTTAAGCATGGTGGGTAAATGCACAGGCTCTGGATTTAAATCTCTCAAATTTAAACCCATTTAAAGATAATTTATTTATTTACTGGTTGTGCTAGTAAACCTCTCTTTGCCTCTATTTTCTCATATGTGAAAATAAGGGAAATAATAGTACCTATGTTATTAGGAATATGATGAAGGTTAAAGAGTTAATACATGTGTAACACTAGTATCTGGTAAGCATCTATCAGTGGAACACCATCCATACCATATGTCCTAGTAGTTCCACTTCTAGGTACATACCCAATAGATAGGAGCATCTATATTTACCAGAAGACATGGACTAGAAAGTTTATGGTGGTAGAATTTATAATAGGCTCAAACTAGAAGCTACCCAAATGCCCATCAACAGTAGAATGTATGCAGATTAAAAAAAAAAGAGTAACCTCATTTAAATTGGCGTTGGGAGGGCCTGTAGGAGGGGCTCTAACACACTGTCACTAATCACCAATTACCACAAACAGGAAAAGATGTATTTTCCATCTCCAACAGGTAGATGTTATTCTATTCTATCACTCCAGCAGGGAGGAGGAGGATCTTTTCTTTGCCTGGCAGCCATTCAACCAATGAAAGACTGTTAGAACTCAGCCAGTGAAAAGTCACTATATTTTGAATTCCCAGCTTCCTCCAATGGACTTTTCATTTACAACAACCTCTCTGAACTCCCCCTTTCCTTTATATATATAAAAAAATTCTCTTCTTTGTTCTCTGGTCTTGTTTGTGGTTTGTCATTAGACTGCCATAATTGCAATTCTTCGTTGTTCCCTAGGAAATCTATTTTACTAGAGAAGTAAATATCTGGCTCTTATTTGTTTAAGGTAAAAGAATGGTTAAGTTGCAATAAATTTACATAATCGAATATTTTACCGAAACAAAATGAATAAATTATGTACATGCGACAACATGGATGAATCTCACAGACATAATGTAGAGTGAAAGAAGCCAGATACAGAGTATAGTTCCACCATATACAGTTCAAAAACAGGCAAAACCAGAAAACAGAATAGTAACTACCTAGTTGGGGAGAATGACTAGCCTCTAGCATGAGAAATGTTTCTGATATCCTGGAAATGTATCTTTTTGTGGGTGTGTTCAGTTTGTAAATATTCACCAAACTGCATACTTGTGATCTGTGAACTTTTGTCTATGTAAATTATTTTTAAAACGTTTTTAAAAAGTACATGATGAACAAAAAGTTTGAAATGAAAGTTAGTTATTATTATCATCATTAGCATGAAAGACCAGATTTTGAATCCTGCCTCTGTGGTCACTGAGACTAGGACATCTCTTGAAATCTCCCTGTCTAGGATGATAAACGGAGATAATGATACTTGCATTGAAGATAACTGGTGAGGTGAGATTTTTAAAATGGTGCCAGCCTATTTAATATCTAGCAGATAGCTTTGGAGCAGATTTTCATTACAACAGAAAAAATCACTTGAGTGCCTTTGAGAGTTGTAAAAATGTAAGGCCAATAGACAACCCTTACCCTTGGGATATTATTAAGAGGCTTTTGTTTATGGTCTGACAATGGAAGCCTCGTCACCATAGCTTTTTTGGTATGTAGAAATGGTCCTGAATAGGAATTGGTAATTTTGCCATGGGGCGAAGGAACCTACTGGGGGGAAAGAGATAAAGTCCTTGACCCTGCCCTTTTGAGGGTTAATATTATTAGACACTGATGGACTGAGATGGACTAGACTGCAATTTGTTGGAAAGAAAGATCACCAAGGGCCCTAGGATGGAATTTACCAGGTCATGTGTGGCCTGGTGATCTAGGTCAACACCTCATGGTGAAGGGTAGTTTGTTCACAGCAGATGGCTGGAGGCAGGACCTGTTTATACCCAGCTAGCCTCAGTTTCATGCTTCAAGATGGTGGCTGAGCAGATGCATTTGACATAAAAATATGAGTGGGGACTCACCTGTGACCATGAGAAAACAAGGAATTCATGGCAGGAATAATTAGTCATCGGATTGGGTGGGACCAGTGTTTGGTATGTCCACAGGAGCCAACAATGCAATGGTACAGGTGTGCTAATAGAAATTTCTAGTTATTTCTCTCATCGGGCATTTGGAAGTGTAATTGACTTTTTAGAAATGAGAAAGGCTGTAGGATGTAGGACCATGTTGGGATGAAGGAGTAGAAAGGGTCTCAGAAGGAATTTCAGATTTTCTGGTGTTAAGGTGTTTGGACCTCAAGCAATTCACTAGAAGAGTATAATAAATCAAACACTATTTGCATTCTAAGCTAGTAAAGCAGGCATCTAATTAATACGAATAGCTATCATTTATTGGGCACTTACTATGTGTCTAGCATGGAGACTGATCTTTGTTCACCAAAATTTGTTTTCCCCTTCTTCCTAGGTATGTGACTAGACTAGCTTTCCCAACATCCTTTTAGCTAGCGGTGGCCCCGTGACTAAATTCAGAGCAGAAACATCACATAGCACTTTTGGCTTTGGGCCTTAGGGCAATAAAAGGTTCTCCTCCAATGCTCTCTTCCCCTCTGCTGGTTGGACCCACAGCCATCCAGCTTTGGCCAGGCACACAATAGCAACACCCTAGAAATGACAGCAACGGAAAGCAGGCACGTGCAAATAACTGCATGGGGCTTCCCTGCCAGCCTGGACTTTTGCCCTGGAAGTTATGTGGGGAAAAATAAGCTGCTTTGTTCTCAGAGCTCACATTTCTCAAACTTGAATGGGCACAAGAATCTCCTGGAGAGCTTGTTAAAATGAAAATCATGATTCAGTAAGTCTTGAGTGGGTATCTTGAGTGGGGCTTGAGATTCTGCATTTCTAACAAGTTTCTTAGTGATGTTAAAGATGTTGGTTCAGAATCTATATATTAAGTCCCTCCCATCGCCCAAGAATTCCAATTTAATTGAGATATCATGCTAAAATAAAAACAAAAGAAAACAAAACAAAGCCTCCTCAGGTGATTCCTATCTACGGAAGGGTTGAGACCCCCTGGATAGAAGGAACTTTTTTCTGAGGGTCAGGAGTCCAGTTCCTTCCCTGGTGCCTTTCAGAGGAGACAACGCCTCCTAGCTCTTCTAAACAGCCTCGTCATTCTATCTTTTCATTAGCCACTTACAGATAACATTTCTGGTTGCCTTTCTGCAACTGCTGGGAGTACTTGTTTTCTGAAACTTCCTTTGAGCCAGAAACTTCTTTTTTGACAATCTCTTGTTTGACATCTTGTTTTGGATGCTGAGCTTTGAACAAAGTAATTCAAGATGGTGTTGTAGAGAGAAGCTGAACGTTGACTCTTCCCCAAACCCGTCTTTGGGGACCACATACTGAGCATTTAAATTTTAAACACTGCAGCGGCAGCAGCCTAACTCGAGGTTTCAGCCCTAAGACAGACAGACAATTGCCGTTACTGAGACTGATGATGTAATAATTAAACTACTATTTTGTACAATCAGTTTCCCTTGAAGGTTCTAAAGCCTTAAGAACATCTGGTGGCAATTCGTAGTTGACACAACATTATTTTGCATTTATTGAGTGTTGATAATGCACTAGGTGTTGCAGAGACTACAGTCCCTGTTCGGAGGTCAAGGGAGAGGGTAAATATGTCCCTAAAGAAAGAAGGTGAGTCTTAACATAGTTGAGAATTTTTCCTAAAAACCTTTTATCTTAGTTGAAACTTGATGATTTTGTAAAAAGTTGTCTGTTTTATGAAACTCCTGCAGTTTACAAACTGTTTTTACACAGATTACCTAATTTAATCTTCACCTTAGCCTTGCTGTGTTGTGATTTAGCCAGCAGCAAGCAACAGAAAACAGAAACTGCATTCAACAATAAGGAAAGTTACAATTGTCTTAACTCTAAATCCTGAGGTGCCATGGTCTCAGGGTTGTTCACCCACAGTGTGGTGAGGACTCAGGTAATTCCCACTTTCCGCTCTGTCATCTAGGGCTTCGGACAAAGCAGGACAAAGCAGACAAGGCTTTGTTTTCTCTCAGGGTACTAAGAATTCTGTCAGTAGCAACTGGGGCTGCCCATCTCATCATTCATGTCTAGTTCAAAAGAAGAAAAATCTCTCACCCAGCCATGGAAGAAAAGTCTTTCTCTTCTGATTAGTCATTTTAGGCAATGTGTCCATTTCATGGGGGGTGGGGTGAGATGGTGACGTAGTGACTGGCTTGGGTTCCTGACCAGTCACTGGCAAGGAGGGCTGGGATTACTGTGATTGGCATAGACCAATCGGGATTCACTCCTGGAGCTGGGCGTGGAGCTTGATACTCTGGGTCACATGGAGGGGGTGCATGAAAGGACAAAGTCTATTCTGTTAGGAAGTGAGAAGAGGGGAAGGGAATGGATACTGGTGGCCCTCAATAGGGTTTACTCCAAGTATTTAGTTCTAATTTACAGAGAAAAAACTGGGGCTTATGGAAATTGAATGACTGCCCAAAATCTCAGTTAGGTGGTGGTCAAATGGAGACTTCTAACTACAAATCTGTTGTCTACCTTAGCAGAAGAACCGGCCCAAAGTAATACTTAAAGCAGAGGTTTGTCTGCATTATCTCCCTCTCCTCTTACTCCTCTTTCCTCATCCTGATTCCCTTATGATTTAGAAAAAAAGCACTCACTAGTGTGGTTATGCCTCCTCGACTATTAATAGTGATGCTGTTGGCTAGGAATGCCTGAGGTACTACTCTTCAGGCCCCATCAGTGTCACTCGTAGGGAGCCCCACAGACCTCTACCCAAGCTGGGCCAGTGTAGTGGCTGGACTGGTCTGTGTTCTTATTGTGATCACAGGATGCACTTCAGCAAAATCATTAGGAAACTTTGAGGATCAAGATTTATTTCTTATGAGATCTGGAGGGTACATGGCACACCCAAAGGGCATGCAATGAGGTCAAGGGAGTGGGGGAGAGACAGAGAGAGGGAGAGGGAGAGAAAGAGAGGGAGAGAGAGGAGTCGTGGGGCTCTGCCTTTGTCGGGGTCCAAGGGTGGTATGTATGTCTGGGGTTTTGCAGGTTCACTCTTTATTGACTGGTTTAAAACATAAGAGTAGGAATTAGGAGGTGGGAAGGGAGAAGTGGGGTCACTCAAGAGGTCAGTTATTAGGCTCCTTGGGGCTTTCTTTACCCAGTTCCATAAAGAGGGAACTTTATGGGTGGAGACAACTTCATTTCCTATCTGGTTTTGCTAATAGCTGTGTTTAGCAACATGTTTGTGCAAGATGGATGTCTTTTGAAATCGATGCCTTGACAATCAAAAAGCTTAATGTCAGGCACTCACACTACAGGCACAAACGCACCAGTTTCTGTCACAGACCCTAGAACCTTGGGCACATTATTTTGTTTCTTTGGACTTCCATTCTTCATTCAGGGAGGGTATTAAAACTGTTGTATTTGTAAAGGACTCTAATTTTCATGAATTTTACAAATATTTCCTTTTCTCCCTGTTGCCCTTAAGCCTCTGCTTATCAGTAGATTCCTATCTTTTTGGTTAATACACATTGTAAGATGTATATTTTGTATAATTACCCTGTGCATGTATGGGCAACCCCCCTCCCCCCAAATTAAGTTTCACTGAACAATATTTATCCTTAGTACAGAATGAAATGCACTCTTCTAGTATAGTCTACTGTAGTTTATTTCATATCTTATTTCAACTTACCCTATCCTATCTTATTTTTTCTGGAGTAAAATGGACTGTATTGATTTTCTGGCCCTTTCGTGGATTTCAACCCTTAATGGAGCTTTCAGGGTCAAACTTCAAATGACATTTTGGGCCTTAGACTCTGCATCCTCCTGGTCCCCTCATCCATACCTGACACCCAGTAAACTTTCTTAGTCTTAACATTTCATCACCTTGGGACCCTGGCTTCTGCTTTCCCTCGAGACGATCCGTCAGTTAGACACACTGACGTGTGGCTCACCTGTGTGCTAACATTGTTATTCAGCCCAACCCGCTCCGGCTCAAGCTGTTATGAAACCCACTGGTTGGATCTGATGGGTCCTCACAGGGTCTTGGTCACAGCTGGGTCTCTCTTGACTTCTGATACCCATAAGTCATAAACCGAGAAACTGTTCTTTTCTAGAAGAGAGACAAAAGGCTAGACTAGAACATTAAAGAAAGTGAGTCATTTCCCCCCTCAGATTTCTCTACAATCTGATTTTTTTGTTCTTCTATTTCTACCTTCCTGCCTTCTTCCTCTTGTCTATCTTTTTCTCTTTTCAGGGTGCTCAAGTCTAAGCCATAGTAACGGTTTGTCCCACTTAAGTACTAACCCTCATCACCATGAACATCTGACGTTAGCCCTGCCTGTAGAAATGTAGCTCTACCCAGAATTTCTGCAGAAATGCTAGATTCGTGCAGGTTCACCAGCAACTTTCACCCCCAGAAATCTAGTCCAGTCTAGCTATTCATAAGTACATAAATCATTTTAGGGAAGGTGAAAGTTCATCTGGCCCAAATTTCTCCTCTGTTTTTGGTTTACCTTAATTCCATTTTATTATTTTTTTCACCACACCCTCAATCTTCTCTGTCTCCAAAAGAAGCATAACTGCCCCTCCTCAACTTTTATAAACTCTGTTAGAGCCACTTTCTTCAATAACTTGTTCCATATGTTGCATACATGAGCTCCACCAGGATCCCCCCACCCTGCTTTCTCATTTTTGCATGGCTTCCCTCCGTGCTTGAATCATCACAAGTAAAAGGAGAAAATATTCTCCAGTCTTATACCAACGAGGCCTTCTCTTTGGTGTGTTCCACCGTTTAAAAGGTGTTGTGGAAGTTTTTCTAACCCCGTGAGAAGCAGTGGTCTGTCTTTAGTGTCCTGCTCCTTCTTCCCCTGAAAGCCCCGTGTGGTTTGGGTCGTGGTGCCTTCCCAGCTCAGGTCACCACTGCTCTTCCTGGGATAAAGGACAGAGAAGGCCCTGGTCTTCCTTTGAGGGGCCCAATAACAGCTGTGAGCAGACAGATGACACCTCTCTGGTTTTCCAGTCAATTCCCTCAGCAAACATATGCTCGGATTTCAGTTGCTTTTATCTACAGCAGAGCATGGGGTTGATGAATTTTAAAAATAGATTTTTTCTTTTTTCTAAGTATCTGCACTTATCTCCATTCTGGTTCTTTTCTGACCTGTGCCCAGATGTGACTGTGCCATGAGGGACATACTTTGCTGTTGGTTCTCTACTCCCAGACTGTTCAATTTCTCACTAATAAGAATTACTTTTCCTTTTCAGGTGGATATAGTTTCTCCTTGTGATGAGATCTTTTCTTTTCTGTGCACGAGCAGGCTTTATCACCCTTTACTTCCCTTCACATCTCTCTGAAGTAGGAGAGGGGGCCTCCTCTGCCTTGCCATGGGCCGGAGCCCCACAGGTCCTTGCCTGGAAGGGCTGCATGGGGAGTTGCACATCATTATTGTTGGTTTATAACTCTGACCTTTCTCGTATGCTTCCAGGGAGCTGCTTTTGAGTGTTTTGCCATGCCTCACAGGCACGGAACCCCATGGACAGAGTCAGTGTGCAGAGGCTGTGCCAAGGTTCATAAAAGAGTTAGTGATGTATGGTGAGTATTTATTTCTTTTCTTTTTTTAAATTTAAATTATTTTTTATTTTTCGATTACACTTGACATACAATATTATATTACTTTCAGGTGTATACCCCTGTGATTAGACATCATATATCTAAGTGATCATCCTGATAAATCTCCTATCAATATAACATCATACATAGTTAGTTATTAGGATATTATTGACTACGTTCCTTATGCTGTGCTTTACATCCCCATGACTATGCTGTAACAACCAATTTGTACTTTTTAATCCCTTCACCTTTTTCACCCATCCCCCAAACCCACCCTCCCATCTGGCAACCATCAACATGTTCTCTGTATCTATGAGTCTATTTCTGTTCTGCTTGTTCATTTATTTTGTTTCTCAGATTCAATTGTTGATAGATATGTATTTATTGCCATTTTATTGTTCATATTTTTGTTGTGGTGGTTCTTCTCCAAGAAGACTCTTTAACATATCATATAAAACTGATTTGGTGGTGATAAACTCCGTTAGCTTTTTCTTGTCTGGGAAGCTCTTTATCTGTCCTTTAATACTAAATAATAGCTTTGCTGGGTAGACTAATCTTGATTGTAGGTTCTTGGTTTTCATAACATTGAATTTTTCTTGCCAATCTATGCTAGCTTGCAAAGTTTCTTTTGAAAAATCAGCTGGCAGTCTTCTGGAAGCTCCTTTGTAGGTAATATTAACTGCTTTTCTCTTGTTGCTTTTAAGATTCTCTCTTTGTCCTTAACCTTTTGCTATTCATTATAATGTGTCTTGGTGTGGGCCTCTGTGTTCATCTTGTTTGGGACTCTCTGTGCTTTTTGGACTTGTATGTCAGTTTCCTTAACCAGGTTAGGGAATTCCTCTGTCGTCATTTTTTCACGTAGGTTTTCAATTTCTTGTTCTCTTTCTTCTCTTTCCACACCCCCATGATGCAAATGTTGGAATGCTTGAAATTGTCTCAGAGGCTCTTTACACTATCTTAACTTTTTTGCTTCCTAATATTCCAAATCACTGTTTCGATTCTCACCTTTATCTACTCTACTGTTGATTTCCTATAAATTATTCTTCATTTCAGTTAGTGTATCCTTCATTTTAACTCATTCTTTTTTATGGTTTCCATGTCCTTTTTTCTGGTGTTGAAATTCTCACTAAGTTCATTGAGCATCCTTATAACCAGTGTTTTAAACTCTGCATCTAGTAGATTGCTTGTTTCCATTTTGTTCAGTTCTTTTTCTGAAGTTTTTTTCCCCTGTTCTTTTATTTGGGACATGATTCTTTGTCTCTTCATTTTGGCAGCCTCCCTCTGTTTATTTCTATGTATTAGGAAGAGCTGCTACATCCCCCAGGCTTGGTAGAGTGGCCTTATATGGTAGATGTCCTGTAGGGTTCAGTGGCACAGCTTTCTTGCTCACCTAACCTGGATACTCCAGGAGTGCCCTCTGTGTGGGATGTGTACACCCTCCTATTGTAGTTGAACCTCAGTTGCTGTTGGCATGTCAATGGAAAGGATTGACCTCCAGGCCAATTGGGTGCAAGAACTGGCTTCAACCACTGACCTCTGACCACCACAGAGGATCAGCTGTGCAGGGGCCCACCCCACAGAGCAGGACTTAATTCAGCAGGGCTCTGGTGCCTTCTAAGTCTGCCCCTTGAGTGTGTTGCTTGTAGAGGTGGTTGGGTGGTGCTTTGATGTGGTCTGAGGCCGGCCACTGCGTGGACTGGCACTGAGGTCTTCTGGAAGGTGCAGAACATGGTCAATCACTGCTTGTGCCTTGCTCAAGACCACCTGGCATAAGCAGGCGTATGGCTGCTACTTGTGCTGAGCTTGGAGGTGCTCAGGTGTAGCTAAGCTGGGAACAAAGGCTAGCTGCCACTAGTGCCAGGGCTGGGGCCACTTAGCAAGATGTATAGGACACACTGAGGCCAGATGCTGCTTGTTTGAGAGATTTTGGAAAGTCTGAAGCATGGGCCAGGACAGGCCATTTGTATGGAAAAGCCATTGGAAGCAGCTTGGGTGAGTCTACAAATTGGGTGGGGCAGATTCTCAGGGATTCACCAGGGCAGGGCAAACAGTGTGAGCCAGGTTGATGGAGACCAGACACTGTGCCTGGCTGACAGCTCTGTGGGAGGAGGCACTAGAAAAGGAACAATGGTCTCTGCCAGCACTTTTGTCTGGGAGAAAGCTGACTCCCAGCTCCCACCCTGGAACCAGACAGTTCAGTTTTTCCCATATGTCCCTGGTGCCTTTCCAGCTGCTGCCTCAGTGCTGGGGTTCGGAGGGTGTGAGTCTCACAGCAAGAATTCTGTGCGTAAGTCCTTTAAGAGGAACAGCACGGGACCCTTGATGCCCTCTGTCTCATTCAGCTTTAATCTCTAATGGTTTTTACAGCCAGAGGCTATGGGGATGTCTCTTCCTGGCACTGGAACCCTAGACTGGGGGCCTGGTTTGGGGTTGGGACTCCTTGAACCTCAGTGGTGGGCCTCTGAAACTGAAATAGCCCTTCTGATTTTTATCTTTCACATGTGGGTGTGGGACCAGCTCATTTCTCATCTCTGCCCTTCCTACCAGTCTCAATGTGGCTTTTTTGAATCCCTAGTTGTAGGACTCCATTAAGCTAGATTGCAGGTGGTTCTGGATGATGGTTGATCTATAGTTTAGTTGTAATTTTGATATGGTTGTGGGAGGATATGACTACCACCTTTACCTACACCATCATCTTGACTGAAGTCCCCCCTGAGTATTTTTTCACAGTACCATTTTTTTCTTTCTTATTCCACTCTTTTAAGGATGTCATTGGGTTAGCTCCACATGCCCAAATGACAACTTTATATATGTTGACACCCATTGTTAGAGGCACTTCTAAGCCTAAGGGGACTTAGATTCTGTGTCTCTCATTTGACCCCATAGTGCACTATCTAAGGAAGTTCTTTTGTTTGGTTCCATAATATAATATATAAGTAAAAACTTGGAAAGGGGCTTTGACCTTGAAGAGCAACCTTAGCCTTGGTTTGTGTCCTTTCTTTTTCACCAAATGCACCAACTACAATTTTATAGGGACTTAGGGTCAAGAGAGGTCTCAGTGGCTGGCTTATTTCTCAGCTTGGGTCTGCTAGGATGGCAGTGCTTGGGGTAACTCAGTTCTAATAGTCACAGGGTTTGCCTCCTAGTTTTGCAGTCCTCAGCATTTATTTTATTAATTTCCAGGCAGTCACAATAACGACTATATAACCCTACAGCATGCAGGCACTTTAGGATGTTACTCCATTTAATGTTTTCAACAGTCCTATGAAGTAAATTCCGCTATTACACCCACTTTACAGATGAGGAAACAAAATGAGCTTCAGGGGGATGAGGTTCTTGCCTGAAGCCTACAGCAAGTTAAGTGATGATAACCAAGGTCCCGGAGCTGGTGAGGGTGGAGCCAGGATTTAAACGCAAGTAGCCTGGCTGTGGAGTCATAACTACAACACTGAGGGACAGATTTAAATACTGCTGAAACCAGTTGGCAAGTCATGCAAGTCAAAGAAACAACCTGGTAGATCAGATACATTTGTTATTCTGCAGAACTGATTCACACACGGAAGAAGGAGAGTTGCAAAGACAATCCATGTGATGATACCTGAAAATATCCCCTGAAGTAGAGGGTTTTCAGAGCAAGAGCTGCTTAGGAGGAACCACAGCAAATTCATCCCCATGTTTGCACATGCTTAGGAGAATGTGAAACTGTTGCAGGCTCTGTCTATGTGATAGCAGAACAACTATTCAAGAAAGTTGACTGAAGGGACTAATAAATTAATCCGCTCATTCACTGGAAATTGATTTACAAAAAGAAATGTAGTAACTTGACAATAGATGTTGGTAATTTTCCCTGGTCACTCCTTCCCGGTGAGCAAATTCACTTGAATGACCAAGTCATGATCAGCTGTTGCTAGATGGGCATAAAACCAAAGATACTGGAAATAATTCATTGGATTGGATGAGTAGGGAACCAGGGAGCATCACTGAGCTCCAGCCCTCTTTTTCAGAGACACATTAGTTTTTGGAGCTGAGCGGTCTTGCCCCACAAAGTATTACGTCAGTGCCAAGAGTCTGGGGCACCGTGAGCAGCTCCACCCTGGGAAACAAGCAGAGAGGGAGCCAAGGTGAGGAGCCAAGAGAACCGAGAACCATGTGTGATGTGAGAGAAGGCTCCAAGCAGGCTATAGGGAGGCATTCTGGGGGAATTTCCTGAGCCAGGGTCCAGCGTTTGCCATAGGTTTTAAAGTGCGCCTCTGGTGTGGGCATCCTGGGAGGAGTTACAGGAGCTGCCAAGCAGGAGACTTGATTTCTAGGACTCTGAGGAAGCTGCACGAATGATCCTTCCTTCTGGGGACACGCTTAGAATTCTGACAACGGTCTCAGAGTCAGACCACGTCTGTCTTGGGTGGATCAGGGTCACAGTAGCACTACTTACTCTCAAATTCCTTTCTGAAAGACTTTTCATTTTAAAATAATTATAGGTTTATAGAAAGTTGTAGAACGAGTGCAGAGAAGTCCTTTCCCCAGTTTCCCCAGTGGTAGCATCTTACCTAACTGGAGTCCAATATCAACTAGGAAACAGACATTGGTGCAATCCACAGACTTCCTCGGATTTCACCAGTTTTATATGCATTTGTTTATTTGTGTGTGTGACTAGTTCTGTGCATTTTATCACATGTGTAGGCGTGTGTAAACACCACTATAATCACGGTACAGAACTCTTTCATCACCACAAAGATCCTTGAATTCCTTTTAAAGAGGAAACATTCACTCTTGACACTATTAGCTCATGCTGCTACAATACAATTGAGCAGGCTAAAGTTTCCTTTATACCCTTCATATTTTTTTAACATTTTTGTGTGAATATATCCTGTTCACCTCTGAGGTCTTAACAATGCTTGGATCTTTTTGACTGGACTGGGAGGGGAAGTAGCTGACATTTTCAACACAACCTTAGGTGAGCCAGCTGAGGAGGCGGGAGACTGACCTGTCTTGTTTACCACAGCACCCAGCCCCTAGAACAGGGCCTGGGACATGGAAGACACCCAGTAAGCATTTCTGAAATACACCCATTCTGTCTGGATCCTTATGACTAGTGCTCTCAGTGATGGGGGGGGGGCTGTTTCCCAGCCCTGCACTGTTCTATCCCAGCTCCTTGACTGGCCCTTATTTTGGGTCTCATTCAATCCTAGAACTTTTACTGTATTGTTATTTTAATGAATGATTGCTATAATAGACTGCCACACAGTTTAAACAAAATTTTTTAAAAGTTAAAAAAAAGTGAACAGAATTTCTGTTGGAAATTGCCTGACTTTGGGTAAATGCGTTTGACAAACACACAGTGGGCACTGCTCATGCCTACCCCCTCCCTCCTCATCTGCTTGCTATCCATTTCTTCCGGCAGCTCTTCATTCCACTGAGTTAACACCCACCAATCCCATGACGTTCATGTCACCCCACATATGAATTCTCACGAAAATCTCAGGAACAGAGTGACAGAGCAAATGCGTGTTTTTTCAAGTCCCAACTATTTGAGTTTCGGTTCACCTGCTCTGTGGCTCTTGCTCAGGTGATGCACATCCAACCACTGGCCACATGGATGGCAGCACGTTCTCACGGCTGGGCAAGGGTTATTGCCTGGGAACTGAGTGTCCCGGTGAGACTGACTGTTAGCTGCAAAGGGCAACCTGCGGGTGGCAAGTGGGGGTGTGGACGTGGGTTGGGGTGGGGAAGAAGGCCAGGATGGAAAATCACCAGCAGAAGGCAGAGATTTTCTTTGACTCCTGAGATAAACACCAGACTTCTCTCACTGATAATGAAATCCCAGGCAATGTGTTTACATGCCAACAAAGTGCAGGCCTCAGATGTTCAAATGGACATTGGTAGACTGCTATTTGAATGAGCTTTTCTTTACAGTATTCTCAGTTTGGACAGAGGCATTATCTTTTCCTGCTGTAATGTTTGAAATTCTTTCTTTTTAGTGCATTAATTACCATTGGTTTGTTTCCTTTGACATAGTTTTCATCTAGTGTCTGGACTCTTGAAACTAAATGTCTAAATGGTATCCTGACTTCAGAAACTACTCTCCATCCCTCTTATACCCCATCCATACCACCCATTATTTCCAGTTTAACCTTAAAAAATCCTAGCTTTAATCAGGAGCCTATGGCTGCGCATTGGATCAAGTCAAGTCAAAACTCCTGTAATTCAGTTTGCCTGTTTAACCTGACTCCTAACCTTGGGTCCTTGGGGTACCTGTATGTACCCACCCAGGTAATCCAAAATGATCTAATCTTGAGATCCTTAAATTAATTATATCTGTAAAGACCCTTTATCAAAATAAGATCACGTCCACTGGTTCAGGGGTTAGGATGTGGGATATCTTTTTGGGAGCCACCATTCAACTTGCTACAATAATCAGCATTGATTTTGAGCTATCAACAAATGCTATTAAAATGTTAGTAATGATTTAGACAAAAATATAACATGCTTATTAAATTTGTGGTTAATATGAAGCTGGGTGGATAGTTATTCACATGAAAACAAAAGCAAAACATTTTTTACAGATTATAAGAATGAGCCAAAATTAGCAAAATGGACTTTTACTTTGCACTCATTTCTGTTACATTATTTCTCACATGGTTTTGATGCTGATTCAGTGAGTCTGATTCAATCCCTTGAAAGGTCACAAAAGCAGGCCTGAGGCTTCCCCGAGAGAAGACATTTCGCCTGGGCACAGCACTTCGAGCTGTGCCGTCTGCCCTTCTTCGGGGCCTGTCCCATGGGTTTAGGACTTGCCTCGCCAGCCCCACAGTCTGGTAAGCCCATTTCTTGCAATACATTTCTTAGTAATATCTTCTACTGGTTTGCTTCTCTGGTTGAACTCTGTCAGACACAGTGGTTTTCAGGATCCCTGGCAATGGCCTGAGTGGCTGGAGAGGACCTGGGAGGCCGTGGAGTGCGTGCCAGTCTTTCTTAAAGTTTGATGAGATGTGAATCACCCGAGGGTCTTCCCAGTCAGTAGGTCTGCGTGGGCCCAGGTGATGTCAATGCTTTCCTGGACTACGCTTTCAGTAGCAGGAATGTATTCAGTAGTTCTCAACTCAGGCTGTGCATTAGAACAGAATTCCTTCAGGGTCTCTCTGCTGCCCCTGGACACCCAGAGGCGCTGGGCCTCCCTTCCTGTGCAATACCAGTCTTAAAGCTCTCAGTTCAACCTGACCCTAAACCAAGTTGTTTTTAGACAAAGCCAGTTTGGTTCAAGGAAATCACATTAACTCACATGCAAAACCAATGCAGTTAACTCTCCCAGCGTTATTATTTGCAGGTTGAAAGAGAAGGAAACTTTGTGAGGGGAAAAACAAATCCAAGGAGAATTTCAGCATAGAAAAACTAGTATTAGGTCCTGTTGTGGACACCCTGGGCTGGGGGCAAGGAGGGAGGAGTTGTTATGAAGACTTGAGGCAGCCCTGGCTGGTGTGGCTCAGTGGATTGAGTGCCTGCCTGCGAACTGAAGGGTCGCTGGTTCAGTTCCTGGTCAGTGCACATGCCTGGGTTGTGGGTCAGGTCCCCAGTTGGGGGCGTGTGAGAGGCAACAACACATTGATGATTCTCTCCCTCTCTTTCTCCCTCCATTCCCCTCTTTCTGAAAATAAATAAATAAAATCTTAAAAAAAGATTTGAGGCATTCTGTTTTTCTCCCTAGAGAGGTTTTCTTCAACCTTCCTCAGTAGTTAGAAGTACTTCTCCATCCCATTGACACTGGATTGTCACTAGTGTGACTCAGAGCATGCTCTGTTAACTTGTGACCAGCGGCATATGAACCAAAATGATACCCAATTTGATGCGTATGTGGCAAAAACCCCTCAACCCTGCCACAAAATTATTCTCTCAGCACCATTTAGAAAGTCATTGCCATTCCTTCCATTCTCTCAACCTCTTCTTAAAATGACCAGTAGGGGGCACTGCAGGGTGAGATTCATCGCACTACCCCACCTCCATACCCACACAAAGTTCTGGGAACATGAAGTACGGACCATAATGCACCTATTTTAGCGACAATAGTACACTTTTAGCTGCAATAATACATGCTGAGAGACTCATCATCTATACATTTAAGATCTCAGTTGCTCTTGGGATACAATTAGCTAAAGACGGAAGATTTAACTCGAAGGGTGTGGGATACGTTGTGACCAGGTATCAGTTAGGGCATGAAGCACTGGGCCCTCACGAGTGTGCCTGGAAGAAGGCGACCACTGTGGGACATGGTGCATTTGGCTAGGGCACTGACAGAAGAGTCTGGCAGCCTGAGACGGGAGGATGCGAGGGAGCCAGAGACCTGAAAGCTCAGTGTTTTAAAACCTCAGGAAGCGGCTATCTTCTATGCCTGACTTTATTGGGTACTGTAAATCGGGCAATTGAACTTAACGCCAGCAGCAAGTTTATTATAAAATGAAACGAAGGGACATGTAGTTCTCTTTTGTCCAGAAAGGGAAATTGAGGTACCCATGGAGAGTAAAGAGAAAACAAATCATAGATTTTAAAAAGAGTCACAGATATTAAAACTAAAATCCAAGGCAGATTTTGAAATTGGGTTTAAAATTTAAAATTTGAAACAAACTTTTGTTTGTTTCATTGGGTTTAAAACTTTTAAAATTTGAAACAAAATTATTTATTTTTCAATTGGGAGTATGTTTAGATTATTTCAATAAAAAGGTACAAGGAGGAAGAAGATAAGAAAGAGGTCTCCCATCCCTTTCTACCAGGCACCAATTTCCTTACTCCGCAGCTTTCTGGAGATATTTTATGCATATATACAAATTATGTATCATCCTGGGGTTATGTTTTAGTATGACTAAAATTGGGAGATAATTCTTTCTCAGTCCTAAAGTGTTTCCTCATTCTTTTTGTTGCTGTAAAATACTCCATTGTCCATAGGTAGACATTTGGGTGATTTTCAGTCATTCCCTACTATGGAGGAGGATGCTGGACATCCTTAGACAGGAAGCTGAGCTCGAAGGCTCTCCCTGGCAACCAATTCCATATTGAGGGGGCTACCATAGAGAGGGTGCATTCACAGGGGGATGCAAGAACCCCGAAAGATCTTATATACCCACCAATCAAAGGCTGTAAAAGTCTATGAATCTATGACCTCAGCTCCAATCCAAGACCATTCATTGTCTTTTAAATTTTCATTACAGGATCTTGCTGTACAGATGCCTGTGAAACTTTCATCTTATTCCTTTGTCTTCTCGGGGCCTCAGTTTATTCATCTGCAAAATCAGAAAACTGGACTATAAGATGTTTTCAAACTTTATCTTAAGCCCTAGTACTTTTATTATTTTTTTAACGAGATGAAATTTAGGAGGAACCCTAATAAATGCTCCAGATAAAAGCAAGAAATGATACTTTTCATAGTTTCTTCATTACTTCTTGCCCAATAGTTTTCTGTGGAACTCCTAAGTATCTCTGAGAAGCTGGGGCGGTGGGGGGGGGGGCGTCTCTGGAGGATTGGATGAAAAGAAACAGACAACAGCTTGAAGGCTTTCTATTCATGTCTATGGCAACATTTTAACAATGGCCGGTTACTTTGACTCAACAGGGCACAGCCTTCTGGTGAGATCCTAACCATCTACCAGCTTCCACATGAATTATGATCTTACATAGATTGCCTGGAAGGGAAAGGCTAGAGACTTAGAACACAAAAAGTAGGTCTGGGGGTGCTGGTGGTGGATGGGGAGGAAAGGAAGAAAAGGTAAGAACTAGGAAAATGAAGATGAGAAGACGTTCACGTGTCCTTTAGGTTCGTGCATGGAGCAGTAAATGTCTTTTGCGAGCTGATTCTTGAATGTGGGAGGCTCTGAGATAAAAAGGGACCATACACAGGAAGCAGAGAGATTAAGAAATTCTTGCAATTTGTTGAGATTTAAAAAATATGATAATATTTAGATGTTGATCTTTTTCAGCAACCTAACAATCTTTGGAATTCAGACAGGTTGAAAAGATTCTGAGCATGGTGTGGTCAAATAGCCTGGTAGGAGCGTCGTTCAACCTTATCCCATCCCTGGAGCAGGGATCATGATGTGAGTGAGTCTTCGTCCTGCTGCAGGCAGACTGAACCGTCAGTGCTGGCCTGGGGACTGAGCACTTGAGCCTCTTGGGAATGTCCCCTGTGGGTCCCCAGTGTTTTGGGCAAATTTAGCTGTGGCAGGCAGAGTTGAGTGGAGATTTAGCCCTAAAAACACTCCAGAGTGAATGCTTGTGGCCCTGGCCTATCAAACAATAACAGAGGAATCAAAAAAGCGATTTGATTTGTGAGCCATTTCTAAAAGTCCATGAGAAGCCTTGTTTTCCTCCCTGGTCACTGTAAATTGTCCCTTATTTCCAAGTTAAGAAAAATGCTCAACATTGATAAGCTAGTATTAGCCCTTTTGACAAATATATGAAATGTGAATAAATATTGTATGTAATAGTAAAATCAGGGTTCTACGGGCCCCTAATGTTTAATGCTATTCTTGTACACTAACCCTTCTCCCCATTCCTATAAAGTTTATTATCTCAGGGTTTGTACTTGAATTTAATGTACCAAGTCACAAGAGGGAATGGGAAGTGCAAGGTACGCATGTGTGTGTGTGGTGTGTAGTGGGCAAAAACAGGGTTGTGCCTACTACGAAAGTGTTATGGCTTCAACACTTTATTCAGGCTTTCTGAGTTTATAAAGATAGCCGTAACAAAGCTTGATGGTCCAAATACCCTGTATCTCTTGACCTTTAATACCATGTGAGATTATACAAGACACTGGAACTCTTATTTTTTTTCAAATATCTGGGAAATTTTTGTGGTTCTTCAAAGTAGGAGTCAGAATTTCTGTTTTCCACATTGCCTGCCATCGAGGAGGA
>CM052544.1:95934964-95952911 GCA_028533065.1 Trachops cirrhosus
AGAATTCCATTGTGTAAATGTACCATAGTTTTTTGATCCATTCATTTACTGATGGGCACCTAGGTTGTTTCCAGCACTTAGCTATTGTAAATTGTGCTGCTATGAACATTGGGGTGCATAGGTTCTTTTGGATGGGTGTTTCAGGATTTACGAAAACTTTGGTGGAAATGAGTTCACACAGACAAATGACAATGGCAGGAGAAAGCAAGAGGTGAACCTGCCCTGAAAGGTCATAATTTGACCAATGCGCCTCTGAACCAAATAGCAGGGGACTGACAAGCCAAGGGTAAGGGTCTCATCTTCTCAGAGGCCGGAAGTGGGTTTGTCGACCAAGAAAGAGCTTGCTGCTACTGATCGCAGAGGGGGAGGTTAAGTGAGAATCTCATCACTCAGGGTTTAAAATTGTCACTAATGTTGGGTCAATGATATCATCTCTGTATAACAAGAGAAAATTCTGTTATTGAAGAGACACAGCTAGTCAAAAGGCTGATCGAATTAACTGTGTCTCATTTGTGAAGTGTCTTAGAAACGTTACAATAATTTTAAACAAGTAAATCAAGTTTTTGTTTTTGACCTGATTCCTGTAGAATTATGCATCCTGATCACTGGTAGTGCAGGACTGGAATCCAGCTGTGGCTGATAAAGGATGTTAATCCACACCCCACTGAATCCTTATGAACAGAGAAGAGAATAACTTCTTTTTTTCCCCGATAGTGAAAAATCTTAATTTTAAAGGATTTCTTTGGTGAGCAGATACTAAGCACCCAGGAGGGTAGGGACCACACACACACACACACACACACGTACTACACCTGCAATTTAAAAATCTTGTCCCCTCCTCTTACTCTCTCAGGTGTGGTTCTTTGGGCGGAGTGAACCCTGCTACATGTGGTTGACAAAGTGATGTTCCAGCTTTCAGTATTTGAACTGAGTCCTTCTTCAAGATCTGAAAAGAGGCTGTGGTGGTGGAGACAGTGTTAGACAGTGTTATAAAGGGGACATCAATTCTAAAAGGACATAGAAGACTTTCTGAGAGTGTTTATAGGAGAGGCAGAAGCATCTTGGCAATGGTAGGAAAAGAGATCCTGGACCGATTCGATCTCACTGAGCTCCCGCTCCCTCTCTGAGCTGTGTGATTGTGCGAAAGGTGCTCAGAGTCTCAGTTACCTTAGTTTTCTCATCTGTAAAACTGGGAGATAAGGTATCTACAATATAGGGCATTTCAAGATTAAGTGAGCTAACAAAGTTTAAGTTGGAACAGTGGTAGACAATGGCAATTGCTCAACAAATGTTAACTATCATCACTCTTATTACAGATCTTGGGGGGAAAGGATTAACGTCTCTCCTACCCCAGAATGTAAGATATTTAACTAACATACGTTACATACTACATTCTTTTAACTTTGGAGAGATTTCGGTGAACCTTCCAGCACAGTAATTCACAAATGTGGAGTCTGTCATACTTATCCCGCTACTTCCGCCTCTTTGGTCTCCCTCAGACTTCTTGGCACACAGGGCTTGTGTGCTCTGCAGAAGAGAAGGGAGACCAAAGAGGCGCTGTGGCCCCGAGGAAGGAGCCCCAGACATGGCGTGGACACCTGCTTCCAGTGCTGCCTCTGCTCTTGACTGGTTCTGTGAGCCATGGGGGTCGCTTAGTTCTTATATATCAAATGGTGCCTAGTGAAAAATTTTTTTCACAAGGTTTGAAGAAAAAAATACATAGGTTATAATAAAATAAGACTGGTAATGTAACAAGTGTGGCTTTTTATACATGCAAAAGAGTATTGCCTCATTAAAATGTATTGGTCTTGAGAGGTAAACGGTACCCAGAGTGCTCAAAATAATTCGGTACTCCTTTCAGAGATGTCTTCAGATTCATGGGTGAAAACCAGGTTTATAACTTTACATCACGCTTTTTAAACTTCTTAAATAAAAAAAACTCTTTAATTTAAAACAACTTCGACTCACACAAAAGTTGCAAAAATAGTTCAAAGAATTTCCACATATCCTTCAATCTAAATTCCCCAAATTTTATTTCTTATATAACCACAAAAGCAGGAAATTAACATTAATATACCACTGTAATCTACATACCTCATTCAAATTTCACCAACTGACTTACCGATGACCTTTTCTGATCCAGAATTCAATTAAGGACTAGACACTGCTATTAATTGTATCTCCTTAGTTGTCTTGAATTTGGAATATTTCGTTGGACTTTGTCCTCTGTGACCTTGATATTTTTGAAGAGGAGTGGGCAGGTAGTTCGTAGATTCTCCCTCACTTTGGGTTTGGCTGAGGTTTCCTCATAACTAAATTAAAGCTGTAGATTTTTGGCAAGAATACCACGGACGTGCAGCTGTGGTCTTTTCAGTACAGCGTACCAGGAGATGCTGGGTATCAGTTTGTCTCCTTGCCGGTAACTGGCAATGTTAACCTTGCTTACTTAGCTAAGGTGGTGTGTCTGCTAGGCTTCTGCACTGTAAAGTTACTACTTTCTCATTTATAAATAAGCCTCTTCTGGGAATGTACTTGGAGACTATGTAAATATCTCTTTTCTCATTCATTCTCTAATTTTAGCATTGTATTAGAATTCTCCAGAGAAATAAAAACAATAGGATGTGTGTGTTTTCATTTTGAGGTGTTGACTCATGTGACTATGGAGGCTGAGAAGTCCCATATCTGCCATCTGCACACTGCAGACCAGAAAGCTGGTGGTATGATTCCAGCCTGAGTCCAAGGGCCTGGGAAGCAAGGGGGCTGATGATGCAGACCCCAGCTGAAGAGCAGGAGAAGACCAATGTTCTAGTGTGGGCAGGTAGCCAGGCAGGAAGAAAAAAGGCGAATTCCTCCTTTGTCCACCTTTTTGTTCTATTCAGGCCCTCAATGGATTGGACGATGCCCACCTGCACTGGGGAGGACAGTCAATTTCAGAGTCCACTGGTGTAGCCTCACAGACACTCCCAGAAATAATGTCCAGTCTGGGCACCTCATGGGACTGTCAAGCTGCCACATAAAATTAACCTTCGTAAGCATCTATTTATAATTCTTGCCTGAAACAGGCCAAATGCTAGCATTTTTCCAAACTCCAGTAATTCCAGATGAATGGTTCACTCTTTTTTATCTTCACCTGAGGATATGTTTCTTTTATTGATTTTTTTAGAGAGAGAGGAAGGGGATGGGGGCGTGGAGAGAGAGAGAGAGAGAGAGAGAGAGAGAGAGAGAGAGAGAGAGAACATTGATGTGAGAGAAAAACAGAAAAACATTGATGGGTTACCTCCCGTACCTGCCCTGGCCAAGGATCCAACTCACAACCTAGGTACGTGCCCTGACTGGGAATCGAACTGGCAACTTTTTTTGGTGTAGGGGATGATGCTCCATTGGAGCCACCAGGTCAGGGTGGATGGTTCATTCTGACACATTCAAGTCTGGGTGACTGGGGGTTGTTCCCACATTCGAATCTGATGTCTGTAAGTGCTATTCTTCATTACCTCCCTCCCTTCCTCCCTGTCCTGTCATACCTCACACTGCCTGTGTGGAGGCTTCTCAGACAGGAAAAGCACATGTTCTTTGGAAACAGCTCTGAATTTGAATCCTACACCCACCAGGAACTACTTGTGTGACCCATTCAAGTAAAGTAATCTCTGAGTTTCAGGTGCCTCACAAGTAAAAAGATGATTCTACCTCATGGGTTGTTTTAAAGAGTATATAAGCTGACATGTAGAAACCTTTCTGCATCAATCATGATGTAAAGCTCTTTAATGAATGCTGTATTTTTTCCACAATGAAAACACTCAATCACAATAAACCCAAAGACTGAATTTTGAATTTAGTCTTTCTGAATCCATAGCCATGGAAAGACACCTCTTGTATGTATGATGTATGTACCAGGAGAAGCGTAGCCCACTGGAAATTTGTGGCTGCCCAGCAACCATTCTCCCAGCAACCGCTCTCCTTGTCTAGGAACATCCTGACATCATTTTGAGTCAAGACCTTGCCCACCGTGATGTCTTGGGATAATCCACGTGTGATGGGCTGTTACGGAAGTGGAAAGGACACTGCTCTTTGCCTATCCTGCTTATATAACCAGGAGTGCTACATGGTCTAGGCTTAGATGATCAGACACATCATCCTGGGATTCTGATTTCTGAGTGAGTGATGGAAAGACGAGAAAAAACAGTTGGAATTTCCTTAACCCAGCAGTGGAGTCCTACTCAGTGCTCAGTTCCTAATTCCTTATTCTCTGGAACTGACTTGGATTCTGCCTGTTTCCAGGCTGGCTCTCAAGCTCTAGTCTAGTCAGTTCTGGGAGCCCTTCTTTTCCTGTGGTTGGAGTTAGCTGCTGTCTTAGTCTGCTCAGGCTGCCATAACAAGGTACCACAGACTGCGTGGCTTAACCAATAGAAACTTACTTCCTCACTGTCTTGGAGGCTGATAATTTCCAAGATCTATATTCTGGAAGGGGATGGGTTCTGGTGAGGAATTTTCTTCTGTCTTGAAGACAGTGGGTTTGGCCTCACATGGCGTTTCCTCTGTCCATGAATGCAGAGAGAGAGAGTCGGCTTGCTCTCTGGTTTCTCTTGTAAGGACACTAATCCTGTTGGATCAGGGCCCCACCACTATGACCTCACTTAACCTTAATTACTTCCTTCAAATACAACTACACTGGGGTTAGCACTTCAACATATAAACTTCAGAGGGGGAGCAAACATTCAGTCCATAGCACCAGCCAAAGCCAGATATTTTTTTTGTAAATTAGAAACTTTAGCTGATATATCTGAACCTAAATTTGCTAGTCTTATTTTTCTCTTTTGAACTTCCAAATGAAAATGCTTTTAATGCTTTTTTTTTTGCATCTTGTTCTGTAAGACTGGCTTCATTTAGTTGGTTGCAATGGTAGTCTTATTTAATACGATGACAAAGGCTTTGGGTAACGAGTTCTCTCTTGCCTCTTTTCTTGCCTCTCTATCTTTGGCATTTCTTGAGCAAACTGTCAGTTAAGCAGGTGATTGGAGACTGTCTGACGTCATTCTCCACACTGATGTCAGATGCCAGCCTCCAGGTTGGTTGGGTGGAAAAATGACCAGCTTGGCTCTCACAGTTATGGCTCCATGTTGCAAGAAGTTGGCGATTCTCTTCCTGCTCTTTTCTTTTTATTGCTTGTTCCATAGTCTGGGGAGCACACACAGCTGCCTGGCAGTTCTGCTCTGAAGCTGTGGCACTCACCATCAAAGGCTCTTACTCTGCCTGCTGCTACAGACAGAAGGACAATGACAAATAATATTAAGCCTGACCTTAATATTAGCTCAGTCTCCAAGACCCCAAGGATCTCTGAGCTAGAAGTCTGTATGGAACTTGTCAGAGGGAACTCTGCCTAAAAGAGTCCCCAGGATAATGCTTTTCTCAAACACGGAGCACATAATGCCGTATGCTACATTTCTATGCGAAGAGTTACCAACCAGAAAGCTGTGTGTAAATATGACCCTAAAAACTCTTGGTTCACGTTCCTGTCGTTTTTTATTCTACTCCAGTATTCCACTTCACACCTGGAAGTTGCTCGGTATGAAGGAAACTACAGCACTTTCCAGAACTGTTTTTGTGTTTCTTTTTTCAGCTGCAGATGTCCGGGAAACAGTAAACTCTTGTTTTGAAGTTTTTTAAAACTGAGCTTTTGATTCCAAGCAAATGAAAATTGTTCCTGTTTAAACTTCTTATTGGTGATAGTTTAACTAGCTGGATTTTGTTTTCTCTGGGTTGTGGATTTTTTTATGGTTTTCATTTAGGAGTTCAACATTCCCTGGAACTCACTAGTAGCAGAAGAAAAAAGTATCCAGAGAAATTGAAATTCTTTTATGTCCCCCCAAAAAGTGTCCAGTTTCCGTTATAGGATAAACCTAGTGCTTTCTACCCAGGTGTTCATGGATTAGTAAGAGTTAAGAAATATTAACACTTCTTTTTGTTTTGTAAGCCTTTGTTTTGTACTTTGGAAAGTGTCTACAAAATTAAGTCAAGGTAGACGCTTATTTCTGGCATTTGTTATGGGATGATTATCCTAATAATTCTACAGCCTTATAATTTAGTAAAAGGGATATTTTATTTACTCTTGAGTTGTTTGGGCAAGGATGACCAAAGTATAGATCATTTATTAAAATATCTAAATATTTTTTTAAAAATTAGTCTAACGGGTTGAGACCACCCTGCAGTATTTTCACCAGTTCTTCCGCTTTACCAGTAAAATCACCCAAGCAGTTACTGCGGGTTCACCGCGTTCACGTTCCTGGTTTCTGGGATGAGGGCTGAGGGGGCGCGTGATGAAGACTGTATTCAGCAGCAACGGGCAGGCGCTTGCAGTTGGTCCAGACTGGACGGTACAAAGTATGCGGAAACCAAAATGGGGATGGAGTAGGCTTTGCGAGGGCGTGTTTCTTACGGGGACGTTAGGCATCCTCAAAGGAGCCAAGATGGCTGAGATCCTAGAAGCCTTTGTTTGTTTTTGCACATGCAGCCGGAACCGCCCTCTAGCAATTCTAACTATAACTAGCTTTCTTCTTTTATAGTTTTTTAATTTCTCAGTTACAGTTGACATACAATGTTATGTTAGTTTCAGGAGTACAGACCGTAAGATTTCATTATTTTTTAATGGCCAAGTCATATTTCTTTGTCTATTTGTACCACTTCTTTTTTTTAAATTTTATAGATATCATTTTATCAATACATGTTGGAAATCAACTGCCTCAGATTTTCTTTTTTTTCTAATTTTATTTTAATAATTATTTGTACCACTTCTTTATCCATTCATCTGTTGATGGACACTTGGGTTGCTTCCATATCTTGGCTATTGTAAATAATGTTGCAGTGAACATATGGATGTATATGTCTTTCAATTTAGTGTTTTGGGTTTCTTCAGATAAACATTCAGAAGTGAGATTGCTGGGTTCTTCTTTGTCTCTTGTTATAACCTGTTTTAAAGTTTATTTTTCTCTGATATAACTATAGTTACCCAGCTTTTTAAATTTCCCTTTTTTAAATGAAATATCTTTTTGTATCCCTTTACTTTCAATAGGCTTGTATCTTTCAATCTGAAGTGAGTCTTTTGTAGGCAGCATGCATAAGGGTCTTGTTTTCTTATCCATTCATCCACCCTATGTCTTTCGATTGGAGCATTTAATCCATTATATTAAAAGTAATTGTTGATAGATATATATTTATTGCCATTTTATTATTCATGTTTTTTATCTTTATTTCTTCTTAAAAAAGTCCCTTTAACATTTCTTGTAGTACTTGTTTGGTGTTGATGAACTCCTTTAGCTTTTTCTGATTTGTGAAGCTCTTTATCTGTCCTTTGATTCTAAATGATAGTCTTGGTTGTAGGCCCTTGCTTTTTTCATCACTTTGAATATTTCTTGCCAATCTCTTCTGGCCTGCAAAGTTTCTGTTGATAAATCAGCTGACAGTCTTATGGGAGCTCCCCTGTAGGTAATGAACTGCTTTTATTTCGATGCTTTTAAGATTCTCTCGTTGTCTTTAACTTTTGCCATTTTACTTCTGAGGTGTATTGGTGTGGACCTCTTTGGGCTCACCTCGATTGGAGCCCTGAGCACTTCCTGGACTTGCGTGTCTTCCTTTACCAGGAAGCTCCCCGGTAAGCTCCCTTCCTTTACCAGGTTAGGGAGCTTTTCCACCATTACTCTTTCAAATAGGTTTTCAATTCCCTGCTTTCTCCCTTCTTCTCATGCCTCTATGATATGGATATTGGTTTGCTTGATGTTGTCCCAAAGGCCCCTTAAACTATCCTCATTTTTTTGGATTTTTTTCTTTGCTGTTCTTATTGTTTTTTTCTGCTTCCTTATCTTCCAAATTTCTGCTTTGATTCTCTGCTTCATTTAATTTATTGTTGATTTCCTCTAATGCATTCTTTATTTCAGTCATTGTATTCATTTTGACTGTTCCTTTTTTTATGTTTTCTATCTTCATTTTAATGTTTCTTATCTCTATGTTGAAGCTCTCACTGAGATTATTAAGCATCTTTGTAACCAGTGTTTTGAACTCTGCATCTGGTAGATTTCTTGTCTCCATTTTATTTAGTTCTTTTTTTTTGAGTTTTGTCTCTTCCTTCACTTGGGACAATGTTTTGTCTCCTCATTTTTGCTGTCTTCCTGTGTTTGTTTCTACATATTAGCTAGAGCTACTGTGTCTTTCAGTCTTTGTAGAGTGGCCTTATGTAGCATGTGTCCTGTTGAGCTCAGCGGCGCAGTCTCCCCGGTCACTGGGGCTGAGTGCCCCAGTCATTTCCCTTGTGCGGATGCTGTGCTCTCTATTGTGGTTGAGCCTTGACTACTATTCCTGCCACCGGAACCCTGGACTGGGGAGCCTTGTGTGCCACTGGGAGCCCTCACTCCTCAGCCAACATATCCCTCATGATTTTACCACCATGCATGGGTGTAAAATCCAGCCCAATCCACATCTCCACCCCTTCTACTATTCTCAGTGTAGCTTCTTCTGTATATTCTTAGTGATAGGACTTCTGTTCAGCTAGACCTCAGGTGGATCTCAGTGCTTTTTGTTCTGTGGTTTAGTTATAATTTTGATGTAGTCATAGCAGGAAGCAAGTGCAGTGTTCACCTATTTCACCATCTTGACACTATCTTGACTGGAAGCCCGTAACTATAACTTTCAGTCAGGAGCACCAGTCTCATTTTTCCTCATGGCAGCACAGTCCTCTGAAAGTGTTGTTTCTTCTTCGATTTTATTTATTTCCAGAGAGAGGGGAAGGGAGAGAGTAAGAGAAACATCAATGTGAGAGAGAAACATCAATTGGCTGCCTCTCACCTGCCCCCAACTGGGGACCTTTCCCGCAACCCAGGCATGTGTCCTGACTGGGAATTGAACTCATGACCTTTAGGTTCACAGGCCAGTTCTCAATCCACTGAGCTACACCAGCCAGGGCTCTTTCTTCCGATTAGACAATCATATCATATAGATAAGTCATAGTTCATTGGTTTCACTAAAGAAAGTTCAGAACTGATTAGGAGTTTTCAGAATTAGGTCAAAATAGCTTGGGTCCAGTTTGCAAGAGTCACAGGATGTTTCTCAAAGTGTGGCCTCCTCCTCCTTCTTTTTTTCTTTTTTTAAAGAGATATGTATGTTAAAAATGCAGAGTTTCAGATTCCATCCCAGCTAGACTCATGAAATCAGAAAGCTGGGATCCAGGAAGTCCTCATTTTCCTCCTCCACCCCCATGACTGAGTTGCACATGAAAGTCTGAGAAACAGTAGGCAGATGGTTCAGAACTTGTAGATTTTCAAGCCTTCCACATTAACTGAATCCCCATTTCCAAGGAGGAATCCTAGACTGAGGCCAATGAATCCTCAGTGAAAACTAATGAAAGTTAATGAAAGTTAAACTATAGGGAATGTTTCTGCCAGTCCAAATAGCCCCTATCCTTGCAGACACAGCTCGAGTTCACCTTCCAGGTGGAGGCCTCCAAGCCCCTCCCAGGCCACGGAGCACCCTTGCCATCATCTGTATTCTCAGAGTTTATTTGTACAATATTCTTGGCAATTTATCTTTCTCTGCCTTCTGATACATCTTAGCTAAATCTTACAATTATTGAACTTCATTTTTTACACTGCAGTATAGCTTACATGTAATAATACATACACATATATCACTTAAATTTCACATCAATTAAATCGTTTAATTTTCACGTGTGTGTATAAAACTATGTAATGACCATCTGGATTATTTCCAAAGCTCCAGAAAATTCCCTTGTACTCACTGGTAATATTTCTCTGAATATAACCACTATTTGGACTTTTATCACAACAGATTCATTTAAGCTGTTTTAAACTTCATATATGTGAAATAATATAGTATGTAGTATTTTGTGTCTGGCTTCCTCCACTCAACGTTATACCTGTGATATCCTTTTATGTCATTGAGAATTTAGTAGTTTTTTCCTTTTCATTTCTGTGTGATACCCTATTATATACAATGCCATAATTTATTTACTCTTTCTAGTGTTGATGAATATTTTGGTTGTATCTGGTATTAGGCTACTATGGTAAATTGCTAGCAACACTCTTATATGTCATTTAATGTTCAGAACGACCCATTTTTGTTGGAGATACTCAGGAGTGGAGCTGTGGGTCATAGGCATACATGTGTTTGGCTTTAGTAGGTGCTGCTAAGCACATTTTCAGTGGAGGGAGGGAGTGTTGTACCCACTTACATTCTCACCAGCTGTGTAGGAGAGTTCTAGTCTGTTTAACTTTCATATCTTGTCTCCCTGACACGCATTTGGAAAGGAAACCATGCAAGCAGGCACACAGATTTTGGATTCTCCATGAGGCCTGCACAGAGACAGCGGGGTGGTAGGAGTGTGGTAAACACCAAAGGGCTTCATCAGAAGCCCACTGAGAATCAGATTCTCCACACTGCAAAAAGACTACGAGAAATCACAGGAAAGTCAAGATGATCCAAATCCTGAGAAAGGGAACAATATGACTCAGACTTTCCATGCACTGTTTGAAAAATCTTGCCCCATTCCTTACCATTTAACATCAGGATATTACTCAAAGGTGAACCAAATGACTGTAGACCGCTGAGCCAAAAAGCCTGTTTAAATAATAGAGTCTTGTGCAAACAGTGATCTTTTTATTTGAGAATAATAAAATGATTTTGTCATCTTAGATGATCTAACAAATTTTTAAAGAAAGAACTGTAGCTCTTTGTTCTAAACTCTCTCATAGGTTCAGGCGAGGGCCTGAAAATAACTTCTAGCTGGTTGTTGACCACAGATGTGACGCTCCTCCTTTCTTGAGAAACAGCAGCATGATGCGGTAAAAAGCACAGGATTAGGGTTTAAATCTCACTTTTGATAGACTCTTGCGATGTGCCCCTGACCAAGGGTTTGTCTCCCTGGACTTGTTGGCTCTTCTTGGTGGTGACAACATCTACCTCTTTCTGAGATGGGAGGATGATGCCGGAAAAACAAGTCCAGAGGTGGCATACTGGCAACCTTTCTTTCTTTTGATTCTTTTTAAATTATTTTTTCCTAGCCTTGTGATATAATTGACATGCAGCATTATCATGAATTTAAGGTGTACAGTATCTTGATTAGATACATATATTGCAAATGATCACCAAGAGTAGCATTAAATAACACCTGTGTCATGTCACATAATCACTATTTATTTTTTTGTGGTGAGAACATTTCAGACCTACTTTTTTTTTTAGTAACTTTCAAGTATATAATAGAGTATCATTAACTATAATCACTGTGCTGTACATTAGATCCCCAGAATTCATTCATTTTTATAGCTGGAAGTCTGTCCCCTTTGGCCAACATCTCCTGTTCCCCCCACCTCCTGTTTCCCCAGCCCCCCATAACCACCACTCTAGTCTGTTTCTATGAGTTCAGCTTTTTTTAGATTTCACACATTAGTGAGGTAACACAGTACTTGTCTTTCTGTGTCTGGCTTATTTCACTTAGCATAATGCCCTCAAGATCCATCCGTGTTGTTGACAATGTTAGGATTTCCTTCTTGCTCATGGCTGAATAGAATACTATTGTACATACACCATGTTTTCTTTGCCATTCATTCGTTGATGGCCACACTTAGGTTGTTTCCAAACCTTGGCTATTATGAACAATGCTGTAATGAACTAGGAGGTGCAGGTATCTCTTGGAGATACTGCTTTCATTTCCCAGAAGTGGGATAGTAGTTCTATTTCTAATTTTTTGAAGAACCTCCATACTGTTTTCTATAGTGGCTTTCCTTCGATTTCTTGGTGGCAGTGTGATGGTCGGTGTTAGCATTGGCTTTGGAGTCTCACCTGGATGGGAACCCAAAACCTGGGTCTGCCATGAACGAGCTGCCTGACTTAGACAAATTACTTAACCTTATTAAGCCTCAGGTCCTTCATTTGTAAATGACAATGATTACATACCTCACTTTATAGGGTTGTAGTAGGATTAATCTATTTCATTATATGTAAAACAACCTGCTTATAAACTGATGCATAATAGCAGCTCAATATCTTGATTTCTTTCCCCATTTTAAGATTTTTTCCATATGAGAATTCTTACTCTCAAGATTCTGAAATTCACAGAATTTTAGCATAAATGTGCAAGTTGCAAAGTATCTAATGATGTGAAAGATTTGCAGTTACCCACTTACTTGAAGCAGAATATGCAAATCTTGAATTTTGGGGAAAGTACCTTTTACGACTTAGTAGAAATGGTACTATTTACCTAAGTGTTTTAGTTTTGTGAATGATCACGTAGTATCTAGTGTAAAATCACCAAATTTTCAGGTTTTATTTGTTGTATAGACTTAGTTATACCCTTCTGCCCCAAAAAAGAATTCACAAATCTTGCCAGTAAACCCAGCTTCCACAATGGCCAAAGTAGATGTACATTGAAGTTCAAGAGGGTCATCTGTTCTTGGGTGAGGAGTTTTACATCCGTGGTTCTCATTCAGGGCATTTTTTAAATCTGTGGGGGTATTAATGTGAGGTTCCACTAGTGTGTGGTGGGCAGAACCCAAGGCCACAGTATGTCCCTGAAAAGCAGTGGTCCCCAACGTTTTTGGCACCAGGGACAGTTTCATGGAAGACAGTTTTTCTACAGACTGGCAGGGGTGGAGATGGTGGTTTCGGGATGATTCAAGCGCATTAAATTATTGTGCACTTTATTTCTAGTATTATTACATTGTAATATATGATGAAATAATTATACAACTCACCATGATGCAGAATCAGTGGGAGTCCTGGGCTTGTTTTCCTGCAACTAGACAGTCCACCTAGGGGTTGATGGGACAGAGTGATACCTGAAGTGTTGGTTATGCCCAGTCTAGTCGGTAATCTCGTGTTGGTGGCTGTCGCTGCAGAAAACCCTGCTTCACAAAGATAGGATGTTGGAAATGGAGCAGGTTTTTCAGCGCTTTTGTGGCAATCTCAGGATATTCTGCCTTGATTTTGATCCAGAACGTATGGAGATTGGAATTTGTCTCCAACATACTTTTAAAGCTACCATTGTCTGCGATCTCAAGCAGTTGATCCGCTTGTAGCACGGACAAAGGCGATTCACCTGGCTTATTCACAGATGGGTTGGGATCCATTTCTTTCCAGTTTGGGAGTCATTTGTGGTTGAGAAGTAATGCTCAGACCCTTGAAAGCAGAGGCTCGCACTTTGAGAATCTAGTGCTGCCTGCGGGTGATCCGACAGGAGGCGGAGCTCAGGCAGTCTGGCTGCCATGGGGAGTGGCTGTAAATGCAGAGAAGCTTCGCCTACTGGCCCACCGTTCGCCTCCTGCTCTGCAGCCCATTCCTAACCCGGGAGTTGGGCCCCCTGCTGTAAAGCATACAATTACCCCACTTATAAATGAATAGATCAGAAAACTATGGTACATTTACACAATGGAATTCTATGCAGCTGAAAGAAAGAAGGAGCTCATACCCTTTGCAATAGCATGGATGGAGCTGGAAAGCATTATGCTAAGCGAAATAAGCCAGGCAGTGAAAGACAAATACCATATGATCTCGCCTTTAACAGGAACCTAAACAACAAAACAAAGAAACAAGTAAAATATAACAAAAGACACTGAAATGGAGGACGGATTGTCAGTGACCAGAGGGGAGAGAATTTCAGGGGAGAAGGGAAGGGTTTACAGGAACAAATATAGAGGACACATGGACAAAACTAGGGGGGTTGGAAAGGGGAGGCAAGAGGGGAGGAATGGGTGGGTGGGCTGGAATGGGAATAAAGGATAGAAACTGTACTGAATAAACTAAAATAAAAAAATAAAAAAAAAATAAAAAAATCACCATATTTCCTAATCATCTATCGGATATCTTGATCTTCAGGGTAAGGTCTCCATTTTCCTCATCATTGCCTTTAGATGGGAAGTTCCTGGAAGTGTATATTATAATAAATTCTACTTTGCAGCAGTGCCTGTTCCTGAACTTCCCATACAGAATGACTTCTGTTCTGTTCTCAAATGCGAACATTTGTGGTGAATGCATGCGTCACTCTTCTATTGTTTTCCACTATTGTAGTCTTGCACAAGCTTTTACACATTTAAACAAATTACTACAAATTACTTTTTGTTGTGATAAAGTTGGTGTACAGCATATATATTTCAGGTGTGCAACATTGTAATTTCATATTTGTGTATACTACATAGATCACCACTGTAAGTCTAGTGACCATCCATCACCAACAATTGATCCCCTTTCACCCACTTTGCCTTCCCCACAACCCCCTTTCCTTCCAGTAACTGCTCATTTGTTCTCTTTATCTATGAGTTTGCTTTTGTTTTGTTTTGTTTGCTTGTTTGTTTAGATTCCACATATAAGTGACATTACATCATTTGTCTTTCTCTATTGACTTATTTTTCTTACCTAACACCCTCGAGGTCCATCATGTCATTGCGAATAATGAATAAGGGTGCATATGTCCTTGTGAATTAATGTTTTGGATTTCTTTGGATAAATATCTGGAAGTGGGATAGCTAGATTATGTGATAATTCTATTCTTAATTTTTTTTAGGAAATTTCCATATTGTTTTCCATAGTGGCTATACTAGTTTATATTCCCACTAACAGTATGTGGGCACTCCCTTTTCTCCATGTCCTCTTGAACATTAGTTATTTATCTTTTTGATAATAGTCATTCTAACAGGTGTAAGGTGATATCTCGTGTGGTTTTGATTTGCATTTCCCTGATAATTAGTGAGGACAGAGTGCAGTAGAGCCATGTGAGGAGAGACTGGGGTTTTATGGCTCTGGGGAGAGAGCTGAAGGGACAGCTGCCAGGACCCCTGTGCTCACTCTCCTGTGCCACTGGAGCCATCTTTCTTGGGTGCAGAACTCTCTTCCATATGGCATCAGTCTGGGGCATGCAATAACCCCACCCCGTAGATTCCCTCAATGCGGAGCTTGCACCCTGCTGAGGAGTCAGTTGTGTGGGTCAGGGTGTAGAGGTCTGGCCAGACTCAGGGGGTCTCAATGACTGAGTTATTTGGTTTGGGATCAGGGGCCATTCCTCCCACTTTCCACAAACCTGACTGGTGCCTCCCCTTCACGGGAGATCCACTAGCCCCACTCTCTGGGCTCCCAATGGCCCCATCCTCCTGACTCCTGGTGGCTCTGCCCAGCTGAGGCCTGGGCAGAATCTGGGACAGACTGAGTTGTGCAGCTCTAGGATGGGCACCACTTTCTCCTCCTTCCCCAGAGCCTGACTGGCACCTCTTCCTTGTGGGAGATCCACTAGCCCCATCCTTCCAACTTTGGGCAGCTCTGCCCTGCTGAGATTGGGTTCCTGACAAAGTCTGGTACAGACTGAGTTCTGTGGCTCTAGGATGGGAGCCATTTTTCCTTCACACGCCCAACTGCTGCAGAGCCCTTCTTTTGCATGGCCAAATCATTGTCTGTTTGGGTTTGATAAACTCTGCTGGCCTCCTCCTGCTGACTCCCTGAGACCTTGCCCCACCACACGGGTCTGCAGACAACCAGCAGGTGGCAGCTAGATTTGATATACCCTGTGACTTTTGCTGAGTGGACTCAGACTCAGCACTGGCTTTGAGTTTGAACCTGTATCAACCTAGTGAACACCACTCAACTCTACCTGGTGACTCCCTGAGAACCTATCTCCTTCAACTCGAGTACTGTTAGAGGCTCTTTCAGTAATAGCCTAACAGGCAGCTGGAAGGTGGAGGCAGGTAGAGACAGACTTTAGGGAGTCTTGGGCCAGTTGCTAACCTGTACATGGGCCTGGTGCTGGTAAAAGCCAGCTTTGGTGCACAGCCTGTTCCTTCCCATGCACACCCAAACCCAGCGGAGGCAGCCACAAACTGTGCATTGCTTTGCGGCTCCAATCAGGTTGCCCGGGGCTCGTCAGAGTCAGTGTTGACATTGGCTTGCACCAGAGTCCCTCCTAAAAGGCCCCAGAACCGACACACCCAGTGGCTGTCTGCAGACATAAGAGCAGGTTATAATTAGATTCACGAGTGACAAAGCCAAAGGGAGATCTCAGCAGACACTAGACCCTGCTGAGGTGAATTCCTCTTTGTGTGCTCAGCACCTGCACAGCACCTCGTGCACTGTGGTCGGAGATGTTTGTTGATTTATTAATGATGGCCGTTCTGACAGGTGTGAGTTGATATCTCACTGTGGTTTTAATTTGCCTTTCTCTAATGATTAGTGGTATTGAGCCCAGAAATAAACTTATGCTGTTATGGTCAATTCATATTTGACAAAGGAGGCAAGAACATACAATGAGGTGAAGACAGTATATTTAATAAATGGTGTTGGGAAAATCAGACAGAGACATGCAAAAAAAAAAAAAGAAACTAGAACACCTTTTTACACCATACATAAGAAAAATCTCAAAATGGATTAAAAACTTAAAAGTAAGACTTGAAACCATAAAAATCCTAGAAGAAAACATAGGGAGTAAAATCTCAGATACTTCTTATAACAATATTTTTTCTGATATGTCTTCCCAGTCAAGGGAAACAAAGGAAAAACAAACAAATGGGATTATATCAAACTGAAAAGTTTCTGCACAGCAAAGCAAACCATCAACAAAACAAAAAGACAACCCGCAGCATGGGAGAACATATTTGCCAATGATACAACTGATGAGCAGGTAATATCCAAAATTTATAAAGAACTCATAAAACTCAACACCAAAAAACCAAACAATCCAATTAAAAAATGGGCAAGGGACCCGAATAGACACCTTGCCAAAGAGGACAGGCAGATGGCAGTAGATATATGAAAAAAAGCTTGGGTGGTAATATTTATACCAGTCAAAATAGACTTTAAAACAAAAGATATAACATAGACAAAGAAGGACTCAGCAACTCCACTTCTTGTTATTTACCCAAAGAAACCCCAAACCCTGAATCAAAAAGACTTATACATCCATCTGTTTGGTGCAGCATTATATACAACAGCCAAGATATGGAAGCAACTCAAGTGTTCATCAGTAGATGAGTGGATAAAGAAGAAGTGGTACATGTATACAGTGGAATAATCCTCAGCCATAATAAAGAATGAAATCTTGCCATCTGCAACAACCTGGATGGATCTAGGGGGTATTGTGCTGAGTGAAACGTCAGACACAGAAAGACAAATGCCAGATGATTTCGCTTACATGTGGTATCTAAAAAACAAAAAAATGAACAAGCAGAACAGAAACAGACTCATAGATACCGGGAACATTTTGACAGTGGCCAGATGAGAGGCAGGTTGTGGGGATGGCTGAAAAGGTGAGGGGATTAAGAAGCACATATGGGAAGTTACAGAATAGTCACGGGGATGTTAAAGTTCAGCATAGGGAATACAGTCAGTATAATGTAATAACTATGAGTGGTGTCAGATGGGTACAAGATTTATCAGGGTCATCACTTCATAAGTTATCTAAATGTCTAATCACAAAGTTGTACACCTGAAACAAATATAATATTGTGTGTCAACTCTAATTTAAAAATTAAAAAAAATGAAAAAAGGAGAAAAATTTAATTCACACTGCTGCCTTTAATTTCAATCAAACACTACAAGGTCTATTCTAACTTTCCACCTTTCCAAATTTGTACTTCCCTTCTCCAAGAAATCTGATTCCCATTATCTTTAACACATTTACTTACTTAATCTCCCTGAATGTAATTAATCTTCGGACTTCTGTCAAGCCACCAGCCTGCTGGGATATTCCTCATTTAGGCCCCAGTCTCCACCCTGCTCAGACTCCTCCCAAATAAGGAAGGCTTGAGGGCAATCTTAAAACTTAGTTATAGACCCGAGAGAAGATGGCGGCGTGGTAGGATGCAGCAGATTCTACTCTCCCACAACCAGGGAAAAAAAATCTGAGTCATTTTACGTAGGTACAGAGCAAAGAGCCAACATTATCACGCCATAAATGAAAATAGGAGATCGCAAA
>CM052544.1:95953411-95999968 GCA_028533065.1 Trachops cirrhosus
AAAAAAAAAAAAAAAAAAAAAAAAAAAACTTAGTTATAACCTAGGCTTTCTTAGTATCTATTTCTGGTTTGGTCATTCATAAATTTTTCCAAATCCTTTGGGGCTTAATTTATATTTTCCATTTCTACCACTTTCTTGATGTAATGAGTTCCACAAGTTCAATCTTTACTTTGTGAAATGGTACTTCCTCTTATTTCCTATGTTTAAGTTTCTCAAATTTTAAAAACTGCTCTTGAATCCTTATGTTTCCATATTTAGTGCACACATTTCCAGTAGTTCAAGGTCATCCCTAAATTCAACAGCCACAGGACTCAGCAGGATTTATTCACCTCTTACCCATATGGTTCAGGGTTCTTTAAAAACTATATTTTGGTTATGGCCTCTTTGAGTTTCTGAGCAGTCAAGTCTTTAGTGGTTGTATTTTTCTTTTACTACTTTCTTTACTGCTTTTCAAAAAATTTCCTCATTCCATTACACGATCTTCTGTATCTGGTTATTTGAATTTTCTATATTGTTTCAGCTGTTTTACATAGTTTTCATTAGGGCAGAACCAATTTTTCTGTTTTGATTATTCTTGTTTCTCCTTGGGTCACTGTGGATTATTCCTTGTTGAGGGGAACCTAGCGTTCAGGGGGCCAGAACTCAGTCAGGAGAGGTATTTGTCCCATGTGACTGGTGAGAGGTAAACCGGAGGATAGCTGTCGTCATCTTAGGAACAAGGGAGGCCAAATAGGACTTACGGTGCGAAAGAGAGGGCTTGAAGCAACTGCCTTAAATGGGGCTGTGGGGTGTGACCCAGTTTGGAGGGCCACTGGCCTCTGGCTTAAACACAAGGGTTAACGGCAGACGGTAGCAGAACATGGAGACAATATTTACAATTACTGTTTATAGTAATTGTAAAGTCCTGTTCCTGGCTCAAAGCCTGTTCTCCAGAACTGTTGGATTCTATACGTATATTTTAAATAATTTTTAAGTGGTTTAATTAAAAAACATTTACCATCTTTTGGTCACACGCAGAGACTTTTAACTCCAGTTTTTAACTTATGTTTTCTGTCTCATTGGGCTGCCTCTTTACCTGAAGGCTGTGGCAACCCGTTTCAGACTCAGTCTGATCCAGGACAGGATTTATCAAAAGCTGGGATGCCAACACGGCACGGCTTAGAATTAAGTTTTCCTCCATGACTCAGGAACTGGCGGCTTGGTTAACACGGAGGGACAGTGTGGCACAGTAGGAGGTGCCTCGGCTTTGGGTTTGAAGTCCAGCCTACAGTTTCTACTCTGTCACCTACTAGTTGTATGTCTGTAAAAGTAACTTAAATGAGAACTCAGTTTCCTTGCTTTAAATGGAGATAATATCTACCTTACAGGATTAATTTGCAGAACCTGTACTATAACGTATACCTAAAGTGCTCAGCTATAGATGCTCAGGAAATGGTAGCTCTCTTTTTTTTAGGATGACTCCATATTGCCTCTTGAGTTGCCCTATTATGAAACATTCCTGAGATACTCTAGAAATGACTACCAGATGCTTGGTAACTCTGAGGAATAGCAATTTCTTTCTCCATTCCATGGGGCTGGGTCTTGGCCTCAAGGTTTTGCACTCAGCATTTACTCACTCGCTTATTCCATGGTGCCTTTCTGGATGGTGGAGGTGGGGAAGCCTGGTGGGATTCTGGATGAGGATTCATATCTGCCAGTTAGGCACACATGTGTGCTATTTGGGACACTGCTTGGCTATTTTCTCTGGGAAAGCAAGGGAGAGATGTTGGCTGTTTTGGTAGCAGTGATCCTGTCACTTGACCCGTTGGTGAGGGTCCAGGGCGACTCTGCTGACAGTTGCAGTTTTGTTCTCATTGCACTGACTGAAGCAGCATTTTGTGTGCATTCCCTAGCTCTGCAGGGTCAAGAGGCTGGAGCCAGGGTGGTAGAAGCCTCATGATTCCCCTCTTGATTCCCTGCTTCCTTCATTATGGCGGAGGAGGCGGTTTCCCAGGCGGGCTAATTGGGCGGTGTTTTTCCCACTCCCCCAGCTTTCCAGTGACATCCCAGGCAGCCCTTGCTGAATCCCTTTTTCATGCGAATAACTATAGTGGTTTTGCTTCCCTCAGTTGAGCCCTGCCAGGTATAATCACTAGTCTATGAATAATTTTGCCTGGTGTCTCTTGGTCGTGTGTTCAGAGCCATGAATGCAACCCTGATACTTGGTCTTTCTCTCTTGAGACTTGCTTTCTGGGATTCGGGCCTTGCCTCAAACCCGTGCTGCTGCCGTGAACTGATATTCTGATGGGCACCTGCTGGCCGACTGAGCGCCAGCTTTTACTGCCACTTGAGCTCCACCTGCCCAGTGCAAACTGCTGCTCGAGGAATCCTGAACTTAGGATAGTCTTTGAACTCTACGTCTGGATCTCCTGAATGCTCCTTTAGTAGCCACTCCGTTATCCCAGCCCCTGACTCAGGTCTGGAGCTGGACCCGCTCTGGTGGTCTGCTCTCTGTGGCCCCACAAACCGTAGGCCAATCACAGACCTCCCAGTGGGTCAGCTCCATGGCACTTGCTCTGTCCAGAAGGGTCTGTAGTCAGCCACAAATTTGTGACATTACTAGGGACTCCTTTTTGATCACATGCAAAAATGGTGAATCACTCAGATTACTTGTAAATATAGAAGGTAATCTGTGAGGAAGAAGTTGAAGAATGGTATTGCATTTTTAAAATGTTTCTGCTAAAGTCATTATATATTTTACCCATGTACCATGATTGATAGAAGAAAAAAGATGATGTTTTTTCGTCTTCAAGAGGATTGGAATAGCTTTCCTATTGTTTGAATTAATTGTAACAATATCATTTAAGCCAGAGTAGTAAGTAGGTTAATTAGTGCTATGCCAATTTTCCTATAACAAATGAGTAAATATATATATATTTGTACATATACATATATACATATTTGTGCATATATACTTATCCATATTGGTATACATACATATTTGTGTATATCCATATTTGTGTATATGTACACATATTCACATTTGTATATACACATACTTGTGCATATGTACACATATGTCCATATTTGTATATATCCATATTTGTGTATATATACATATACACAGATATGTGTATACACATATCTGTGTATATATACACAAATAAGTAAATTCTATAGTCTCAAACAAGTAAATACTATAATGTAACATCAGTATTAGAGGTTATATAAAACCATATACATAACTAGAATTTATAAGAGAATTTTTTAAGTGCTTGATTTTATAATTAAAAAATATGAAACAAATATAAATTTGAAATGATGGGACCTTCACCCCTTCATGGCTAATTGATATCTGAGAGGCTGAATATACAAGTGGAAAATAGCCAGACTGTATATAAACAGAGATTTGACCCACAACCTGCAGCAGCCTGCCCTGGAAACCAACCCATTTTTTGTAACAACCAGCCCAGGAAGCTGTGTTATGGGTCATAGCTGGTGGAAGTGGGACTGCTATCTTTAGTAACACCCCAGGAAGACAAACACTAACCCTTGTAACAGTTGGCTCCAAATGGCCAGGACCTGATTAATAACTTGATTAGTAGCTTCCCTGCTTTTTGCCCCTGCTTCCAAGTTAGACCAATGGGAGAAGGCCAAACATGCACTCCTGACTAATCACATGGGGTGCCCCATGTCTAATGGACCCACCTATAGTGTCCCCAGGCCAACAGACTCCAAGCAGAACACACCTGGAACCATCCTTTTTCCCACCATGAAGCTTCCCTACTCCTCTGCCTGCTTTGAATTTCCGCCAAACACAGGTTGTGGTGGCTGACTCTCTTGCTGTATAGCAAGCTCTGAATAAATAGCCTTTGCTTGTTCTCATTTGGTTGGTCTTGCTTTATTTACACATATCCATAGTGGAATCTTGTCCTGTAAAGATGTTTGTCTTTTCCCCGTTGCCTGTAAGGGAGCTGGTATTCTCAAAGTCATGAGTCAATAATTTAACGTTTCTCAATTTCTCAACTTTCTTGTTGTTAAAAACCTGTGTCTTCTGGTTTGAACTTTTACTTTTATGGCTGGATTTGAAAACTTGGTTTCTAATTTAAAATTCAACATTCTCTATCCATAATAAAATCCTTCTTCCAATTGTAGGTTGCATTATAACTCAAGATTTAACAATGTTTGGGATAAGATTGATTGAACCCATTTTGAATGTTAACTATAATACATATGTAGTATATGTGTTAATGCATATGTATATTACATATGTGTTATAGTTGACATTGAAAATGTTCAGATGAATGTTTATTCTTATATTTCTCCTCTGAGAAATGCAAATAATTAAGAAGATATTCAGAAATTGTATTGCATGATTTTTCCTTACGTGTTTCATAATCTTCCTTTTCTTGATTCGGCTATGTCTTCTCTTCATTATTAGTTGTCATCTTATTACCACAAACTTTATTACATTTTGTTATCTCTCCTTCCCTCATATTACCATAAATCATTGATTCTTAACATGTGGTCCTCAGGCCACCTGTATTACCCACGAAGTTTGTCAAAATGCAGATTCTTGGGCCTCTTTCCAGATCTACTGACCTGAGTTGGAGTGTGTCCTGGAATTTGCATTTTGAATATGCTTCTCAGATTTCTATGTATACATCATTTTTACTCTATGTATAAGTGTATCTGCTTATCTTCATCGTGCTAACATCTGATTGTTTAAAGACCAAAATTTAGAAATTATACTGGCCTACTATATGTCAGGCACCTGGCAGACTTTATCTCTTTTGTATTTAGAATGGCCATAAATTATGATTTCTGTTTTAGGGTTAAGGGAACTGTGGTTCAAGACAATAGTGACTCGTCCAGGGTCATACAGCTAGTGAACTATAGAGCTGGGAGTAGAAGCCAGATTGTCAGTACAGAAATACTCCTATATGTTAAGGAAAGAAATTTTAGTTTTTCTGTGGGACTGATCTTAATGCTTTACTAAATCAACCATCCAATTCAGCTGTGAAGTCTCTCTGGTAGCTGGGTGTAGACATAGGCTAAATTGTGAGATATGTATTTGGCAATGAATCTTAACCATCATCCCATTTATGAGATAAGCAACATCTCAGTGGGAGCTTCGAGAGAAGGTATAAGTAATGAGTTGTACCCTGGGCAGCTATGGATGATCGGCTTCAGCAGCAAGTAATATAGTTTCAGCAGAGTCCTGTGATTGTTGAGATTGGGAATGAACTTGAACTACGGGGATTTAAGTTCATTTTCTGTTGGCAAAACATCTCTAAGGGAAGGTTTTAAAAAGGCTTATAAAAACTTAAAAGGCCCTTGGACATCAAATGGCTCTTGCAAATTAATCAGAAACATACGGATTAGATTTCTCATAAAATACATTTAGGTTTAAAATTATGGGAAAAAGAACAGGGAAAGATGTCTTTTAGGTTTGTCCAAACCAAACCCTAAATGTTTGGGAAAGTTGGAAATAGTTTAACAACAGCAGGATGACACGGAACACATATGTGGCATCTTCAGGTGACGCAAGAACACAGAATCCCATTTTCCCACCGTGGGGTGGGGCTGACCTCCCATGGAAATGTGGAAGGCTGCACTGGCAGGTTTCTGTGATGCCGGGGGGGTGTGATCAGAGTGGCAGGAGGAGACGGAAAGGGAGGAGGAGGAGAGTTTGGAAGATGAGGAGGCGGTCTTTCACTCTTCCCAGGGAAGGCTGGCTAACGTCGTTCTTTTTCTTCCTGGGTGCTGGCCCATTCCCACCCTTGGAGAGTCTTCCAGGAGCAACCTTGGTGTAAAGGAGGGTCTGGGTGGCTGAGTGGCAGAAGACCTGCCTTTTAAGCCTAGTGCTGCCACTCCCTAGTTGGCTGACGTGGTTCATGGCACCCCAGTCCTAAGATAAAGAAATGTTGCCTGTGATCCATAAAGCTCACCAAGCCTCAATTTCCCACCCATTAAATGGGAGATAGACAAACCATGGAGTGGTGTTGGGGAGATTTCGTGAGGTGATGATCTAATCTACTTAAGCACAGAGCCTGGTACCTTGTAAGTGTTCAATAAATGACTATTAGTGTTATCCTTAGATCCTGAAGTACTTGTTCTAAAAATCTCTAGGAAAAAAGAAATCAGTTCCCATCCACAGCACACCAGGGGACAGAAATGGAGGAGGAGATGTGGAAAGGTAGAGTTTTCCTTGCTTCCAGGAAGAAGATGAATTTTAGAATTGAATTTAAAACTAAGTTTGAGAATAAATGTTCCCTTGTATGGAGGGATAAATCTGATTTACTAATTCTTCCTTGGGATGTAAACAGCTTTTTGGTCCTTTTCTTTAAAAAATAAGTAACTTGGTGTGGTAAAGGGATCAAGCAAAAAATAAAAAAAGAAAAAGAACTCATGGACAACAGACAACATTGTGGTAACTGTGAGGGGGCAGGGTGTGGGTGGAGGAGGAAGAGGGTATGGGGGGATAAGTGGTAATGTAAAAATAAAAAAAAATACAAAAAAAGTACCAATCATGAATCACAAATGGTTATTTATTTTTTCTAAATTAGTTTTGTTTGGAAATGACCTGGTTTTCAAATAATAGTACAAAAAAAGTCCTTCCATGGACTCCATGCCTTTTGAAAACTAAAAGAGAATGTCATTGGAAATGGACGACTGGGTGTCATGAAAACCATCGATGCATTTCAGTTCCTTCCCTCCTGTCGGATCTGTGTGTCCTGCATACGTGCTGCCTCTCTGCCGAGACAGCCGGCCCTCTGGGAGGGCCAAGCAACGTGACGCAAAGCAGGCTCGATCCTCAGAAGTGACCATCTTCCTGTTCGATTTTTCCCCGTTCGTCTCTAACCTGCCCTCATAGCTGAGGGAGACAGCATACTTGAATAAATTCTCTATTTGTGAAAGGGCTTGCCCACAAAAATGTTTGTATTTTTACATTTCAAATATTGCGGTTGCTCTTTTCTAGTTAGTTAAAAAAAAGAAATTGAATCAAAATGCATGGATTCAACCATTATATAGTTGAGTATATATGCTGGACATTCTATAATAAGCATTAAATCAGATACTGAAAAATATATAAGTAAGTATACGTTCTGTTTAATAATTTGTGTTCTTAGGTCCTTTACATTCATTTTTGTGTTCATGTTTATTTATGTGCCCTTGTAGTACCATATATCAAATAAAAGCATTTATGTCTGAGAAAACAAATGCATATCTCTTCTGTTATTGGTTACACAACCATTTGTTCACTTGTATGACTACATGCACATTTTATTTAATTACAGATTTTAAATAAAAGAGAGAGGGCCAATATGTAATGATTTAATGTTACCATGAGAATTCAATTTATTTTATTATCCTTAAATTTATGGTTAACTATAGTTTTGCTTGTACATTACCCTGGTGACACATTTTAGGTGCATATCTACAGTGGAAAAAAGCCATCTACTGCTTAGAACCCCTTGTTAAATCTGGGCTGCGTAAGCTCGGAATACTGTGTTACATAATAAAAACAATTTACAATTATCATGATAACAGAGGCTGTTTTCTGAAAAGAAAAGATAGCAATATCTGCGAAGCTGCACCTGCGTGGACGCTATAATTTCTGTGCGTCTGTGACAATGTGAATCATGGATTATTACCATTAAGGGCTCCATGCATTCCCTATTATTTATTAGAGCTCCTATAGGACTTATCCCAGAATACTCACATGGCTTGAGATAGATATATATTCAGACACACAGATGTGTATATAGTTATATATTTATGCACACATATTATACACGCATTATGCTTGTAATTTATGGCAAAGAAAATAGAAAAGCTCAATGGATAAAACCTTGCAAGACGCCCAAATTCAGGCAGAAAGAACCTTACATCTGCCTTTTAAACTTCAGACTAAGTCCCTGGAAGGAATCTCAAAGCTGCTGCCCAGATTTTTAAGGAGAAACCTCAATCTCGTTAATGAACCCTAGCCAAAGGCCAGGGTTCCCTCCAGTGTACATGCACCCAGTGGCCTCATTTGTCATTTTCTCTGGGCTCTGCTGAGCTGCATCCAGCCCCAAGTGCCATGGATGTGACTGATTCCAGCAAAACCAAATGGAGCTCTTTCTTTGCACTTTCCTGTTGTCATCACAAGCTGTTTATAAGCCCCGTGCTCTCCGTGCCAAATGATTCCCTGCTGCAAATAAATCACTGCTGTGAAATACTTACAGTTCAAGCTATTAGGTATTCAATAAGTGTGCGTGGCAACAATCAGGGCAAAAATTAAAAGCGTGTCAAGTTTGATTTCTGTCTCCCTCTTCTCCTTTCTTGTGACCGTGACTGTTCTCAGACATCTCTGGTCCCCATACCCGTTCTGTAATGTACCTATGGACACAATAATGCTGACTAACAAGCAGCTGTACAACCTCAGTGACATAATTCGCATTTATTGGTCACTCTGGAGCCAACTGGGAAGTAGCTAGAGGATTCTGCTGACCTTGGCTGGGCTCACTCCCCTATCTGGGAGGCAGCTTGCTAGTCCATCGGCTTTGCCAGGTGTCTCTCACCTTCTGGCAGGTTAGTCCCAGCATGTTGTTATGGTGTCGGCAGAGGTGCTAGAAGGATGGCAAGGTCAATTGTAAAGCACTTTTCAAATCTTGCATCACATTGGCCAAAGCAAATCGCTGGGATGAGCCCAGGGTAAGAATGGAAGCATTGCCAAATTATATGGCCAAGGGCATGGATGTAGAACGGGGTAAGGCATGGGGGTCATGCTTTTGATGTATTATACCCGTATTGCCACAGAACTACCTCTCAGGAAAGGATCCGAGCAACATTTACACTGAACTGGAATGCTGGTTTTGGGCAAAGCTAACATACTGCATGCACCATGGCTGTCTGCTCTTACACATGTGATAAAGATATGGTAGAAAAGCACCGAGGCTCTGTGGTAGATTAAACATGGCTGCTAACATTTTGTCCCTTCTCCCAGTGGCAGGAAGGGTCTATCTCTCTACCCCCTTAAATCTGTGCGGGGCCAGTGGTTGGTTGTATGACAAATAGAACACAGTGGAAGAGATTCTTTGCTTCTTCTGCGACCAGCCTCTCAGAGGACTGGCAGCTTCCCTGTCCCCTGTCCTGGAATGTTCATTTTGGTAATAGCTTCTCTGCAAATGCAGTTGCTATGAGATGGGAGGCCACATGTGGGCTCTCTGATCAAAAGGTAGCCTGAACTGCCAGCCATCGGATCTTGATGGTTCGGCCCTGTTGGACTCCCGGTCACTGCAGGCTTAACCAGCCTCATCTGAGTAAGAAGACCCATCCAGCTCAATCCAGAGTTGTGAGAGGTAATAAAATGATTATTGTTTATTTCAGCCATTAGTATTTCAGATGGTTTGCAATGCAGCCATAGATAACTTAAATGCTCCAAAAGTGTCATCCTAGTCATTGGATAGGATATAGGAAGGAGATATTTTTGATTTGTCATTTTTTTAGAGCCTTTGTAAAAGGCTGCGGCTTATTTGACCTAAACATATGGCCAACTTTGCCAATAGTTCTCCAAAAAGGTAAATGCAGTTTATCAGGCATGCTGTATTGCAAGTAGAGAATCACTTAAATGTTGGAGGGCCCTGAGCCATTGTGGGTTTTGCCTCGTTGACACCCTGGGCTCCATTCTCTACTCTGGATTCCACAGAGTGATTCAGGGCAGGAAAGAGGGACCGCCTTTACTCTCGTTATTTCCTAGGGCGCGCACACCCACACATCCACACACACACTATCATTTTAAACTTAGTTGCATTTTTCTCTGCTGCCGATTTTATTCAGTGACGCCCAGCATGGCTCAGAGCCCTGAGTCCCACCTATCCATCAATGAACACCGATCTCTGCTCATGACATTGGATTTAATTTTGAAAGTATTTACTGTCAAGGCTGATGAATCACATCGTGTGTTCCCAGGACAAATAGCATCTTCATTTGAATTGCCACCTGCTATGAGTTCTCCAGACTTTCTCTTACTACAGATGGTTGGAAGCTGACTGTGCCATCATTTAACTCAGCCAGTTCTCCCATCTAGCTGCAAATTCCTATCCTGCCACTCTCCCCATCCCAAGATTTATTGAGGTATAATTGACAAATATAATTGTAATTTTAAAGTATACAATGTGATAGTTTTCCATACATGTCCATTGCAAAATACTTACCACAATCAGGTTAACTAATACACCGGTCGCCTCACAGAGCCACGCTTTTCCTGTGTGTGTGTGAACACTGGAGACCCACTCTGGGCAAATTTCAAATATACCATACAGTGCTGAGTATAATCACAGTGCTGTACTTTAGATCCTCCAAACTTGTTCATCTTGCAGGTGAGAGTAGGACCCTTTGATCAGCTTGCCCCCATTTCCCCCATGCCCCAGCCCGCTGCAACCGCCATTCTGTTCTCTTTCTAGGAGTCTGGCTTTTTCAAGATTCCACTACATATAAATGACACTAGCAATACTTTTCTTTCCCTGCCTGGCTTATTTCACTGAGCACAATGCCTTCCAGGTTCACGCATGCTGTCAAAATGGCAGGGCTTTCTTTTTTATGGCTGAAAAATATTTCATTGTGTGGGTGTGTTTCTCACTTTCACTCTCTATGCATCTTTGACAGGCACTTAGGTTGTTTTGCGGTAAACATGGGGGTGCAGATATCTCTTTATGGCACATTTCGTTGTTAGGTTGTATGATAGTTCTATTTAAAAAATCTCCCCCGCTGCGTTTAATCGTATATGCCTGTCTGCTGTCCTTTGTGTTTGGTGTCACTGAATGGGAGCCTCTGGAGCTGGGTTTCTGCAGAGAATGAGGCTGTGTTATTGGGTGGGGGTCAGGGCCAGGCTGATCCCTGCCTGGGTGAAGTAGGAGAAAGGACCAACCTGGAGAGAGATAGGTGGTTCCTTGTGGTCTGCCCAGGCAGCGATGGTGCAAGTGAAACTTCACAGCCGCTTCCTCGGAGGACTGCGCTCTGAATGGCCACCCTCTCAGAGGGTGTGCTCTACGGAGCACACTGATGCGACAACGCTCATTGGTCACACTGATGCGACAACGCTCATTGGTCTTGTGATCTCTGCAGACTCTCAAACTCAATTTTTCTAATTTCTTCTGCATTGCTAAATTACACATCACTCCTCCAACTTTGTTTTTCCAAAATTAGTGTAAATGTTTTGCCTGCTGAAATCTCCCCATTCTCATTATGGGCTAATATAGTTTTTGAAAACTTCCTTTGCTGTGTTGTATTTGGGTTTTAGTAGGAAGAGGAGATAAACACATGTCAGTACCTTGTGGTTAGCCAGAACTCTTTCTTTGAATTTGAACTGCTTTAAGGTCTAGCAATACCATGATGTTAATGTATTTATCTTTCAGGACACTGCAATGAATTAGTCTATTTTTAATTTTTTGAGGAAACTCCATACTGTTTTCCATAATGGCTGTACCACTTTATATTACTGCCAACAGTACACACGGGTTTCCTTTCCTCCACATACTCACCAACATTTGCTTTCTCTTATCTTTTTCATAAAGCCATCCTAACACATATGAGGTGATGTCTCACTGTGACTCCGAGATAAACAACCAAAGGACCAGGGGCTAAGGCACACTGCTAGCCTGGTATGTGAAGCTAGCTCTGGGCTCAGGCTTATGAGACATTACCACCTGACTGTGTCATGTCTGCAAGCTCTTCAGCTTCTCTGGGTCTCAGTTTCCTCATCTGTAAAGTGGGAGAATATTAGGGACAACAGTCCTGTAAGGCCCCTCCTAGCTCGCAGTTCTCTGATTTTACAGAGCACCTGGACACACTGACATTGACCTCCGGAAACCTCTTCGAGGGTTTTTTCCATGATGCAGGAAGTGTGGGCATCATATGAAACATGTCCCTTAGGAAGATGAGGATGCCCTTCATGCTTCAGATCCTCACCCCTTGCTTTCCTTGCTTACTTTCCATGTTTAGTTTGAAAATGAGATCCATGGTCTTACAGGAACTCTTTGATTCACTGCCAATATTTGCTGAAGCAAACCAAAGAGAGAGAGTTTAGTGCAGTGAAGAGGGACAAATGGCAAAAATAGCCCTTTCACTTCAGCCAATGCATTAAAACCTAGTTCTTTTTTTCATGGTGGGTGTGGGGGGCTGAGACCCTTGTCCCTTTCCCCACCACATATGCTGCTCCATTTTCTGACCTGTGGGGAACAGCCTACATCTCCCAGGATAGTTCTGTAATTAGCACAGCCTGGCTGAGACCCACTCCCCCAGGAGGGGCTGGTGGGCCCAGGTTCCAGGTCTGCACTGAGACCAAGCCGGATGGCTGGATGCAGGAGATCTGGGCACTTGTTTTCATGGCGGAGCTGCAGGGTACCGCACGGGGCACTGAAACAATGAGCACTACATTAGAAACTTGGAAAAGGTATGTCCCTGTGCTGACGGCAAATGGGGCAATGGCTTGGACACACCCAACCGCTTTTCACATGCTCGGGGGTCAGCAGAAACAGCATCAAGCTTATTTTGCCCAGAATTTTTCCTTGTAATTTTTAAACTCATGTGTATTTTAATGGAAATTTAATCATATGTTTCAGATTTATTTACAGTTAACTCATCAAAATGTTGTTTTACAAGAGGGATTCAAGGTCCAAGAAGCCTTTTGACGTTTTTTATAAGCTCTTGAAGGACTTTTCTTCTTTCTTATAAACAGGAAACCATGTATCACTGAGAGAAAACAAACTTGAACCCCAAAAGATTCAGGTTTGATCTGAAATTCAGAAGTCTTGAACACCAGGGATACTCTGAAGTAAAATGGATTTCCCCATGTTTTTTCCTTAGACATTTATAGGAAAACAGCTGAGGATTTCAACAGAAGACTATTTTTCTGAAATGAATGAATATCCTGAAATTTATCATACAAATTACAAATGTTATCACTTTCTCTTTTTTTCAGCATCACTTGCTTTTGACACATTTTGTAATGCTGCATTTCTGCATAAAAGTTGGGCGAAGTGCAAAACCACATCATAAGCAGAGATTTTATTACACATCAAGTAGCATTAATGTTATATCAAATAAATAAATGAACACTGTCCAAAGAAGAGCAATCATTTACAAGAAACACTGTCTTTGGTCTAAATTTTCCCAGTTATTTTGGCTGTCCTGGCTGTGTCTGCACAGGTAAAGTGAAGTGGACAGGCGATGGGTTCGTTTGTAGGTGTCTGTAGTTGTTTTTATTTTTTTCTCTAGAGGTTGAAGGCATTCTCACAAAACATCTAAGTATTGAAGCAATCATTGTTTTAATGGTCTGAATTAGTATTTATTGACTTTTGTTTGATCATATGATTTAGGCTTATATGCTGTTTTTCTTTTTTATTCTATTTTTTGCATTACCATTTAGTTTCCTTATCTCCTCTTCCCCTATACCTTCTTTACTTATTTACTTTGTGTATTTGATGCTTATTAGTTTATTGACTTGTATAAGTATATGTGCTTATATATTTTTAGGCTCTAAATATTTTACTTACACAGTCTTTACTTCATTTACTTTATACTTACTTTATATTCATAGAGTTTACTTAAATATTCTTATAGAGTCTGGATTAGTATTTACATTAGACTTCATTTTTCTTTGTGTAGGCTGCACCTATATTTTTTGTCATCCTTTTGACATCATTTGTCTGTTTCCCCTTGGAAGTACAGATCAATTAATTGGTTGCAAAAAAAGTCTCTCCAACTTTAGTGCTGGAAGAGTTGAAACGAACAAAAGGTACTGGCTGTTCAACTAAGAGCTCATTCCGCAGTCCCTGGTGCTTGCAGGGGTGGGAGACACAGGAACTGGTCTACCAGGGGAAGGCTTGCTGGCGGGGCCTCTCTAGGGACTGAGGCTCTGCCAGTAGGGCCAAGTGCAAAATGGGAAGGGTTTCCATGTCCAGTTTTTTTAAAATACTGGAATATGTGATATAAATTGTTCTTTTGTGAACTTGTCATTCTTTTCTCATGAAGTGTGTGTTTGTGTGTGTATGTGTGTGTGTGTGTGTGTGTGGTAGGAGGAACAGGCCCAGTTCATCATGACCTGACTAAGCTTTATGCTCCTTCTAGAATGAATCTACTATTGCAATTTTAAGTTGCAACTTTACAACTAATCTTAATATGAAAGTAATTCCATTTGCAATTTTCTCATTACCTGTATATAAAAAGTTGAAAGAGTCTGAAAGTGTTTTCGACAACATCTTACCCCGTAAGAACTCTGGCTTATTACTAATATTTTGTTGCAGGTAAAAAAATGTGTAACTGGCAGAAACATCTTTTGAAGAAATGAATAGATTTTAAAAAAAGTGAACCACAAAATAAAATTTATCAATGCCATAATCACAGCCAATGAGGTAACTGACCAGCAACTTCCCCAGGCTCACATCCTTTCCAGCTGTTCAGAGGAACTCTATCAGATCTGCCCGGGAGAGCAATAAAGAGAAACTCGGTGGCAAAACACAACACAAATAATTGCTCATCCTGTGTGAAATGCCTTCCATCCGCTCTGGGAAAACCTCCTTGTGGCAGGAAGAAGTCAGGCAGCATGGAATAAAAGGGTCAATGGTTTCTGCCAGTGGTACCTAAGAGCCAGCTGGCTACCAGGGACTCATGGGCGGAGACCCACATTTGAATGGCAAAAGCCAAAGGAAAAACAAGGATTGCACCAGCTTCAGAAACAAGCACTTAATAGCCTCATCAAGGAGGCTGTGGGGGAATTCAGCACATAAATAAAGATAAACAAACTTAAAAACAGGCTTTATAGGCCCTGTGTAATGTGTTAGCTGTTACGGAGCTTCCGCTGGTGCCCAAGGATGTGTCATTGAGGGTGGTTATGGCTCTTGGAAAAGTGCAGGGCTGAGAGCGGCTGAGCTGGGCTGGTGCAGGTAAGTTGCTAGACTTACGTGGAGATTGAGCTCTTCTAATGACCCATTTGCAGACTGGGTCAGACTGTGCCCTGCCCTAAGCCGGTCACGTTCATCTTCATTCTGACTTTGACTTAGTCAATTTGCAACATCAGTGTTGCTACTTGGTAATTACATAGCATCTCTTCTGTGAATTCAGAGAACACAGATCACATAGTTACAAAGCAGATACCTTCAAAAAGATCTACTCACCTATGCATATGTAAGTGAAATTCGCCTTTACAGGTTCATGTTATTTTTCTCTCCTGTTTTAGATATAAAATTAAAATATTTTCAAAAAATGACATGGATTCCACGTGAGAAGAATGCTTCCAGATAGGTTTGCAGGAAGTGAGTCTTCCTGGCAAATTTTTGTTTGGAGTTCTTGTCATACAAATATTTAGGTTTAGTTTAGGTTCATGATTACAGTAAAACAAAACAAAACAGCATTATTCTCTGTTTTTTCTTTTTTTTTTGAATTTCAGAAACAGAAGTCCACAAGCTTCTCCCCCTCCCTGCAATCTAAACAAAATTCAAATACCTGTAACAATTTTGTTTCATATTTAAAGGGCCTTTACTCAAAGGAGCCGCAGAACTTGGACTCCTCCACTCTTTCCCCTGGAATACATTTGGCTTTGTTCTTTGCAGCGTAGGCAATTGCTGTTAAAGAGACTTCAGTTTAACGTGTAATTAATAGTGTGGCATTTCCCAAGGGCTTTCCTGGGGACCCTTTCGATATCTGTTTTATATTACAGAGCTCCCTTGCTAAATATTTCCAGATCATATAGATTTAGATAAGACAAGTTCCAGAACGTAGAGTATTTTTTATTTTGACATTTACAGTATTTATTAGTGTAATGAAAATAATACTTTGACAAGTCCCCAAGTAATAAATGGCAATATTTTCAACCCCTGAGTGGTTTCGAGTAAGTTTCAGTGGCTAGTGGCCACCTGACATCCAACTGTCCTCCTTTCGGAGGTGTTAGCAAATTTGAAATGCTTTGGGATCAGTCCTTTCAGACTGCACTTGTTGGTAATTGTTCTCCCCCACCCCATCCCCCGAGTTCCTCTGGGTGGTCGTGGGCCTGACATGTCTTGTTCCTTTTTCTGTAAGAATTAAAGAGTTAGGAAAGAATGGACCTCAGCTCTGGGAAAATCACATTCTTCGTGCTTAGGGTGAGCACGGGGCATGCTGGGGTCATGGTGTATTGAGGGGGCGGCCATTACCCCAAACCAAGTGTGTTAATCAGAGGGCTGAATGGGATCCTGAGTACCAGGAGACGTGACTTAACCGAAACATAATTTCAGCTCACAGGGATGTTTTTCAGAACAGACTTCAGTGAGGTCAGTTGGTGGCCTTTATTCATTCTCCCTTTCTCCCTTTCCTATGGATCTTTGCCTTTCTTAAGGAATTTACCTCATTTTGCCCCAGAACATAGTAATATGTTAGGATCTCCTAGAATATAGGTTTCTGTGAGCTACTGGGTGGAAGCATAGTGTTTTCCATAAATATTTTCCAAATTGAATTGAAGGTCCAAATTTCACAAAACCCTGTACTTCTTGTGGTAGTTAAGAGAATGCAAGCTGCTCGTAACAAATAAACCATCAAATTTCAGTAGCTTTACCCAAGAAGAGTTTGCTTCTCATTCCTGTAATAGTCCATCAAGAATGTACCTGGTCAGGGGGACTTCCTGTAGGTGGTGATTTAAGGACTCAGGCTGCTCTGTCTTGTGGCCCTGCCCTCTGCAGGTCCTCCAAATCCAGCCAGGGGGAGACAGTGTGGAAGAGGGACCCCTGTGTCTTAATTGCCTTGCCTGGAAGTGACATGTATCACTGTCACTCATATTCTATAGAGGAGAGCTAGTCACAGGATCTCACAGAGATGCAAGGGCTTCTGGGAAGAGAAGTCTCTGGGAGGCTGCCCCTCTTGGGTGGAGAAGGGGAAGCACAAGGATGAAGAGCCCACCTTTTTGGAGGCCAGCTGTCTCTACCACCTTTGCTATAAGATAAACCCTTTAAAGAGGGACAGAATTATACAAAATTAGATCTGACGGGACTTTACAGCAATTATAACCCCCCCTCTATTTTGCAGTTGAGGAGACATGGACTAAGATAAAGAAAGTTTTTCCAATCCATACAGCTAGTTAACGGCAGAGTTGGGACTAGACTCTGGGACTTCTGACTGCCAGCTGTTTCCGCAGCACCACATCTAATCAAAGTGCTTGTGATTTCTGTGCTGCTCAGAAGTGCTTATACCTAAGGTGTTTGAGAACGGTGAGTGGAGAGTGCTTCTGTGGAAAGTCGGAGTTGTTGTGTCAGGGTTCCTGCCAGTGTGTTTCCCTCAGCTCCCACTTTTTCCTTCTAGTATCTCACCTTGACTTACAGAAGTCTCCTCTCCTTGTGATAACCCACAAGAGTAGTGAATTGGCCAGGTCTGGAGGTGAGTGAGAAATGGGAGCATGGTGTAGGTCAAAAGTGTCGAAAGTGACTGATGTCGCTGGTAGAGAGACCCTCGTACTGGAAGGTAAGGCATGGTGCGACTTGAAAGAACATATGTCTTAAAGCTCCTAGTGGTCAACATGAATCCCTTCTTAGAATTTTCTTGAGATGATTACTAGAAGGTTCTTGGTACAGTATACTTACAGAAATGATTTGGGTGATATAGAAGCTTCCAAAAGTATCTCTTTACTGATTGGTTTGTCAGCATGTTCATCAGCAATGAGAAAGGTGTTGAGGGAACAAGAGAAGGGGCAGAGAACTTTAAACAGGGAAGAAGGGAATGAAAGGATTTGGAGGATGCGATACTTTGGGGAGGGCAGACCAGAGTGAATGCTATGTTAGTAGTAAAGGGGAAATTCTTGTCAGTCACAGATTTGCACGAGGGCACTGGGTAACTGGGAGATAATGGGGCAAAACGGCATGAGCTGGGAAGGTGGGGGGCATCAAAGACAAATGTATTCCCTTCCCCTCTTTGCAATACCATCGGACTGACAATCATTATCAGGTGGCAGAGCACTGGGTTCTAGACCTGGCTCTGTACTAAGTCCTTGAATTTGGGTGGTGACTTCACCTTTCTGGGCTTCAGTTTCTTCACTTGGAAAGTAGGAGGGAGGGTGCACTAGACCATTAGTTTCCGAACCACATTATCTGGGAACCTGGGAGTCTTGTGGTTGTACTTCAAGGGTATCACTGCAGTGATGGTTGCGAGTAGCAAGGAACTGGTTTCTGCTGGGCCCTGCCACCCCCCGCTCCAACCAAGTGAGCTCTGCTCTGTCTGTTTTGTATTGAATTTCTGCAGAAAGTTTTGTGTGAAGGACTAGTTCTGTGTCTGAAGGAAAATTTTGGAAAGTACTCATCGTAGACAATTTCTCAGGTTTCTTCTAGCTCTGAGAAATCTAGCTCATAGATTTTGGGAATCTATGATCAGGTTGTAAAGCCTTCAAGTACTGGGGGGTGTATACAGGCCAAATCATAAGCTCCCATGTTGCCTGTCTTTGGAAGACCATAACTGAAGATGGTCAGGCAACTAGTAAGGATTTGGACAACTGCTGTGTTGGACACACTATCAAATGCACAACAAGAAAGACTCACTTATTGAGGTCTACTGAGTGCCTGGCTCTGTTCTAAGCATTTTGCATGGTTGAATATTGAAGTCCCCCAACAATTTGATTAGACCAACATTGTTGTTACAATAACCATTTTAAAATGAAGAGACAAAGGCTCAGAGAGATTACAACAACCAGCTCAAAAGAACAGAGCTAGGATTCAAAATCAGCTCTGACTCCAGACTCCATACTCTCCTTGGTTCTCATTCTCTGACCTGGGCATTCTCTCCCATGGCTCTTGACTCTTGCAAATGTCCTCTGCCCTATTGGTCCCCAAGTGACTCTTCCACACTGGGAGACTTACTCTCCCGAGTAGGTGTAACAGTTCTGTGACTGTCAAGGTGACTTAAAGTTCTCACGTGTGCTGCAAATCCTTCACTAAGACAGTGCTGGGCCCAGGGCAGTCTGCCTAGTGAATGACCCATCGCTTACAAGCTCACAAGGTTGCAGAGTTCCTGAAGGACAGGGCACACAGTTCATGCAGCAGAAGGCAAGGAGCTGGGCTGTCCTAAGAACACCACCCTGATTATTCCGCGGTAAAGTGTGGCAAGAGTCTGGTTGTAGGCAAGGGGAAACCACTTAAAAACAAATCAAAACAAAACAAAAACTTTAAGTCTAAAAACAGCTATATGTTGAGAGGTATCTGGATTTTTCTCAAAGGCTTTCAATCTCTCCCGGCTTTGTCTTCTAACTCAATGTGTTTTTAAGGACTTTGTCAACATTAGTCCTATTAGTAAATGCCACTCAACCTGCAAACAAATTGTTCAGGAGCAAAATGAAGCTGAAGATGGGCTTGTAATCCATCCTGCCTCAGAGCCACTCCTGTGTCTGTGTAAGTTTTAAAGCTTAGCCTATCTCCCTTACGCTGGCTCTTTGACTAGTATAACCTAGTGATGATTTCCAGATGTTGAACTCCAGAGTGCTTCAGGGGCTTTTATGCTGGAGTTCTGAGTGAATAAATATATATATATTTTTTCTTTGTGATTAAAAGGCTAAACAGCAGGTCATGCATACCTAGGCATGCAAAAGGGTATTTATATTTTTGATCAGGTGAAATGCACCTGGAGACCGGAAATATCACAGATTGGTGTAATGTGATTGACTCTGAAAGTCTGAGGGGCTCCTAAGGCCAAATCTAGACTGGCTCTTTTTCTTCTTTTCCCGTCCGCTTTACAACTCTTCCCTCCTTTTCCTGTCCTTCTCTGCCCCCTGCTCTCTCTCTCTTTCTCTCTCCTCTTAAATACCCTTTTGTAAGCAGAAGCCTACTTTTTGCTTGGATCATTCTTTCTGCTGTTATCAATGAACCTAGATCATCAGGGTGATGTGAGGGTTGACTTCATATCTCAGAAGAGAACCCGTATGATGGAGTTTATGGAAAGGTCTTGTGGGAAGTGTTTCAGTAGGGATCACAGACCAAGTTCCTATAGCAGTCTGGAGCTCGCACCTTGGAGAACACGGGCTTTCCGTAATAATGCTTTTCTGATGACTACTTTTGGAATGTGGTTGCAATGGGAGGACTTTTCCCATGGCCTCTTATTTCGGAGAGAAGGGAGCTCCACTAGATGGACACTCCTGGCGTCCTGCCCCTGGCTGATGGGCTTTGGAGAAGAAACCGGGCAGAGTGGCCTGGCTAAGTGAGCCTTCTCTCTGGAAGGTGTTGGATATATCTGTTACCTTGCTTGTGATGATAGTATCACTCATGGTTGGATAGGTCCAAACATATCAAGTTGTACACATTAAATATGTGCAGTTTTCTTTGTGATAAAGAGCCAGAATGAAGGAGTAAATTATTGGGAGAAAAATCCCACCAAAGGGCACAGTCATGTTTGTCTATCTTGGTTGACAACTTGCAACTTCATGCTTCATTTCTCTGATTTTATCTCCTAGAAGATAGATTTTTTCCATCATTCCATTTTACTCATGTGCTCATTCATTCAGTAAGAAATCTTCAGTTCTGTGCCGAATGAATGAAGTGGGAACAAAAATAATACATGGGTGGGCCCCTTCCTCAGGTCTAGCAGAGAAGAAATATATATAAGGAAAGGGATTGCCGCAGAGGGTGTTAGTGCTCTGGTGGGGGGATGTCCTATGCACCTTGGCACACAGAAGGAAGAGCAGAGAACGTGTGACTAGGAGGACTGTGGAATACGAGTATGGCTTAGCCAGATGAAGCAGGTGGTGGACAGGAGGAAATGCCAAGCTTTGGGAGCAGCGTGGGCAAAAGCATCATGAGAAGAAATGATATCTGTCATAGGTGAGGTGATGGAACATGGTTAGTTGAGTAGGGTTGGGGTGGAATTGTGTGAGGTGTCAGCAAGGAAGACGAGAGTTTAGACATTCTGCCCTGACCCCCACTGTAGCTTTATCACACTCGTCACAGCTTGTTATGAACTTGTCCAGCTCCCCCATCGGAAGCAAGTCCTTATGTCTCTTGCAGCACTGTGTGAACCCAGCGTGAAGCACAGCACTTGGCATGGAGTGGGGAGACTCACTAACGAACTGAATGCCTGGATGAAGGAGGAGGGAGAGAACGGCACGCAGCAGGTATAGTTACTGGGTGGCTTCCACAACAAGCCAGTCATACTCAACCACTTGACTCAATCTGGAAAGTCAGTCACCCTCTCAGACTCAGACCCAGCCTGCTTTCCTGGTGGCTGCGGCTTCTCTTCCATCGGTTGGGGCCTGGGCCACACTGCTGCCTTCTCTAGGGGCAGCTTGTTCCGTTGAGTCAGTTCTTTCCCCATACAGTCACCTTCCCTGGAGTCCACCTGAGTTATGACAACACTAACTTTCTTTTTTTGGCTAAGAGCAATAAACATTATTAATGTTTAATAATACCATTATGCTCAATGGTATTGCTCTCATTCTACTTCATAATGCTTACCAAATACTTATTAGAAAAGTATATCATCGCCCTGGCTGGTGTAGCTTAGTGGATTAAGCGTGGGCCTGTGAACCAAGAGATCACGGTTCGATTCCCAGTCAGGGCACATGCCTGGGTTGCAGGCCAGTTCCCAGCAGGGAATGCACAGGAAGCAACCATACATTGATATTTCTCTCCCTCCCTCCTTCCCTTCCCCTCTGAAGATAAATAAATAAAATCTTTAAAAAAAAAGTATATCATCAGCAGTTTTATTTCTGCTAGAACACGAGCTTCATGAAGACAGGGAGAGCTGACTTTTCCCCTCCTGGGTTTCTCGTGCCTTGCACAGTGCCTGATGTGTTCAATCATGTTCACACTTGTAGAGCAAATGAACATCACAACTCCTGGAGAACTTATTATCTATTGCACATATTGTGGTGGCTACTTATACAGTGTGCTCTTTCTGGGTCTGTTTCTATGGATAGATTTCTAGCTTTTTGAGGGTATGACTCTCTTCATGCCCCAGGAACATAGGAAATATTCTCTTGGACTTGATATTGAGGGACTTTGAATTTTATTTCTATGGCCTGTGTGGTTTCTCTGAGTCTCTCTCCAAGCAGCCCCCATGTTCTCTCAACACGAGATGGCTATGCTGTGATCCAGCATCCCCCAAGGCTGAGAGCCTTCTAGGCCACACCCCCTGTTTTAGAGATGACTGATGTCAGTCCCAGCATGAGGCAATCTCTTAATTCCAGCTGCTGACCACTGAGGTTTTCCTCTGGCTGTGCATGCCAGCGCTCTTGGTCGAGTGCCCTCTAATATATAATTAATGATGACTCTCAGCAGTTCACATTTTCAGAGGTCTTTCTAGGCATGATCTCATCACCAAGCTGTGATGCCTCAGTGCCGAGGGGCTCCCTGTGGCCCCAGGGGAGCTTTCTTCGTGCAGCCGGCCTGCAGATCCTGTGTTCAGTAATGTCACACACTTGGGGAGTGTGCCTGAATCCAGCCACTTCCTCCCATGCTGCCCCTGCCTCCAGGTTTTGAAAAATACATACACACTGATTTCAAGTGGAGACAAAAAGCATCCACTGGCCAGGCCTCCAAATATTGAACCTTCATTGGGGTGACTATCCAGTTTACTCATGATTGAAGGGTTTCCTGGGAAGTGGGACTTAAACTGTTAGAACCAGGTTGGTCCTGGGAAAAGTAGGATGGTTGGTCACCCTAATCTCAATAGAGGTTTAGGTTGGAGAATGCAGTGGGTCCTTGAATTGAAGAAAGCTGCACAAAAAGAGTAGATCTAGTCTGATAGGTCTGCTGAGTTGCAGCTGCAGGTGGTTTGGATAACCCTTGAATCTGGAATTGGTGTTTGCAATTAAGGGCAGTCCTGCAGGTTGACTCGGTTGCTCTAAAACTGTAGACTTGGCTCTCTTTATTGGCCTAAATTGCTTGTATCTTAGGAAGCATTGGAATCCGGAACTGAAACATATCAGACACTTAGTATGTTAGTTTGGGTTCACCCAAAAGCAGAGCCTGAATTAAGAATTCAAGTGCAAATAGTGTATTTGGGAGGTGAAAGAAATACTGTTAGGGGACGAGGGAAGGAGAGAAGGCCACCAGTAAAGGGCACCTTAGCAGGCTGGTACTGGCTCTGGGTGATGGGATCTTAGCCTCCAATCTTTTCCTCTAGAGCAGAATTTCTCGATCTTGGCACTATTGACATTTTGGGCTGGATAGTTCTTTGTGGTGGGGGCTGCCCTGAGCATTGTAAGACAATTAGCATAGACATGAGTAGCACTCCCTTCCCTGCAAATGTAATAATAAAAATGTCTCCAGACATTGCCAAATGCCCCCTGGGAGGCAAAATTGCCCTGGTTGATAACCAGTGCTCTAGAACACCCGCTCAGAGTTGTCTCACCTCAGGGGTGAGGGAGTTAAGGTATTCATACACTAATTTCTCTCAGTCATTGGTTTAGGGCTGCCAAGGGAGACTGGAGAAAACTCTCAGGCAAAGGCTGTTGCTTGGAAGTAGAACAAGGTATTTGTCCCAGTGAAACAGAACAAGGAATTTGAGCAGGGCACCGATAGCATCTGCTTCTGTCTGTCCGCTGTGTTCACTCTCTCTCCGCAGACCAGCTTTCCTTTTTCCGGGTCCACATGGTGGAATTTGACTTCCAAACACTCCCAGCTGCACATATGCATCCCAGCAGTCTTTAAATTCCAATTCCAAGTTTCCAGGATGGATCATCTGATTCTCCAAATTTGGGTCAGGATTTCAAACTGGGCTAATCAGCTGTGACCATACAGGACAAATATGGCATCAGAGGGGCCCACTTCTGTTTCCATTCAGTACACACGGGCACCTGAGGAGACTGGACATTGTGGATAGCTGGGGTGAGGCAGGGACGGGCAGTTATTCTAGTGAACACTGACCAGGCATTTCCCACGTGGAAGGCTATGTGAGGGCAGACAAACAAATCGTTCGAGTGCCCAGAGAATGTGAGCAGAATAGTGAATTCAAAGAAAAAATTGGTGCCTTTGGGGATTCCATGGTAGGAAGCCGTTTTCCCCCGAATGCCCAGGTGAATAATTGTGCCAGGAGAGCAGGAAGAAAACTGAGGTAATTGTCTTTTCATGTGTACACTCTTTACGGTGAACAGCAAAATGGACATTTGGTAGGTCAGGGCTGTTTTCTAGCTGGACCTCAAGAACAACGTAGTCTTCACTACCAAATTCTTTGAGTCTTTCTCTTGCCTTAGAGGAAGGTTGCATGATCTGGTGGTAGATGGATTGCCAGGGCAAAGATGATATACGAGGTCTTTCCAGAAGGTATGCAGCCACATAATATGAAAAATAGAGACATTTATTGAGGAAGATACAAGATACAGGAGGGTGAGTCACCTGAGTGATCGAATGTTTTGCCTAAGAACTCTGCATGAGATGTGATGCATGAGCTGGAGTGTTGTCATGATGAAGCTGCTGATCACCAGTTGCCCATAGCTGCAGCCTTCTGAATCATCCAAATAGTTTCTGCAGAGGAATGTTCAAACTTCATGCAAAATTTGATGCAGATTCATTGCTCTACTCGCACAGTCATTTTGAATGTGATGGCCACACAGTACACATGCTCACTCAATGGCATCTACCACCCTCACCGATTAGTACAGTAAAGTCATCATTGTTCATGTATACGTATTCCGACCACTCTCTTTGGCTGCCACTTACATCGATGTCATGCAAAATGTTCTCGTTATGTTAAGAGTGACTGAACTTTTTCTGGACAGATCTTGTAAGACATGGTGGGACGTGGGAAATATCCATGTCAGGCAGCTTGGTCTGTGTGTTGTGCTGCAGTGAAGAAGGCAGGAGCATGGGGACTGCTGACTGCCAGCCCTTCTCACTGCCAGCCCAGTCTTTCTTTTTTCCATTACAATTGACATTCACTATTATTTTATATTCATTGCAGGTATATAGCATAGTGGTCTGACAGCTATGTCATCCACAAAGTGACCCACCCCCTATAACTGCAGCACCCACCTGGCACCACCCATAGTCATCACATTATTGACCGCATTTCCTGTGTTGAACTCCACGTTCCTGTGACCACTCTGCAACTACCAATTTGCACTTCTTAATCCCCACACCTTTCTCACCCAGCCCCCCAAATCCCCTCCCATCTGACAACCATCAGTTTGTTCTCTGTATCTATTAGTCTGTTTCCATCCTATTTGTTTATTTTATACTTTAGATTCCACATGTAAGTGAAACCATATGGTATTTGTCTTTCTCTGTCTGACTTATTCCATTTTGCATAATACACTCCAGGTTCATTCATACTGTTATAAATGGTAAGATTGTATTCTTTTTCATGGCCAAGTAATATTCCACCGTATATGTCTATCACAACTTCTTTATCCACTCATCTATGGGCACTCAGGTTGCTTAATATCTTAATGTACAACAAAGACGCAATAAAAAATTGGGAACAGAATGATTCTTTATGACACCTCAGTGGGTGTGAGAGGCTCTTTTTCTTTGGTGATGTGCTTTCTTGGCCAAGTGTAGAAAGGATGAGTTGTCATATGCTTATGAGTCCCTCAGATCCCTTTGCATGGGACAGCAGCATCTAGACATTGCTCTTTACTTGGAGTGTGTGTTTATTAGGGACAACTCTCTGGAGGGCCTCCTGGAGGTTATGGGGGTTTGGCCAAAGCCCCTCCAGGTGGACTGTTGCCTTGCACAACTCAAAGGGGCACCGGCCACATAGGTTGCGTGTGACATTGCCCCTGGCGTTGTGCGGCAGTGACCCTGCCAAGTCCCCTCTAGCGCCTCTGCAGAGAAGATGTGATGGCACTTCTGCTGTGTTGTAGCTCTTACCTTTCCAGGCCTGCTTGTGGTGGGAGGTGAACCATAGCTGGACTTAACCAGGGTCCTTCTGACCGCCTGGAGGGCAGCTGATTTGTTTGTCATGGTTGTCGTTTCAAAACATGTAACTTCATCTATCTGAGGAGTACATAAGAATTATGGCCATGGCAACACAAAGATGCTTGACAATCCCCTTCCTATGTACAGTGAAGGGGTGACCATAAGAATGCACCTACCTTGCAGACCGCCAGTCACGGGAAGGTAATTGACCGAGGACCTTAACTCTGAAATCCATCTGCACATTGGTGCTGAGGCCATGATTCCCAAAGACTGTTCTCAGCCAGTGGCTGAGTGTGTCAGGAGACTCAGGCAGGCCAGATCCTGGGAGATATATGTATCCTCTGATGGCCAGTGTTGGCTCCAGAGCTCCTGGCTGCCTTGCCAAATGGTCCCTATACTACTCAACACACCCAGCCCCGCTCTCTAGACTTGCCTGCTATAGAGAAACCTACTCAAAGGTTTTGAAGAAATCCTTATTGCTTTAATTGACATTTTAAAGATATGAGAGAAGCTGATGGATGGGACTTGGTGAATATAAAAAGCAAGGCCTCAATCCATTGAATTCCAGAAAATGATGAGTTCAGTTCAGCTACCATGTTTAGAGTGACTCTTGTGTGCCAAGAAATCAGCCGGGCATAGAAAAACAAATAAAATAGTATCTGCCCTCATGTAGCTTGTGGTCTGAAAGGGGAGAACAACGTGATTCAATGATTTCACTGAAACGTGATTCTTGTAAGGTAAAGAGTTGGCGATGGGACTAACTCAGCTGTGGAAAGACAGGAAGCAGCCTCACCTAATGGTTCCCAGGAACTTCTTAGGGGTAGTTGGTGCACAGGAGGGGCCTAAGCAAGCTCCGGAGGCCTGGTCGTGCCAGTATGGGAATGAGAGGGACAGCCAGTGATAAAAGCAAGGCCACATGTGACTTCTTTCCAGTTCTAGGTAAAGTACTATACATCCCTAGCACTTTTTAAAAAATCTTTTTAATTAGGAAGAAAGTATGTTCCCTCCCCCTCCCCACACACATGGGTGGAAAAACAACTTTGTAATGCACACAGTGATTAGACTCAAGATGTGTTTTCCGAGAAATTCTTGTCATATGTACATGTGATTCAAATCAGATCCACTGAGTGATTGTGCACCTCCAAGGCAGCTTGCATTTAGCCAACACCGGCCCAGTGAAACCTACGTAGACAAGCGGGCAGGTAATTGGCCTCCTCTGCGCTCTGTTTAAACGCCTCTCCTCTGAAGCAGCTGGTGCTACCAGGTTTTCTGGCAAAACTGCCTTTTGTACAAGTGGGGCTGGGAAAGCACAGTGCAATGCAAACGTAACTTGAACAAAAACACTTGAATAAACAGATTCCTGGTTTACCCTCTAGCCTTTTCCTTGGCCTCATGATGCCTGACAAAAATCGAGTTGAGAATGACGGCTGGGCTAAGATGAGGCCAGCAATATGTCACCCGATTAAGCTGAGACCTCAGGGGATGGAAAAGGCATTTAGCGCTAAGCTCAGCCATGGTGCTGCAGCAAGACAAGTGCCCTCGTAGCTCCAGCAGCTTCTCCCTCTTCCCTCCTCCTCTCCACACGATCTGCAATCAGTTTCATGCATTTGCAATCATGAGACAAAAGAAAGTTCCAAATGCCAGGTCCCCATCCTGAAGGACCTTTTATCAGCCCCAGGAAGGAAGCCCACCAGTCCTCTGTGTTACCATGGCCACTGGCAGTCGGCGATGATGGTTGAGGGATGATGGAACCAGACTCTTGGTTTTCAACTTTTAACCCCAATGGGTAGGAAATCACTTGAGCTTGAAAAGTTTTGTGCTTTTAGAAAGAATGTAAAAAAAAATGACAAAAGCTTCTCCAAGCCCAGAGTTTATTTTGCAGTGCTGCAGGGAAGGCACAACATTGGCATCTATAACTACAGTCAGGTGAGAAAGTGCTGGCAAGCAGCTCAGTGTAGCACAGAAAACCTCAAGTCCATTCGTGTGCTTCCTCAGCACCATCATCGCTTGCCACCTATTGTGTATAGGTTGCACTTTCCAACTAAGAGGGTCCTCAGTGGATGTGGCCTCAGGCTCCTGGGACCCGAGCCAGTATTGTCACAACTGGGCAGAGTTTCTTGTGTGAATGCAGTGACTCTGGGGTGTAGAGGGTTATAGATTCTGCCTAAGCAATTCTAGTGCAGTGCCAGGAGGTAAAAGCCATAGATAGGTGAGGATGTGAATGAGAGGTAAGGAAAGGGAGACAGGGAGTATAGGCTGCCCCTTCAAATTTTTTCCAGCTAATGTAAGGAGCTCCAAAAGGCAGAAGATAGAAGGAGAAAGAGAAGAAAGTGATTTCTCTGGGGGGAGGGTGGGGAGAGAGGAGGATGGTAATGATAGAAAAGTGAGCAATGAGAGGAGGAAACTTTACCTTTATTTCTCTTGCCTCCCTTCTCTTCAGTTTTCTTTCCTTCTTCTTCCCCTCCCTCCTTCCAGGTTAGCCAATCAACCTCTTGTTTTCCAAAGAGAAGGCTGTCTTCTAAAGAGAACAGTTTCTACTAGGTAATGCCTATTGTTTATTAAATCAAGTGATGGGTATGAGAACTGCTGATTGGAGAATCCAGGAGAGAGCTAAATTGTTGGAGATAAAAATAGGGGCTGGGAGTTGGGAATTTCCAGGACACAGTGAAGACTGAAGATAACGAGGTTGGGAAATATGTGTCAGAAAGATGCCAAGGGGAAATGAAGTAAGTGGGTGCCAACTGGGACTCTGGAAGGGGAACAAATTGATTTATCCTGGATTTTTATTAAATATCACTGGGTGATGTGTGACCTAAGCTTCTTCATATTCCTCTAAATTATCAGCAAAAATATGCATTAATTGCTAATGGTTGGCAGAATGGAATTTGCTTTTTGGGGCTGCAGTGATGTCTTAAATCCTTGTCTTAAAGTGAGAACAAGAGGATGCTCATTGTATTCTGTAGAATGCTCATTGTTTTCTGTAGGATGCTTTTAGCTGCAAGTAACAGGAAAAAACAACAAGTGGTGACCTAACTGAAAGATGATTTCTTGTTTTTTTTTTAAAAATAGGTTTGGAAGAAGGTGGTTCCAGGACTGGTTGAACACTTCTAGTGTGCCCTGCTGCTGGCTCAGCATTTCTGGAATTTTCTTGGTCTGCCCTTCATGGTTGCAAGATGACTGCATAGTTCTGGTCACCAAGTATTTAACTTAAGGACAAAATGAGCCCCTCTCTTCTCATTAGGGAGGAAAATTCTTTCACAGATGTCTTCCAGCAGGTATCCCTTTGCTTCCCACTGGCAAGAAGTGGGTCACATAACTTGTCTAGCTGCAAGGGAGGCTTGGAAAGCAAGTATTCATTCTTTTCTCAGCCCTTTTAGTGGGAGTGAGCAAGAGAGAAAGATGCTTGGGAATGACAGTTGGGTAGCCACTTGTGTGTGGTGTGTGCACAGATATTTGCAAGTACTGTAAGTCCTTAGAAAAGAGGCTTACACGAAGGCAGCTATCCACAATTTCCTCTGCATGTTTCATTAGAATGGACTCTTCTTTCTTTTTCTGTGGTCATCTTCTCTTACAGGATTATCTCTGAAGTTTTAGAAGACGTTCATGTGTGTACTGATCCTTGCAAAGTTATTGAACTTTAGAAAAATTCCTCACTTTCTTTCCCTGATAGAATACATGTTACTTCACTGTAAGGAGACACAGCACCCACTTCAGGGTACAGTCAGCCTGGAACCTGGCAGAGTACTGAGTAAGCAGGACTCTGGGGCCAGCATGACCCAGGTTTAAGGAACTTGTGATTGTATTTAGCTAAAGCACCAGAACTCTGGCTTCTGAGTGAGAATTTCCTTTACTTGGTTTTGTTTTTTGTTGTTAAAATAAGTAACTTTAATATGAATTTCTTAACAGGAAAAACTACTTTCCCTTAGTCTGTCTTGTTAGTAGAAGGCTGCTAGCTGCACGAATCTTTTAAAGAAGACAAGTTGCTGATAATGAAAAGGCATTTCATGGGACACTCTGAAGAATGGCTTCCAGACCCAAGAAGGTTGAGTGCTGTGTTTAATGGTCACCTTCAGAAATCACTGGTTTATGTTCTTATGATGTATTAGTTACCATCAAACTTCAGTGAGTCACATAAGTCTTGGGGCATTTCCATTCTTGCTGGCTGAGTGTAAACCTTACTGACAGTGACCTCTCTATCTATTGGCCAGTTCCCCACCTCTGTGCAGGCAACATGGTAGCACATAGTCACTCCTTCCTGTCTTCTGTGTGTTTCCTTGAGCTTGGTAAGCACATCTCTCTGGTAAAGAGCCAATAATTCACCTTGGATTACACTGTTCAGTGTTATTTGTAGGGGTTTATGATAAATGGTTCTTAGACACTTTGGGGCAGAACTTTGTGTTTAGAGGGATTTGGAGGAGGGAGGTGGGAAGTGTCACCTCTGCTAGGCAGTCGCTGGCTCTATCTCATCCTGCTCTGTGCATGATGGAGAGCAAGCAAAAGCTCTGCTCATGCTCTGTGTCTCCTTTGGCTGCCACCTGGCTGGTGCAAAGGGAGAACAACCAGCCTGTCTTTGAGCTAAACACTGTTCTTCAGAGAAACCACCCAGATGCACGTGATGGGGTCATGTTTGTAGGGCTGGTTCCAGAAAAAGCAGGGATGTGGGTAATTTGGTGTGGAGGAATGCACCTGGCACCAGGTGTTTAGATGTTGGTTGTTTTATCCACTAGCTCTGGCCTCAGCAGGTGCGTGCGTGTCTTAATAATTTCCATTGAGTCTATGCCCAGAGTACTTAAAATTTTTGTTTACTGAGTTGACCTCATGAAAGGTCACTTAACCCCTTTGAACCAGCCAGTTTTCTCCTTTGAAAATGGAAACAATGATTTTCACTGCCTCGGAGAGAAAGGACTAAATGAAACAGGCTTGCATAAAGTCCTCTACCATAGTATCGGGAATAGAGTAGATATCCAAGTGATATCACACCTTATTTCTCCTTATCTTTACTCAATGCCTGTTCTCTCTCTCTGGGACTCCCTCCTGCCAGTTCTTACAGGTACTCATGGCCCCTCTAGCATCTGAGATTAACTTACACTAAGGTGTAGCTGTTGGAAATGATTGGACCTATGGATTTTGGGATATGTGAGTTTAGCCTAGGGCATGTGGAGGTGGGGATGAAGTCCGTTAGGGACGTTGGATCTGCAGGGGCTGGTCTGTAGAGGTGAGCTGGGTGTCTGAGTCTGCGTTAGTCTGCCTGGCACCGGACTTGGTCAGCAGCCTGGGGCTGTAGAACTTGGCTGGGTTGGGCCAGTGCTGGGGTCTGTGGTGAAGTCGGATGCTCTGTTTACTCCCCTTCTCTCATGGGGAGGGCGTCTCTATGTTGGGCTGTCCAGGCTTGGGGGAGGGGTGAAGCTTTGTTTCCTACCCTCCTCAATGTGTCTTTTCTTAGTTCTGTGCTTCACACAGGTGTTGTAATCCCTCACCTGGAATCCAGGGCTCGTGTGAAGGTATTTGCATGGGTGGATAGTTGTTTAAATTGAAGTTTCTGGAGGTGGTGGGTGGGGGGGCAGTGAGTGCTAGAAAGTCCTATGCCACCATTTTGCTGTCTCTCATTTCATTTTAATGACAATCCTCTGTGCTCCATCATGTGTTCTCTCCATTTTACAGGTGGGCAGATGGGAACTCAGACAGGCTTTATAACTTGCCAGAAGAGGTAGAGCTAGTGGCAGAGTTGGAATCCAAACCCAGGTCTGTATAAGGCTAAACTCATGCCCTGTTCAGTGATAAATGTAGTTAAGACGCTGCCCTGACTTTTGAGGATGCCTTCAGCACCATCACTTAAATGACTCTCTTAGAATGTTTTTTGTGCCTAAAACTTTCACGTCTAGTTCAACAATTAGTCATAGAGCAAACCCAATGTATAACTCCAGAAAAAGAACACTCTGGTCCCCAGAGCCTGTGCATTCATTCCTTCCCCGTCACAGCCCTGCCCTCTTGCTTGAGGGAACCAGCAGCCCGAGTATATGGACTGATTTATCCTTTAGGCTTTAATTGCAATTTAAATTATTTTCTGAATGTGGCTGTATTTATTTTCTCTTTGATGTAAATTTAAAAATATTTTTAGTCTCAACATTTATTTTTTAATATTTATTTAAAAAATTTTTATTGTTATTCTATGACAGTTGTCCCAATTTTTCCCCCTTTGCTCCCCTCTACCAGCCCACCCCCGCCCCTATAGTCAGCCCCCACACCGTTGTCCACGCCTATGAGTCATTCATACATGTTCTTTGACTAGTCTCTTCCCCTTCTTTCCACCATTATCCCCCTCCCCCGCCCCTCTGACAGCCGTCAGCCTGTTCTATGTATCTGTGCTTCTATTTCTGTTTTGTTTGTTAAATCATTCATTAGATGCCACATATAAGCACGATCATATGTTGATGTTTGTTTAATTTTTGGATTTATATTATTGTGGTAAGAGAATAATCCTCGTTTGTTGTTACATTTTGAGATTTTTTTGTTTACTATTTGGAAATATGCCTTTAATTTACCAGCAATTTAAAAACCTAGATATATATTAAAATCACCTAGGAGATTTAAAAATATGCCCTCCCCCCACACCTCCCCCGCAAATTCTGATTTAGTTGGTCTGGGATAGCAGTAGAATTTAGGTCTTCTGGATTTCAAGTGAGAGTGTCTTTTCACTTCATCTAGGTATTTAATGGATTACAAAGTGTATTTCTTCTTTGCATTAGTTCAGCTGTGGTCTAAGCTGCTATAACAAAAGGAACTCAAACACGTAGTGGCTTCTGTAAGCTAAAAGTTCCTTTCTCTCTGACATCAGAGTTTGTAGCTAAGACGATCAGGGTGGGTAGACTCTACTGTCCTCAACACATGACTGCATCTCTCATCACTTCTCAGCCAGCAGAAGGGAGAAGAGGGCCCGGGATGCCCACATCTAACCTTTTTAAGGACAAGACGCAGAGTGGCACACATCCCTTGTGCTCACTTCCCGCTGATCAGAGCACAGTCAGACGACCACACTGTTTTTGAGGGAGACCAGGAAGTCTGTCTTCAGCAGGGAAGCCATGTGCCCAAGTACAATTCCACAACAATGGAAGAAGGGGGGAATGGATTTTGGGGGACACCTGGCAGTGGGCTACACACTTGTTAGTCAGCTCTCCTTCCCTGCACCTCTCCCAATCATGACAGTGATGCCACCAGACCGGATGTCCCAGAGGGGGCAAGGACAGGCATAGCCTCAAACAGAGAAGTGACTGTGTACTTTTGGGACCATAATGAGACAACAGCTTAGAAATATAGGCTTTTTTGAAAGAAAAAAGAAAGCTGTGAATTGCCCAACTCCCATTACATAGTGGGAATAAATTTTAGTGGGTTAGAACTTAAGGCATATATGGGGGGAAAATAGGATAGGATGCAAATGAAGTTCCACCACCTGAGAGGACAGAGGGGATGGTGGGCAGGGAGAAAATACATGTTAGTTAGGATGAGGAGCCCGAATGCAGGAGCCCTTTGGTCTCTGAAATTCTGGGAGGTTTCTGCCTTATGAGAAGGGGTTGCTGCAGTGGAACGGTAGCCCCATGGAGCATATCAACAGAGAAAGGACCCGGGAGACTCCTTTGGGCCTCCTTCAGCTCCTGTGTGGATGGAAAGGATCCAGGTTTCCCTTGTTCATTGAAAAATTATTTATTGAATTGCCACCATGTGTAAGGCCTTGTTCTAAGTACTTGAGATATATGGTAACAAAACAAAGATCCTCACTCTGGAGGACCAAGGCAAGTGAGTGCGTGGGGAAGGTAGATACACAGATATAATAAATAAGTGTTTTAGAGGGTATGTTAGGTAACAGGTGCTACGGAAAACCAGAAATGTGGAACAGGGTGAGGGGCTCTTTTGGCTGAGTGCAGAGGTGATAGAAAGCAGCTGGCAGAATCCAAGGCACAGAAGAGGTCTCATGGAGAGGGTGAGGGGTGAACAAAGGCATGGAGGAGCAGGCAGTGGCTGAGTGGAGGCGGGGGAAGAGTGACAGGCAGAGGGACCAGCTTATGGGCATTTTCTCTCCCCCATCTGCCAAAGCCCTCTAAGAGGCTAAATTCAGATGTGGTGTCTTCCCCCTGGCTTCTGACACTTTGGTCCATCCCCTTTTCGCTTTCTGATTCTACACTGTTTCCTCCATCATCCTTTTCTCTCCAGCTCTAAGTTGGGCTCAGCATGAGGAGTGGAGAAAGCACATGCTGGTGCAGGAGGAACAGGGTTGGAAAGGATGTGGGCGTCAGCTCAGTGCAGCCGCACACTGCAGCCCTTCCACTGAATGAAGTGGGAGTCGCTGGAGGATTCTGGGTCAAGGAGTGATAGGTCCTGAATTTTATTTTAAAAGGATCACTCTGATTTCTGTGTTGAATAGACTGTAGGTGGCAAATGCGTAGACAGGGAGACTTGCTGAGTAGCCATTGCAGTGATCCAGGTAACTGACCATGTGGCTTGGACTGGGCAGCAGTGCAAGGGTGAGAAGTGGTCAGATTTTGTGCTCTTAGCGGGACACAGAAAGTAAACAGAGGTGACAATGGGGTCGCCATGGTATGGGGCAGGGTGAGCACATCCGGGGGCTTTGAGGTAGACAGTCCCTAGATCAGAGCAGGGGTGTGGTTGACCCTCTGAGACACAGCAAGAGACAAGTTGGGCTGACTGAACCACTGGGGGTCCCTAGGCCCTGTGCTGGCCAAGGGAACAGACCACATATGTCCCCATCTGCTGACACTTCAGAAGGGTTTGCAATAAACAGAGGCTAATAACTGGGTACTGGGAGAGACATCACAGTGTTCAACAGAGAAGAGTGTCAGGGACACCCCTCCTCTCAGTGTCTGGAGCATGCAATAATGTCACCTCATACCCACCTGCCATGTTAGGAGGGAGGAGTGGCAGGGGAGACAAGAAAGAGAACTGAAAATGAGTTTGAACTTTGAGAGAGAATCTAATGAAACTGAAATGAAACTGCTTTAAATGGGGAGGGACTGGGTAGCCTTAATCAGCAAATTTATAATTTTCCTCCTACGGGAGCTCTTGAGCACGCCCAGTTCAGATGTAGAAAAATAAAAGGAGCAACAGTTTTACACATTGGAAGGGTAGTGTATGAATTTCAGAGCCTTGCTCAGGTGTTACCAGTTAGAAAAAATAATCGAGTCCTTTTTGATAATGCCAATGAATTCTGTCTCCTAAGTTTGTTCTGGTTGACTTCCCTGCTTAAAGGAATTACTGAATGGTGGACATTTCCTGCAGGAGAATTAATAGGTTGATGGGGGAGAGATTTGGGTTTCGTGGCCCATCTGGGCCTTTTCATCAAACCAGATGCGTCTTGACTGTGCTGACTATAGTCAAGTAAGGGCCAACCTTATTGTGTCAGAAGATGCTTTGGAGACTGTGGAGCAATCACACAGGTGCTTGGAAATAACTAGTCAGAAGGTAACAACAGCAACACTGTTAATTCAGTTTTGCCCATGTGAAGAAATCCACCATGGGTAAAGTTGGTATAATAACAAGTCCTGATACAGGAATTGTCCCCTTTTCTAGAAACCCCATGTCCCCTACCTCCTGGCAGCCGCAGTGCTTGGGCATGGAGCTGCTGTGCTCAAGCAACCATTGGCCCCGGTCTGGTTCCCCAGTGGAAATCCCAGTGAGATGGCTGCATGTGCTGCTTTCAGCTTCGCAACCCCCTCTCTGAGGGTACGCAGCCCTTCCTCGGGCTGTCCTGGGGGTCCAGTGAGGAAAAAAGACATTTTCTTGGAGCAGGGCCCACTTATTACTTCACACTCTGGGCATGCTGTGATGTCAGACTCTACTCTGAAGCCCCGCAAAGGGGTGAAGCCATCCCCTGGAAGCCTGGGAGTCTGGGGGAGACACGCTCAGTTCTAGGAGCTTTGGGGGAGAGGCTGAGCTTGGAGGCTGGGCTTGCATTTCTGACCCCTCGTGGAAAAAAATCCAGCATTTTCTGTTACTATTCTGGAGGAGGCCAGGAAGGTGGATGGTGGTGGTGCCCTGGTCCCCATCAGCCGCTGCACTGAAGACCCCTCCACCATTCAATGGATGCTGAGAAGCGGGGTGCTGGCTGCCTGCTCAGGCTGCCTGAGCTGGGAGGAGGGCAGGCTGGGGGTGCAGCTGTGCCAGCAGAGTGAGCTGGACCTGTTCCTGAGCCTGTGCCTGGATGTGATTTGCTTCCCTCAGTACCAGATCGTGGGCTGCGTGTGAACTGACAGAACTACCAGCAGAAAGCATCTTGTCTGGCTCTTTTCCAGACATCGTCCTTGTGAGCCCAGTGGGGCTCTCACATCTGCTGTTTTGTGGATGAGAAGAAGAAAAGTCAGGGCGCACCCCGCCCTGTTCCAGGAAGAATGTAAGGCCATTTGGAAAGTCACTCACAACCCAGCAAGATGACACATGCCTTGCCATACAGGGAGAAAGGAGGGATAAAGCAGAGAACTGACAGGAGTCAGGAATTAGGGGACAGATGACATCCTCAGCTTCTTTATTAGGGAATGTTAAAACAAGGATAATAATTGCACCTGTCTCAAAGGGTTGCTGTGAGAATGAAGTAAGCTTGAGAAGTGCTTAATGTGGTAAGTCAACATGAAAGCACTCCACATATATGAACTATTCTTGATCTCGAAGGTCATTATTCTTGAGCTCTAACCATGTAAAATAAAATAGATGCAGGTGATAGATAGATAAATAAATAAGTAAATAAATACATAAATTTATTAGGCTGAAGACAAGGGTTCAGGACCCATATCCAGGGCCTGCCACTCTTGACCCATTTAAAGGTTTGGAAGCCAATGGGATTGCAGGCTGCATGGTGACCTAAGGCCATTGTCACTGAGGAAGTAACAGGTGGCTGGGGCTTCCTCATTCTAATGAGGTGGAGGATGGCTCTGGACACTCTCTGGGACTCTGTTATGGACCAAATGTATCTTCTTAAAATTTATATGTTGAAGCCCTAACCCCCAATGGGATGCTATTTTGAGATGAGGCCTTTGGTGGGTTTAGATGAGGCCATAGGGGTGGGGCTCTCATGTTGGGATTGGTGCTCTTACAAGAAGAAATGCCAGAAAGCTTGCTCTCTCTCTTCCTCCACTGTGCCAGGGGAAAGCTCTGACCAGAAGCTGACCATGCTGGCACTTTGATCTTCGATTTCCAACTTCCAAAGCTGTGAGGAAATAAATTTCTCTTGTTTAAGCCACCCGGTCTGTGGTGTTTTGTCACAGCAGCTCAAGCTAAGACAGGCATCCCTGTTTTCGTGTGTTGGCGAGTCAGGGAAAAGTCTTTTTACGTTTGCTGTACCCTCTTGTCCACTTTCCATGTGCTTTTATGGTGATTCACCTACCGATATCTGTTCTTCATGCTGCAATCAGCAGCATGAAGTGGTGGGGGTTGTTCAAGATGAAAGAAGAACCTCTTTCAAAGGGAATTGCATTGGAGCAGGCATTAAGATTTTGGCCAAAGAATCTTCTCCTGTAGTTATGCCAAACATCAGGTCCTTCCAGTCACATGTAGGAAACCTGAAGCTTGGCCAGACTTATGTCCTTGCTGGGCACACAGATGTTTGAGGGAGACTTAGCTGAGCTGTCAGTATCTGTTCCTCAGCAGCCTAATTAGCATATCCTGTGGAGGAGAAAGAACATCCTTCGTAAAGCATGTTCGTAAACCCATTCTTTGGGATATCCTCTTCTCTAAGCAGCCTCTTAGTAGAAAAACAACTACCAGGGACCCTAGGGGCTGGGGACTTTCTCTGACTCCTCTCGGCCCGATGTGGAGTCTCCACACCTGCCCATGGCCCATGGCATTGGAGGAATGTGGAGGGCTGGAGGTTTCCCAAGCCTGTCTGACCTTCTCAGCTGTCTTGCATGTTTAAGCAATCCCTATTGTTTTCTCAGGGCTATTCTCTGAAGCATTTGAAAGAAAAGAAACACCTTTCAGCATGTCTAAACTCAGAAATAGACCCCAGAAGAAAATGAACATAACATAATGAACTCTTAAAACACCTTCCTGCCCAAGGATTTCTCTCTGAGCCAGTTTCTGTCTAGACTTTCTCTGATTGAAACAAAAATAAAACTCAGTTATAAGAAAAGGGGACAATTCTTTCCAGTGGTTAGGTTACTGTGGTATCAAACTAAGGGTCCTCCTATAGGATTAAAAAGGCTAAGCTGGTTTCTTAAAACACTTCTCCTTTGTGAAGAACTTTAGACTTTTCAGAGCATTTTTGGTGTATTATCTAGACTATCTTAATATGACTATATATGAAAAGGCAGACAAATTTAGGGCCAGAGGCCCAGGGATGTTAAATGGTTTTTAGAAGATCCTGTATCTGGTTAACAACAGAAAACGCAGGCCTTGAGGGTCGGCTGCTGGGGATGTGAGAGCCCAGGAGCCTCTGAGACTCTGGAGATTCCCATTCAGGCCAAGATAAGTAACAAGCGTTTCCTTTTGTTCCTACCAGTCAGGACACTGGGAGGGAGTGATGGAAACTGCTGGTGGGGGAGGTGTTGTTTACCTGCAGTGGAAGAGACCATGACTCCTGAGTGTGGGTGGGTTGGGCCTGCCCGATGCCTCAGGATTACCGAGGCACTTGTTTTTCATCATTAACAGCAGCAACACACATTTATGAAGTGCTAACTCTGTGCAAGGCCCAAGGCAGGATGCAACAATGAATAGACATGATGTCTGTATACAGTTTATCGGGGGAGGTAAGACACAGTTGCTTGAAAAAACACAAATGTCGACACAAGGTAGTATTTGGTGAATGCTGAATGCGTGGTAGAGAAACAAGGGCTGAAAGAGTTTGAAAATGGGAGGCAGCAAGTTCTCCTGAGGTGGCCAGGGGAGATTTCTTAGAGGTAGGGTCTGAGAGGGTGCAGAAAAACAGGAAGAACATTTATAGTTGAGGCATATAATGTAGGAAAATACAGTCAAGAGAGACTAAGGCTGCTTAGTTGGGGCAAGGGCATGAGCAGATCCTTTGGGAGGAGTTGATTTAGGAAAAGGAATGGGAAGTTATCCCGGAAAGAAAAACAGAATGGAGCTAGCATGTCAGAATGGAGCTAGCATGTCAGGCTGAGAGGACTTGGGCCTTCAGGCCAGGGAACATTTCTGAGTGACATGCACAGCAGAGTGCAGTGGGCAGCCCATGCTTTACGAAGGCAGCCATCGCTTCTGGCTTTCTGGAAGGCAGGCAGTGAGTGGGGCTTTCATATATTCAGCTGCAACTCTGTGCCAGGCACTGTGTTAGTTCCTGGCGATGCGAAGGTAAGTAAAAACGGTCTTGTTTTCAAGGAGTTTTGGTTCAGGTATTTGGATTAAACTCTCTTCAGTAAAGAAGAGCTACTGCCTACTGCTGCCAATCTGACTTTCTTTTTTCTTCCGATGTCTTGTTTTCTAACAACCCCCTTTTTACGTTTTCCTTTAGTTCTGTCAAAATCCCCTGTTAGGTCCCGGTGAAATCCATTTCAGACATTGAGCCACTCTGTCTCTTCAAGGGGGCTTTGAAGATGAGTTATTTTTGCTCTCAAGTCCAGCATTATATGATGATTTTATTGGCTGACCCTTATTTATTTTATCTTTAAATTGTGAAGGAACATTTCACTGTGGTGCCATAAGCTTGAAAGTCTAGAATTTCTGGAGTATATATTGTATTTTATTCTGTTTATAAAAATAGGTTCAGCAGTTGCTCATTTCCAACCTTCAGATACCTTTCCATTTTCCACATTTCACGTTGGTATGAAGTGGCGGCTTCTCTTTGTATTGGGTGTAGGTTTCATTTGAACCTGGAGACTTGAACTTTATTAAAGCAGCTCCTCAACTACTAGGGTTTCAGACCTTCATTCACCATCATCACCACTGCTGCTTTCATTTTTGAAAGTCTACTATTAGCTAGGTTATGTACTAAAATATACTAGTTCTTTAAAAAAATTTTTAAATTTATTGATTTGAGAGAGAGAGAAGAAGGGGAAAGGGGGGAGGGGAGAGAGAGAGAGAGATCAGTTTGTTGTCCCACTTATTTAATGCATTCATTGGTTTCTTCTTGTATGTGCTCTGACCAGAGATCAAACCTACAACCTTGGTGTATTGGAATGACGCTCTAACCAACTCAGTACCCAGCCGCGGCAAATAGTTCTAATGTAAAAACATATCTATGCTCTTTCTAATAACCCTGGAAGGTAGCTCTTAATATCCCCACTATGCAGAAGAGGAAACTGGGGTCAGATGATGTGATTTGCTCCTAAGTGGAGAAGCACAGATCTGAAAGCAGGTCTCCAGTCCCAAAGCCAAAGCTTGAGCCACTCTGTTAGACTCCCTCTTACTTTTCATGCCCCGCTCATTTTTAACCATACGCTATAATCTGTGGTTTCCTTCAGTACCTTCTCCTTTAGGAGTCGTCCTTGGAGAAGAGGAATGGCTGGAACACTGGCTGGGTGATAAGAGTCATGTTTGGGGGTCAGACGGACTAGAGCCTGAATCCAGAATCTTCTACGTATTAGGTACCTCGGTGATTACTCAATCTTGTTGAGCCTTTGCTTCCATATCTGTAAAAGAGAGGTAATAACAACTGCAGGGGATGTCAGGAGGTTTCAGAGACCTGGATGGCCCCTAGGAGAGGGCCTGGAATAGTAAGTGCTTGGTAAATGGGGCTGTTGCTTGCAAGGCCTGGGTTCACAGACCGGAGGGCCCCGGCTCCTCGGCACTCCAGTCCTGCCATTCCTCCTCACCCGCTCTCCCCACTCTGTCAAGCTCTTCCACCTACCGCCTCCTCGCCTCTGGTTCTGATTCTCCTCTACCTCAGGAAATTTTTGTTTTTCTTTTACGGATTTTCATCTCGGCCTGTCTTCTACATTTTGTCCCATTAACTGGAATAGCTTCTTAATTCTTTTACCTTCTCCTTTGGCTCAAGGGTCACTCAGATGTATAGTCACTCACACATAATTGGTGACTGCCTCGAGGAATTAAAATAAAAGGCAAACATAGTACATACCCTGCAGGCTACTGGCAGGGATTCCTTGCTGTCAGAGTTTTAGGATGTGGGAGTATTGTGCTTTCTCTGAATTAGGGGTTCCTGGACCGGTAGCTCAAGCATCACATGAAACCTTGTTAGGAATGTAAACTCTTGGGTTCTGCCCCTGAAACTCTGGGGTGGCCTGTTTTTTTGTGTTTTAACCAGCCCTTCAGTGAATTTGATCCACATGTGATCAAATGCTAGGTGAAGCACTGCTAGGACCCCCTGAGGAGACCCCATGAATGGGGCCTTGACTGTGATGTGAGCCTCTAGTCAGCCCAGCCACGCCCTTCCTGGGGCTGGCCCTAGCCTGGGGCCAGGTGTTAGCTCCTGGCACTAGTTTGCACGTTCTGATTTGTAAACGAGCTGAGAGCTTTGCTCTGGTAGCTCATGTGCTATACACCTTTGGTGTCGACCAAATAGCTTCTCAGAACTTAATCTTTGGAGAGGTTCTTTTTGTCTGATTTGAATTAGATTTAGGTTAATTTCCTCTTGTTTCTTTTAAAAATTATATAGCATTTTTTTATTTACTCTAAGCATATAGCTTCCTTTGTTACATAGTCCAAGTATCCATCTGTCCTTAAAGATTGCTTTTCTCTAAAATATTTGGGGTGTGTTATTATCAGGGCTACTACTTAAGACAAAGCTTAGACAAAGTCTTGCTTGAGGACTATCCTTGCATTATTAGGAATATGTATTATATTGTGAAGAGGTAAATATATGGATGTAACAGTTCATCGGGATGGTACGGGCTACAAATTGAAATAGGTTCAAGAAGGAATTGCTTCTTCAGATTGTGCAGCTCCTAAGGAGAAGGACTGTGTGTTCCTTGCCTTTGTGCCTTCTTCATCTGGCACCAGGATGGTCAAATATTTATCGAGGGCTTACTGTTCACTAGGATTTTGGGCTATAATGATGAAAATGTAGATTGGTTCCTGCCCTTATGAAGTTTACATTCTGTTGGTACTCAGCGAATTAATCATGATTTAGTGAGAAACAATATATTATGTATTATTAAGGGAAATAAGAGACCTGGGCTTTCTTGGGCCCTGGAGTTAATCTCGGGAGGCTCACCTCATGAATGCACCTGGGTTAATATAAGACTTTAAAATATTGTCGGAGAAGTTGTCATTGTTGCAAAGAGCTGAAAAGAGCTGTATCACTCAGCACCTTGGGGTAGTGGAAATAATGGTGATGGTGACAGTGACAGTCGCAGCCAACATCCAGTGCGTGCCCATCATGTGCCAGGCAGGGGGCCAAGTGCCATGCGGCTCCGACCCACTAGTCTTGTGATTGCAGCCAGCAGTGGACACAGAGAATCCTGTGTTCTCCCAGCTCTCCCACTCACCTGCGGTGTGACTCTGGGAAACCGCTTTGGTTTTCCGGGTCTCAGTGTTCTTGTTTATCGAGTGTGGGGATTAGGTGAAATGCTGTCTATGACTTCTGTGATACCATTGTTTTTTTGTGTCTTGTTAACAGTTAGAGAAATATTCAGCCAGAAGTTCAGATTCCTGCCTCATCCATTTCTCTCATGTATAATCCTCTCTAGCACCATGTTTGAACCTTGCATAACATATGACACTATAGCAAGTTTTGCCCATATCCTAGGGCATGGTGTAGTATCTACAGAAGGTATATCCTTAAACAGGGCCCCGAGTTAGGAAGGTACATGCACGAGTATCTCTAGAACTATCCTGTTCTTTCAGACTGAATTTACCCCACCAATCAATTTTTGCTTCTTATAAATATAACAAAGTAATACATATTACATTTAAGAAGTATGTTTCTGATATATTATTTTGCTTATTAACAGGCATAGAACTTAGGCTAAATTTATGAGACGTGCAACAGAATGTTACAGCGTTCTTGAGCCACCACTGCTTTACAAATTTGGCATCTGCAGGCCGCAAAAGGCTGAAATGTTTTAAATTTATTTACACCCTGCAGTTTCCTTAGGGAACTGTTTTCCATAAGCTAATGAGGCGCTGGTGCAAGGCCTCTCTGTTATTCCTGGCAGGAACACTGAGACACATCGGCTGCTGCCCCGCTTTTTTCCTCAGTAGTCCAGGGCAAATAATAAATATGGGAAAATACATCATCCCTTTGAATGTGGGAGCCAAGCTGCAGGGCTGCCAAGGTTAAAACAAAGCAATTGCGAGCTTGGAGTCCGTTCATGTCCTGTACCACATGTGCCTGTGTTTTAGGGACACTCTGAACGTGGCCTTTATCATGTCGGATTACTTACTCTGAGCACACAGGCAATCATTTGAAATCTACACTCTAAAACAGGGCTTTCTGAAGAAGTTTCCTTTTAGAGGATTAAATGCTATCCTGAGGTCAGGGAACTTGTCTTCTCGATTATGGGTCACATTCACCGAGCGCCTCTAAGGCGTCTGACTTTGTGTTGGGAATGGCAACAGTGAAAGGAGAAGAAGCAGGTATGATGTGACTTCTTGCCTTCGCCAGTGCTCAGGGTCCGCTGGAGAGGGTGTTTCAGATGACGAGGGTTGCTCTTATCAAGGCCAACGACCCTCGGATGTCCGCCCACCTCACTGAGGATTTCAGCATGAGGGAGACCTGCACACACCCTCGGCACAGAGTAGGCGAATGAATGAATGAAAGCATGAATGTGGTTGCTGCTTCATTGCTGTCTCTCATGAGACCAGTCCAGCTGGTATTTAACATGGGAGTTACACTGGCATTAAATGATTTCAATAACCTCGGGGCTTTCGGACCCCCAGACTGAGCCCCTAATGCATGCAGATATTCCCACCTCCTGCTGTCCTCTGATATCACCCTGTCTAGCTTAACTCCATGTGGGCAATTAAACCTTACTGATTTAATTGGACACATTTCCCCCCTTCTCTTTTCTGCTTTGTTTTCTCTGCTTGTCACTCAGAACTGGCTGAGGTCAATCTGCATGTGTTTCCTGAGTTTGGGGAGGTAGTAAAGAGAATTTAAAAAAAAATCTACTTGATGGCTCATGAGAAATAAAGGCCTCTTCAACAAATAGACATAGCCCCATCTTTGCTATAGTTCTTAAATAGTCTTGTCCATGAACGTGATGATTTTAAAAGTCCTTTTCCAGTTCTGGGACTTTAATGCTATGCTTCCTGCCTGAGGCACCCTGGCCTACCAGTCAGGGCTGGTCCACAAGGCTGTGGAGTGGGTGAGAACTTTCTCTCTTAACTCTTTGATTGCTTCCTCCAGCCGTCAATGATATCTCCTTGGGTTTTGCCCTTAGCTGGCTATCCCTCAAGGTGTTATTGGAGAACCGGAATATTAAGTAAAAGGGCTTACAGAATTGCTGCAAAAGAGGAGCAAGAACATTCATAGGGGAGCTAAAGCCCAGGTTCAGGGTAACTGCAAATTAGTCGACATGCTTTGGCCTTTGCACACACTCTCTGGGGCGCACACGGGCCTATTCTGTCAAGTTAGGCACAGCTTTTGTCTGCTTCTGTGAGACTACAGACCTGAACTTGGGAGTTGCTTCATTCTGCTATGATTGGGAACGATCATTTCAGATGAGGGTCTCCATGGATAGAGACAGGACTGGAGAGGAAATCAGGGTCCAGGCAGTACTCTGAGTTGACTTCTCTGGGTGATAGGTGCTTCACATATACCACCTCTATAATTGCATATTTAAGACAACTTTATGAGATGTGCATTTTTATCTCCATTGTACAGATAAGGAAATTGAAGTTCTGAGAATTTAACAAGTTGCTTCAAATCACAGTTTTTAGTGGCTGGGCCAATATACACACCCAGTTTTATGCCCCTTACTGTACTTCATTCAATCCATCAGCTCTGTGAGTTGTCAGCAATTGAGTTACTTTTTCACTGACCTTTGTAGTCAGTCCTTCTAGCTGAGTCCCGAGAGCCTCCTTTCCAACTGTAGTAAAACCTGCAGCATGGTTGTGGTTAAGGGCTGGGCGTCCTTTACTCAGACAGAACTCCTGGCCCTGCCCTCCCACAACCTCAGGCCTCTGCACATACTCCCCTCTTTGCCTGAAATCCATTCCCTGACCTCATCATTGGGAGACATTGGTCTTCTGTAAATCTGCTTCCTCAGAGCAGTGTGTGTGATTCTCAAAAGGAGAGCATTGCTCACGCTGTGCTGTTCTTATTTGTGTATGTGTCTATCCTTTAGCTAGAATGTAAAGATTTGGATTTCATGGAGGCCTTCTTGGGCCTCCATGTCTGGCATAACAGATGTTCAATAAAGATTTAATAAGTGCATGATGCATTGAGACAGAATTCTCACCACTCCTCTCTGTGTTTCTAGATGCCTTACGATTAATTCTGCCCGAGCGTGGGAGGAAATGAGCCCTGTGGATGCTACTGTCTGTCTTCAGGCGAAGGCCAATGGTGAACTGGAAGTGCCAGGGTATATGGCTGATCAAGATTCTTCTGAAGTTTTGGCACAGAGGAAGAAGTGATGACGGACTGTCTCTGCTGAAGATAGCTCTCCAGTTAGCAATTCCTTTAGGTTGATAAAGTCTTTCTTAAAATGGAAGCACCTGGTAGGGGGTTAAATCTACTGATGCTCCAGTGACATTTGTTTTCCTCACGTTAGTTATTGTTATTTTAGTCATTTTTAAAAACATTAGATTCATACTACTTTCAGCCTAACTGAGGAGGTGATCTCTTTGAGGGAAATAGAACAGGGAATGTTATGGGGGACTGGCTTGAGGGAGTGGGGTGTAGAAATCCTATGCATAAAGCACCCCTTTAGGGAGACCTCCTTTTCCCTGATAGTAATCAGGGAAGGGGTTGTGGGCAACCGGAAGCAGCTTGAGGTCATGGGGGAACTGTGAGGGGCAAGACTGGAAAGGGGAGGGAGGACAGAGAAGCCAGAGAACAGTGCCATCACTTTGATGGTGAAGATAACCTTGTAAGGGATGATTCTACCCTCCCCTCCTCTGCATGGCAGATGACTGGGTTAGAGCAGGGTTTGGCAGAGAAATTGTCTGTCACTGTAAGTAATTGCCCTGGAAAAGGAGGCCCCCTGCTGGACGTTAATGGCACCCAGCACCTAGGAGGTCTCAATGAGCATAAAATTAACCTATGCTCAAAGACCCCTCAGTTACCTGGAGCATAACTGACCAGAAATCCAAATTAACTGATGTGTTTAGGACAATATACAACTAAGAGACAGCAGCAAGAGAGACCAAGCTAGCATCTAGTATTCATGAGGGCTGTTTATAGAGGACAAATTACAGTGCTTTTAACTTGCTAATGAGAACTGATTTTCAGAATGAGATATATGAAGTCTCACAAGAATCTCATTTATCAAAGTTAGATCTTCCGGAGAAGAAGTAGCGGGCAGGTGATGAGACTGTGTTTTGGACAAAGGCATCAGGACTTGCACACACATATGGGTTTACCCACTAAGTCAAAGTAGCCGATGTAGAAATCTGTACTATAGTTTCATCCGTATAATTCTCATCTTGTCATTGCCCACCAGGGCTTGTGATACTTTTTTTCCCTGAATATCTCTAGCTAATTCAAATACTCTCCTCTTGACAGTGGATGAAATCTGTTAAAGCATCCCAGTGTCTCTGGGTGTCAGGTTTGGGGAAGAAGACAGCTGACCAGGTTGTATGACATCAATCTTTTTTTTTTTTTTAATTTTTATTTTAGTTTATTCAGTACAGTTTCTATCCTTTATTCCCATTCCAGCCC
>CM052544.1:96000468-96064272 GCA_028533065.1 Trachops cirrhosus
ACAGACAACAAGTGTTGGAGAGGTTGTGGAGAAAAAGGGACCCTAGTGCATTGTTGGTGGGATTGCAGACTGGTACGACCACTGTGGAAAACAGTATGGAACTTCCTCAGAAAACTAAAAATGGACCTGTATGACATCAATCTTGATAGAAAAGAATGCATGGCTTTGAAAGACAAAGTCATGGAGATCCTAGTGGGTGGATCAGTCACCGGCACTGTGAATGCAGCTCACTACAGAGCCCGGGGCTCCTCTGTGTTTCAGGAAGGGAGCATTCTGAACAGAGCCTGCCCAGATCACGCCCCAGCTCTGCTCCAGTACCACCACGATGGTGCCTTCGCAGCTCAAACGGTAGCTGGCACTGGGGCCTGTCCGCACATCTCTAAGAGGACTACCGAAGCACAGAGGGGAGGTCTTGGACCAACACCGATGCGTGTTCATGGGCTCCGACAGGACCTGTGGGAAGGTGTGTTGCTTGCAGAGTAGTTAAAGAGCAACGAAATGTGGGCCTTGAGGTTTGCAGAGCTGGATTTGAATTCTGAGGCTATCTGGCTCTTATGAATCATGCATCCCTCCTAGGCTCAGTTTCCCCATCTATCAGATGGAGATAACAACCTTAGAAGGTTATTAAGAGGCTAAAAGAGAAGACATAGAGATTACCCAGCATATAGTAGACTCTTCTTTTGACTAACTCCCACTTATCCTTCATTGTTTTTGCTTTGATGTGCATTCCTTGAGAAAATCTCTGACCTCTAAATTTGTGTTGGGCATCCCTTCCAAAGACACTGTTCTATCCCACCATACTCCTCAATATGTTTCAAAATATTTGTTTTCTAAGCTCCACACTTGAAGTAAACTCTGTCTTAGTCCCCAACACCTATCATAGTACCTGACATACTATTGGTATTTCATACTCAATATTTATTGAATGAATAAAGTAAATGAATAAACAGCAGATAGTATTTGTTTCAGTCCTTCGATAACTGAGGAAGAGGCTCTGGGGTGTGGCAAAACAAGACTGGACATAAGGTTTTTATGGGTCTGATGTGGTGCTGCAAAACAATGGGTGGTGGGAACGATCACCCAGGTGAGGCAGCTCAGGAGTGTCAACCTGACCCCAGACCCTCTGTTTCCCTTAGTTCTGGCTCCATAGTTGTAAAGCTTGTCACCCCTGACAGACAAGACAGGAAATAACACTCTTTAAAAAAAAACAAAACCAAGTATTAAAATACTTGGTGCATGTAGTCAGTGGTTAATAGGGTTGCTAGAAGAAAATCTAGATATTTTCTTTTGAGTTATCTTTAGAAGTTAATAGATAGCGTTGTTTATTTCAGGCTTGAGTCTACTCATTGTGTCGACAGGGGTCCAGCTGTTGGGCTAACATGGCACATGAAGAATCTTGGGTTAGCCCTGGGCACGCATCAGGAATTGCAGACATTTTGATCTGTGCTTGTCAAATGGCAATGTGTGTGGAGATGGACCTGGAGTCAGGTGACCAGAGTTCATGGGACATCTCACGCTTCTGCTAGTGGATTACCTGATCTTTCTGACCGCCCGAACTTTCTGAGTCTCAGTTTTGTTTTCTTGTTGTTTTTTTTTAATTCCGAAAGCGTACCGATTTCACAGTTTTGTTGGGAAGATGAAATTAGTGCTGGGTCAAGGTAAGAAGTCATGTAACATGGTAATTCCAGTCGTTGCACAGGCTGAGCCCAGTGAGCACTGATGAGGACAATTTCTGTCGGGGCAGGCACTGGGAAACTGGGCCCTCTTCCGCGGCCCCTTCTCTGATGAAATCAGCCAGCGGACTCTGGTTGGTTTAGATGTAAATAGAAAAATAATACGACCAAAGTAAACAAAAGTGGGAAATTGCATTTGTATAATTTAAAAATAGTTTATTTTTAAAAATTTCTAGTCATTTGTTTTCATTCAAGCCATTTCCTCTTGGTTTGAGTGGATTATTGCTTGGCCATTAATTGCACTTTGCTTAGTGTTTTCACCATTCTATTTCAAGACCAGATACTATTCCTTTGTTGATATAACCACTGACCTTATTAAAATTTTGTCCAGATAAATCATGACTTTTAAGATAAGAGGGACACTAACACAAGTGTGGAAAGCTGGTCCCCATGTGGAGGCCTGGAAAAGTAAATGCTCTACAATCGGTTAATGGAGCCACATTTTAGCGTACGGTTCTGATTTGCCTTTTCAATTCATTTGCAGGCTCACTGGGAAATGGGGTGGGGCTAAGAGTTCACTTGCAGATTTGCACAGAGTGTTACATTTTAAAGAAATTTCCAATGCATACTGATCCAGACAGTCTTTTGTTGGCTGGGAAATTATATGATGCACCCAAGATACTTTTGCAGAGTGTGATGTTGAGTGCCATTGTATTCCCATGAACTAGAAGTTCAGTACAAAAGGCCAGGATTGAGAAATGCAGCTTGACATTTTATATACTTACATATATCTCACTTAGGATTGAGCCACTCCTGAAAGTTAAAGTTTAAATTTCCCAAGCATACTTGTGGCGGGGGGGGGGGGGGCTCAAAACTTAAGAGGTGCAGAGGCATCTTTTTTGTGGGGCTTTTCAGACTTCCCTTTTCTTTATTGTGTGTGCATGATGGAAAGCTCTTTAACGTTTAAAGGAAATAATGGCCCTTAAGACATAAGCACTGAGATTAGTGAGTTTAAATATTGTTAGTGTTTGTAACTGTAGCCAGATTATTTGATAATACCTGTCCCTATTATAAAAAAAACGCTTGGAATGCTGTTCTCTTGTTTCATGAAGTTTTGTTTCACAAGAGGAGGTAGGTGTTTTAAAGTACGATAACGAGTTTATAAAACTTTGGTTTCAGATGTGAAGAGTGGCTGTTTGTCAATGAGAATAGCACTTGTGCCGAGGCAGACAGGCTTCTGTTGGCACCATCCAGGAGGACCTGCGTCAAGGAGCAGCAGCTGGGTCTTTGCGATGCGCGAGAGGGAGGAGTCAGTGTCCTCCCTTGCTAAAGTAACCATTTTACAGTTATCACCCCTCCTCGTAGTTTATCTGCATATCACTCTTTGAGAATGTAATTATCATATTTATCGGCATTTGCTCAGGGTGCGAGGGGGAATTTGAGCACCCTTCCTACTGTCCTTCCCTCCTATCAAGGCCCTGCATTCCACTCTTCTATTGCACATGACCACATCAGAGGCATCTAACGCGGAGTCATCCTCTGCCACTAAAAATCCTCAGCCGAATAAAAAGGACCAGTTTTCAACTAGTCGCTAACTTGAGGTTCCCTGTCCTGCAGATTTTCACTTTGCAGCATCTAATGACTCTGATCCCTTCTTCAGTTCCTTTTTCAACATCGCTCTGACTGGACTCTAGTCCACACGCGACCAGACTAACTGCACTTCACTCTCCCCAGTGCTGTCAGATTAACTTCCCCACGTGGCACTTTACTGTCCCATTTCCCTGCTTAAAGTACCACCAACGTTCTTCACTACCTGCTGAATAAGTGCCAGCTTCTCCGTCTGGCATTCAAGCTGTTTATAATATGGCTCCAAACTTCTCCATTTACTGAAGAAGCCCTCCAGAGCCTTCCTCATGCACACCGATGGGCTCTGGGGACACAGTGGCAAAACAAGACAAAACCTGCCTCATGGATCTTATATTCTAATGAGGTAGATAGATGGTAAAGAGCTTGGGATAAAACCGCTTATGTATTAAAAGTTGTGCACAGAGCTACAAAGGAGAAGCTCAGCATGCCCTGGAAGTGTTTTACAGGGATGTGGAGAGCCGGGGAAGTCTAGCTGCACTCCGACAGACGTGTGAGCGAGAGTTAATTAGATTGGGCAAGGCTGGGGAAGGGGGAGTTGGGAAGTGAAGCCTGTGGAGAGGAGGCGATGAGCAGATGGGGGGCAGGAGAGAGCTGGAAAGGAACACGGCTACTTTTGAAGGGATGTGGAGGCCTGGGAAACTTTTGGGCTTTTTTGTATGGGCAGCAGGAAACTTTGAATAGGGTGTGAAATGACCAGATCTGAGTTTTTAAAAGTCACTCTGCCTGCAGTGGGAGAAAGGTCCGGAGGTAGACCTGGGTATGCACAGGAAGCCCAACTCAGAAGCTCTTGCAAAAGTTCAGGCAAGACATGACTGGTGCTTGGTCTAAGCTGGCAGTAGGGGGAGAAATCAGATTCAAGGAATATCTTTGAGGTAGACTGGGTAGGATTTGGAGGTTTTTTGGGCACACAGGTAAGGGAGCAGCAGAATGACTGTTGGGTAGTGACATTCTCCAAAATAGGAAATACTGGAGAAAGACCAGAACTGAGGAGAAATGAGTTCAGTTTTTTTCTAGAAGACATTCATATAATGATTTTGTGGTAAGTAAATAAATGGGAAGGCAGTATTGTGTAATGGTTAAAAGCATGGTCTCTTGATCCTGAGTGTCTCTTAGCAACTGTGTGACCTGGGAAAACTTTCTTAACCTTCCTGTGTCCCCTAGTTTCTTCATCTGTAAAATGGGGATCATAAAAATAGTACTTATCTTATGACATTCCTTTGAGGCTCAAATGAATTTAGCATACCCGAAGCACTTAGATTGGTTCTTGGCACAGAGTGAGTGCTATGTAAATGTTAGTCACTGTTATCATTACTTATAATAACAAAGTGCAAATAAGTTTGGCTACTTATATCAATTTGTGGCTTGTTTATAGTTGATACTGAGCCATGCAGGGGGATGTGGCAGCTTTGGGAGCGAGAGTAGAGTGAGTAAGGGAAAGGCCTCCAAGAGTATGCTGAAGATGATGAGGGAGCCAAAGTTGCCGGAGACTGAGTGGGACAGAGAAAGAGAGAGGGGAAGTTCAGGAACAGAGAAAAGAGAGTGCTTGTAAGAGGACGGCATCATCATCAATGTCACAGGCTGCTAAGAGTGCCTGAATACCACCTGATGTAGCTAACTACTGAAAGCCTTTAGGTAGCCTGGTGGAGATAGAAGCCAGCTTGAAGAATGAGAAGAGAGGGAGACATAAAGTGGAAACAAGCTGGGATTTCAGAGACGGAAACCTAGGACGGGAATACACGGGCCCCTCCTTCAGTTGGACAGCGGTCTCCTGCCTTGGCTGAGTCCCGCACTGTGGAAGTGGCCTGCGCTGGCTAGGTCTCGGCAGGGTTCAGTGGTCTTGACGCTAGCAGTGGCCATGAAGCTGATCTCAGGTCTGGGTTGAAAATATGTGTTTTGAAGACATTATACTTTTGGGAAGACTTTTCTCTAATGTCCTCTTTGACTGCTACGTGGGAGCCTTTCACTGTAGCATGCTGTGATCTGCTGGCGATTGGTGGAGTGTGGAGGTGAACTACTTGGAGTTTTCCAGTCTGATTCCAGGCATCCAGCGGGCTCCAGTCTGACTGGGTTCGTAGCTGTGGAGTCACTGGATCTTGCAAGGGAGGGAGGTTCACTGAGGGTGATGCCCCTCATTTTCTATAGTTTTTCTCCCTGAACATTTTACCTGTTGTGAGGGAAAGAAGCAAATAATTGGAGGTAAAACATATGTTCGATTCTCATTAGTCATGATAGTTAATGTCCTATGAAGTCTCTCTAAGCACTGAATTATGGAATATTGAATCATTGATTTTGTGGGGAATGCAGGGTTATGTTGCTCTGAACTTCTGGTCAGAACATGGTCTGCAGTGACCAATATGGAAACTTGTTTTATGTGTTTCTGTTCAGAGACCCCATATTTAATAAATATTATTGATCCATTTACATTGAACTCACCTCCAGTAGTACTATAACTCATGTATTTTCTCTGCAAAGTACATCACAGCTTTCTTGTGCTTGTAATCACTAGACAGCACTTCAGTACTATGCTTTGGGCCATTTTAAATAGTGAAATTGCCAAAAAGAGCACAAAAATGTAAAAATAATGGCATGAAATAGACCTTGAAAAAGACACACACACAGGTTAAGAGTTGAAACAAGAAGGCAGAGGATCGCCTTGTCTGACCTCAGCAGGGAGCGTGCATGTCAGGCTCACACTGGTTGCTCGCTCTGTGCAAGGGAACGTTTGCCTGAGAAAGTAGGGTGAGCACTGATGTTGGGGTTACAGCTAGCTTTCAGTGAGTAGATAAACTACAAATATGGAACCTATGAATAACGAGGGCCTACTGCGTATTAGTCTTTCAAATTTCTTGGATGTATATAATTTGTATAATTTGCTAGAAGTTGATTATTTTAACCATCTGACATTCCTTCTTACATCGAAACCTTATCATTATTTGGGGGTCAAGAACAAATTGGTCCAAATGCCTGTAGCTTTTACATCTAAGTTGCCACATAGTGAGGGTATGTTCAGAGAGATAATGAGAAGACATCAGCAAGTCCGTTCTCAGGCATATTCTTCTCATGGCTGTAGGTGGTTATGGTGGTCTTGGGCATCCTATTCATACACAGCAGGAGAGAGATGGTTTCTTCCCATGTGTCTTGTATTAGTGAAGAATCCTTCCCAGAAGCATTTGGAGAGATTTCCCATTGTCAAGAAGTATGTCACATGTCTAGCCATTCACTGGGAAGGGTGATGAGGCCATGATGATTGACTTAAGCCAATGCTAATTCATTCCCCGGGTCTGGGCATGCACCCTCTTCTTCTGAGGCACATGGCTTTGCAGAGAAGGTGAATGAAACTATAGCTCTGCCAAGAGAGGAAAGGGAAATGGATTTGGGATGATCAGATAATAGTGCTATACCTACTAATGAAGGAGTGTGCACTAATACACGCGTAGAATTTTAGTCTCACATTGAGGTTGTGCTTTACTTTTTGTTAGAGTTTCTACCACTCCCTGGCATTGCCAGGCCCATTCCACAGTGACCTCCTGGATACTTAACTTCTCCCAGAGGGGATCTTCAGAGGTTTATTATGTTTTTTCAGACATATATAAAAGAAGCTGTAATTAGAGTGATGGGGGAAAAATTGTAGGCAAGACTTTATGGTACTTAATCTGTGGTAGAACAGCTGTAACAACTTTGCATCCAATTCCAATGTGTGTGTGTTTCCTACACCACCAAGCAATTCTCTAACCCCAGCTGGGTGCCCTATAATTCATCTCAGTTCTGACACTATCTACCTGGGGATAGTGCCAGTTCCTCAGGTTATGGTGCCAGTCTCACAAGATAGCCCTTCACTTCAGATGCCAATCACAAATCCAGGTTTTTACCTGCGCTTCTGACTGGCTGGTTGCAGATTGAAGGTTCCAACAATACCTTTCTTGGGTTCAATTAGTTTGCTAGAGTGTTTCACAGACCATAGGAAACTACAGTTGGCCCCTAAACAATCAAGGGTTAGGGTGCTGACCCCATCTCATAGTTGAAAATCCGTGTATCAATATAACATTTGCAAACTTAACTAGTAACAGCCTAATATTGACCAGAAGCTTACCAATAACATAAATAGTCAATTAACAAATATTTTGTATGTTATATGTATTATACTGTATTCTTAGAATAAAGTAAGTTAGAGAAAATATTAAGAAAATCATAAGGAAGAGAAAATATAATTATAGTATTGTACTGTATTTATTGATACCATATGTTTATGTCATCTGTTTACAAGATGAATTATCTGTCAGTACCTACATCAATATTGTCTTATGTGCTACAAAACACTGTAGACATTATACATACTTAACACTAGACAAATAAAAAGATAATGTGGAAAAGAAATTAGTATTTATTGATAAGTATACAGTTAAAAGATAATGTAAAAATTTATATTTATTTATAGGTATAATAACTTATGCATTGATAATAAAGCAGCATATGATCACTTTATGGCCAATAAGATTGCTTCATAGTAGCTTAGCCAGATGAATAAATTGTTATAGAATTTGTATGGGATACAGTTTATAGTCATATTCATAATATAGCATCAGAAACGTTGTTACATTTGAAAACCCACTTGCCTGTGATGACAGGCTGACATGCAGTTCCTCCAATTATGAGAGAGAGAGAGAGAGGCACACTGTGTGGCATTGCAATTCTTGAGAGCGAAGTTCTAAAACAGTAATAAAACTAACACACTATTAATTTTTTATTAAATATAACTCACCTTATGGCTATGTAAATATAGACTATCCACTTCCATACAAGTCTTACAAATGATGTTCTACACCATGAATACTTTAGGCAATGGTAATAAAACAAAAATGTCTCACACAGTTCTTGCCAAACAGTTATTAAATTTTCATACAAAGACACACACACATGCATAACAGGTAAGATTAATAACTGCATGGCATGAAGATTATTTACTGTTCATTAGGTGGAAGTGGAGCATCATGAAGGTCTTCCTCCTCCTCCTCTTCACATTGAGGAGGCTGAGGAGGAGGGTTGGTCTTGCTGCCTCAGGGGGGGCAGATGCTGAAGAGGTGGAGGAGGTGGAAGGGGAGGCAGGAGGGGGGCCTGCCTCGCCCATTGGTGTAACTTTATGGGAATACATTGTCATTTCTGTCTGATGATATTACTTTTTCATCTCTAACATTTTTTCCACATGGTACCGATCCTTCCCCCATAGTTTGCTTTAGTTTCAGTGTCCCTATCACAGAAGCGTCCATGTCATAAAAGAAGTTCAAAGCAGCGTTAAATAATCAAAACCTTGCTGCCAGCTTGTCTAATGCCAGTTAGTTTCCTGGCCCTGCTCCTTCTACATCTTTCCCTCATCGTCTGGCACAGGTTTGGAAGCACTCATCTCCATGAAGTCATCTTTTGGTAATCCCTCTGGTTTCAAGACATGGATCTCCAAGATCTCCACGATCCATATCTTGAAACCCTTCACCCCTCCCCTCTTTTTTTTTGCTATACCCACAGTCTCTTTCATAATTTCTTTGATTGGCTCTGGTAAATCCTGTGAAGTCATGTGCAACATCTAGACACAGGTTCCTCCAGCAGGAATTTATTGTTTTGGGCTTGATGGCTTTCATGGCTTTTTCTATGGTAACGATGGTATCTTCAGTGGCACAACCCTTCCAGACTTCTATGATGTTCTCTCTGTTGGGATTCCCTTCATAGCATTGACGATACTTTCCATAGAGTGCTCTGTCTAATGAGCCTTACAGGTCCTTGTGATCCCCTGACCTATTGGCTGAATTTGGGGGCAAATAGACCACTCCAATGCCTTTGGTGTTGAACTCATGAAGTTCTGGGTGGCAGGGGCATTGTTCAGTATCAGAAGAACTTTAAAAAGCAGTCTCTTACTGGCAAGGTACTTCCTGACTTCAGGGACAAAGCATCAGTGGAACCGATCCAGAAAATGGGTTCTCATTGTACAACCCAAAGACTGGTAGCTTTTCCTTGCAAAGTTTAGGGGTTAGCAGCTTTATAGATAAGGGCAAGGTCAGTCCTGATCAGGAAATCGAGTGCATTTGCACAAAATGGTGACTTCAATCCTGGTGCTCGCTTCTCTTTCTTACTAATAAATGTCTTTTGTGACATTTTTTTCCCCCTAGGACACTTTCACCTGCATTAAAAACCTGTTCAGGCAGATATTCTTTCTCAATGATTTTCTTAATGATGCCTGGGAACTTGTTTGCTGCCTCTCGGTTGGCAGAAGCTGCTTCTCCTGTTATCTTAACATTTTTTTTCCAGTTAAACCTCTTTCTAAAATTATCAGATTATTCTTGGCTGGTATTAAATTCTCCACCTTTAGATTCTGCACCTTATTTTTTGCATTAAGTTGTCATATAATAAATTTGCTTATTCTCAAATCAAATTAGAGTCTAGAGTCAATCCTTTCTTCTGGCAATCCTACACTCACAGAAAAGCTGCATTTTCAATATGAGATAAAGAGGTATTTTGCAAAAGCAAGGTTCTTGCACCTGCTGGTGTAGCTGCAGTGACAGCTTCATGAATTTCCTTTTCTTTTTTTGCAATGGTCCTTACACTAGATTCATTTATGTTGAAATGCCCAGCAGTTGCAGACCCCAGTCGACAGTACATATCAAGGAATTCAGCTTTTTCTGTGATGCCATGATTTGCCTCTGGTTCTCAGGAGCACTTTCAGCATCACAGTGGCACTTTGTATGGGTCCGTGGTGTTATTCAAGGTTTGGGTATTGCTCTAAATACTCTGAAAAATACATGAGAACTGCGAGAGAGCACTTTTCACTACAATACACAATGTATGGGAGAGAGAAACTGCTCACAGGAGATGATTAGCATCACAAGCTTTTAAGTGGATACTTGCAACACTTGCGCTCACTGCAATAGCAACAGGAAGTGGCTATGAAATTATCGCAGTAGTGCAGTGTGTTCTGCAGTGAATTTCATGCAGTTATGACTTAATACTGCATCTTTTCGTTTGTTTACATTTCTCTTGACTATGAATGGTGCCAAGTGTGGTCTGTAAATGTTTACATAAGTTCTGATAAGTTTTAACTTTTTGTAATACATTAGTGTATATTTTATGATAGTAAATGATAAAACAAACTAGTATCTACATATATTTTATGCATTCATGACATAGCTAACATTTTATTTTTTAAAATATATTTGTAGGCTTCATGTTTCATCTGCATGTGTTTTCGACTATTTGCAAATCTCCTCATAATTTCCTAATATATTTATTGAAAAAATATGCATTTAAATAAATTTCACGCAGCTCAGACTCAGCCCAACTGTAGTTTACTCACTATATTGCTGGTTTATTGCAAAGGATAAAACTCAGGAGTAGCCAGGTAGAAGATGCAGAGGGCAAGGTGTGGGGAAGGGGCTCAGAGCTTCCATGCACGCCACTCTTCCAGTACCTCTGCGTGTTCACCAGCTCAGAGGCTCCTCGAACCTGGGCTTTTCTGGGCTTTTATTGAGGCTTCATTACACAGGCATGATTATTTCAATCATTGGCCATTGGCGACTGAACTCAATCTCCGGCCCCCTTCTCCTCCCAGAAGGTCAGGGGAGAAGGGGTGGGGCTGTAATTTCTAACCCTTCTAATCCTCTGGTGACCAGCTCCTATTCTTAGGTGACCTAAGGGCATCCCAAAAGTCACCTCAATAACATAACAAAAGACTTCTTTATTTTTCTCATCACTTAGTAAATTCCAAGGATTTTAGGAGCTGTATGCCAGAAACAGGATGAAAAGCAAGTGTATACTTCTTATAAATCACAAGATCACAAACTACCATAGTTAGTTGCCCACCTCTTGAGTTGGGCTGTGGATTGCCTGATCAATAAAATGTAGTGGACGTGAAGTTCTGGGACTTCTGAGGCTATGTCCTGAGAAATCTTTTAGTTTTCACCCACATCTCTTAGAATATTTGCTCTTGAAATGTAGCCACTATGTTGTGAAGAAGTCCAAGTACTCCATGGAGAGGTCCCCTGGAGAAGAACCAAGGCTCCTAGACGTCAGCTCTGCCTAAGCTCTCAGCCAACAGGCAGCATCAGGTGTGGGACTGAACCCTCGTGGGAGTAGATCCTCCAGCCCCAGGCTAACTGCCTCAGCTGAAGCTGCATAGAGATGAACCATCTTCACCAACCTGTACCCTAATTGCAGATTCATGACCAAAATGGATGATTCTTCTTGTTTTAAGCTATACAGTTTTGGGTGGTTTGTTAAGAGGCAATATATAATCAGGACCCTCACAAGGGAAAGCAGCACAGGCTTGAGACTGCAATAAGTCTATTGCTACTGTATGCTTCAGAAACTGATAGGCCTTTAGTTAGATTCTTATTAATCATCCTATTCCCACCATTGTGCTAAAAATACATTTGTTGTATAAATGAATGAATGGCCATTTCACCCTTGTTGCCTCCAGTATAGTCAGTGAATAAGAAAATTCTTTTAGGCTTTTTTTTTCTAGGAATATGATGTCAAGCTTTGGTCCTTTCTGTTTTTTGGAACATCCAGAAAAGCCCTAGAATCAAAAAGTTAAAAGGGAGCATGTGTGATTTTTCACCCTGCCCCAGGGTTATATGGCACTTCATTCATATGCTTTCCAAGTTGGTTTTATTGCCTCTTTAACTTTTCTCTTGAAAATCTCGAGGGAAGGAAAGCATCAACTTCAGCTTTGTGATGAGTGAGTCATTGATATTAGTCAAGAAAATGGAGAAAAGAAATATGTTTCTTTTAATTTAGAATAAAAAGCATTTTTATCTATTTTTTCTTAAACTTATTTATTTCCACTTTATATGAGGTCCACTGCATTTTGAAATAATTTCCCAACTGATGAAAGAATTCCCATTTCTTCTGCAGAAGTACTTAAGGTGGTCCACCTCAGGTTTCTGTGGGAACATTGTGGGGACATTGCCTTGAGTGGCTGGGCTCATCGGACTCCACAGAAACAAGTATTCAGGTTAAGATAGCTACCTGCCTGGGGATCACCTTTAAATGCTTAGGCATGTAGTGCTCAACAGAGATGCCTGGATTGTTCGGATGAACATTATATGTGGAGGACATTTTTCTTTAAGGGTAAAATTTTGATTAATGAAGCCTTTGTCTGAGAAATAATTTCAGTCTATTGAATCATGTCTTCCATTTCAGTATCTGCCTCAAGGAGGCAGGTAGATACTATAGTGAGTGGCTGACGATTATAGTTGAAGAAGAACTCAGAATTCACACAAATTGACTTTGTAAATCTTTCTAGTTGTGCAGACCATGTTCTCTATTTAATGCAAAAAAAAAAAAGAAGTTAGGTTATATGTTTTGCTTAATCCTAAAATCAACAAATTTATAGGACAAAGTAAACAGAAGAATGACCTCCTACTATGGCCTGGAAACTGCTGTGGTGAGATGTTTGCAAAGGGCAGCTTGCAAATCATTGTACCAAAATTACTTGATTTTTGTGTGTCCTTGTTAAATATTCAAATACCTGAGCCTCACTGTAAACATAGTGAACCTGAATGGGGATGGGCAACAATCTGCTTTTCTAAGTAAGCATTTTCTGTTACTTAAAATGTCGTGATACCTCCTGCTCTTGCAGGAAGAGAGGTGGTGTGTGAGCAATCTTCTTAAAAGTAAAAAGAACCTTCAGGAGACACTGAGATACTAATACTATACCTCCCATTGTCCCTAAAATGACTTGTCAGAGAGAGAAAGAGGTCTTTGGGACTTCGTGTTATCCAATAGAGTCTTAGAACGGGAATTGTCAAAATTTGGATCAACCATTTTCTATTTTAAATTTCCACCCATGATATTTTTATGCAGAAGGACTATCCAGTAGAAGTTTTGAGAATTTTCCAAGCATTGCATTATTAGTCCAAGGGTGAGGAATTAAAGGGGATGGATATTTGTCTCTTTAGAAGTAAGCGCTGACACTTTAGAAGATGGGGTTAGAATATTTTGTTCTCTATGGTGTAATGAAAGCTTTTGGTCAAAAAAAGTGTTTTAAATTGTTGTAAAATGGTCCCGGATAAGACACATTTCCCTGAATTGAACCTGGGCTGGCCTAATGACTTGCTTGGGACAAAATAATTCAGTGGAAGTAACATTGCACAAGCTGTGGGACAGCGTCTGCTTCCACTCTCTGGCTGTCCTGCCACGTCAGGAAGTCCAGGCTAGCCTCCTTGAGGATGTGAGGCCACGTGGAAAGAGAAGTGCTGGTGGTGAATGCCATTGAGCTGTCACAGCCGAGGCGCCATCCTGTGAAAGGAGCCTTCTTGGATTTTCCAGCATCAGTCCATCCGCCAATGGACTGAAAATGTGTAAAGGAGTCCAGGGAACTCATGGAGCAGAGACAAGCTATCCAACTGACCCAGCCGAGATTACAGAGTTGTGAGCACAGCAGGGGTGGTTGTTTTAAGTCACCGAGTTTGGGGGTGATTGGCTACGCAGCACTAGAACACGGGAACAAACATATGCTGGGAAACGGCACGGGTGAGGCACAGGTCATTTGGGTCCATTGACACTTGGGCAGGTCAGATTGAAGGAAGGGCCATGGGAACATCGGGGATGATGACACTCTAGTTGAGCTGTGGATGCTCCCAGTTTGTCTGAGGATTCGCAACACTGTCTTGTTGGTACCATACTTCTATTTGGCACTAATCACCTCATAACTCGATTCGTTTCTATGCCTGTCTTCCCCACTGGCATGCAAATTCCTCATGAAGGGGTCCTATTTCAGTTGTTCTATAACTCCAGTGCCTAACCCAGTTTTTAAATCTGTACTCAAGAAATGTTAATAAAAGAACACTCAAAATCCCAAAACTGTGCCAGCTTGTCTTATCAAAGAATAGAAAGGAAAGGGATGTACTTTTGAATGAACCAGCAAAGAGCATTCTAGAGAAAGAAAAAATTGGTTGTTTCTTTTGAATTTGATTTCCTTTTGTTCTTTGAAATGCAGTGTTTATCTTCCTTCCTGTTTTCTTTCCAGGATGCGTGGTGCTTCCTGCGTTAGTCTTTCACTCGGTGGTATGTCTTACACTGTTTCCTTTTCTTCATCCTCGTCCCTGCTTTTGTCTCTGTATTTTGATTTTCTGTCTTTCTAAACATTTGCTCTGTCTCTTTATCTTATTTAGCTTTAAAATCAAATCGCAGTACATATTTTGCTAGTTATATTTATTATAAGCTATTCATATTTTTTGCTCTCAATCTAAAACCAAATAAATAAAACACTATATAATTATCTTTCCTGAAATACCTTAAATCATATGGAAGTTTTTTCTCACATACCTTACATCAACTGATTATTTTTCTTTGGGTAGTGGCCCTGTTAAAAATATCTGCTCCACTGGGTGAGACCTCAGAGATGATGCATTTAAAGGCCGATTTCCTCTTTGCAGTCTTCTTGAACTTGAGTAAATGGGGAAAGAGGAAAGAAGTTTGGCTTGTACCTACTTACAAACCACCAGAAGACTTTTCTGTCTTGTTCAGAGACAGGATCCCAGCTGGGATGGAAGATAGAGGAAAGTCGGCCTTGGCCTCCGAGACCTTTTGTGCACACTGATCAGCAGATTCTTGGGCTGCTCCCTCGTTTTCCTGTAGAGCTACCCCCTGTGTGGGGCAAGGTCCCACCGCCCCTACGTGGCCACTCCTCCATATAGGAAAAGACAAAGTATAAGATACTATGATTTCTTCACCCATGATGAATCTGCCTCATTTTCTACCTGTTCTCCCTCACAAACTCCATCAACCTTGATTCTCTGGTTCTATCTCTGAGCCCCAAGTCTAAGGTCATGATTTACAAACCCTACCCCACACAAGCATGGAATAGACTGCTGCCGCCCACCAAGAGTCATTTTTGCCTTTGCTGCCCAGCCTCTCTCACATTTATATGTGTCCATATAACTGAATTCTAGCTAATGGAATGTGAGCGAATATGATGTAGGGCTGGCCGCGATCTTCCGTATTTGTTCCTCCTTTTTTTCCTGTTCTGCTCACCTGGGATGGCGATGCCCAGGTGGGCCTTGGAAGCATGGTAGAAATGACAGAGCTGCCATCAGCTTGGGTCCCTGCATAATTTCACGTAGCAGACCTTTTCCCCTCAATCTGAAACCACCGTGGATGGTTTTGTAAATGAAAAATTAATTCTATTAGGATTGAGCCTTTGCATTTTGGATACCTATTTTAGGATTTAACTTAACCTAACTAATTAACCAAGATAAGTGATCAATTGACTAAGTGTTCAGTGAACAATTTCAGCCTAAAATATCAACATATTATAAGTGACTTATAATGGAAAGAACTCTATGGTGAGCTTTTCAAAGCAAGTTTGTGTATGTAAACATTTTAGGTGGGAAGCAAATCCTCTCCTGACATATTAAAGTGTATCAGTTAGCTTATACTCTTCAACAAGTCACCCCCCAAATATAATGACTTAAAACAATACATTTTAATTTATTAATAACTACATATACTATTAGCTCACTATTCTATCAGCTGGGCTGTTCTGGTCTTGCCTGGGCTCAGGCAACAAGCCAGCAGGCAGCGTGCCTGGGAGTGAGTGGGGTGGGATGGCCTTGTGGCCGGAGTGCACTGGTTCTTCTCCACACGGCCTCTACGACAGGCTAGCTGACGCATGTTCATGCAATAATCTCATGGTTCTGAGTGCAGCAAGAGAGGGCAAGCAGCAATCCGTAAGCACGTTCAAACCTCTTATTGCAGCATGTTTGCTATTGTCCCAAATGACTAAAGCAACCGACATGACCAAGCTCAGGTTCAGGGGGCAGAGAGTAGAGAAATAAACTCTTCTTCTGGACGTGATTGCTGGGAGGAGCCACAAAAGACTGTGGCTTCATTGGGGTCAATCTATCACTCCTGAGCTATAACAGTACCTGAAATGCCACAACACTGAGCAACCTCACAGAAGGTGGAAGAGCCTGATGGGAATCAAGAGTCTGGTGCCCTTGTTGCCACTTTTTTTTTTTCCGCTGTGGGTTCTTAGAAGATTACTCACCTCCATTGTCCCCGGCCCGGATGCAGGAATGGAAGCACAGGAAAATTGTTCAGCTCAATAATCACTGAGGTTTTATGCAACACTCTAATTTTATCTTTCTTTCCCAGCAGAGGATTCAGGTTCAAAGTGCACATTATGAGAACTACAAACATCATTTCGTGTGTTGGTTTATGGTGGTGCAGGGGCACCTGTGACCAGCCAAACTCTGAGCAAGACTCAGAGCAAACTGGGTAGGTGCCAGCGCCACGGGCAGTGCCAGCGGAGAGCCGTGCCAGCCCAGCTGTGGCCACTTCCCTCTCCTTTCAAGTTGAACTCGAGTGAGTGGGAGGTGGGAATCCATTTTTATTTCTGGTGTGCTTCCTGCTGGTTGGGATCCTTCCGTTAATGCCCTCTGCAGGTTGAATCTCACCTCCACTGTCCTCTCCAGGGCCAGTTTCTCCTTTTATAGGTGTTTTCTTTCGCAGGGGTGGTGGATGGATGCAACCACATTTTCCAAATACAAATAAAGCAGAGTGGAAGGTGCCCTTGAAGGCATTAGTGCTTGGAGCGAAGTCCAGGAACTCTGTGGAGCTGTCAGCCTCCTGGGGATCCGCTTTCCTTTGCCAGGGCGTCTGACAGACAGGGAGGGACAGGTGGCAATGGGGGTGATCCTCTGCTTTAAGAAAGCAGCAATCAAAAATCTTGAAATCTGCTTGAAATAAAACCCTTTTCATGTTTGGAAAGGAAACCTTGAGGGGGAAATACATACAGAAGGGGTAGGGGCAGAATTGTGAATTTTGTCTTTCAACCCAAATAAACAACTCTAGTGCCGAGAGGTCCTGTGGCTTTTACATCCCCACACCTCCTTCCCCATACCTTCCCTTGACAGGGGTTTATTCTAGGGGGTTCAGCTGGAATAGTGCCTGCATGCAGCCCCGTTCCCTCTCGCCTCTCCGTGTTTTCTTACAAATAGAAAATTCTGCTAAACCACCTGGCTGAGAAAGTGCTGAAAGAGTGAAGCAGCCACAGAACGGCAGCCTCCATGCCTACGGTGGGGAGAGGCATGCCTGCGGCCACAGCGGGGGGAGCTGACGGACAGACTGGGTTTAGGGCCTTGAAGCTGTTTGAATCCCACTGTAGTGATGCCCCTAATTCTCCTGTCCCCCAGCCCTCCAAACTGCCACTCTGGGCAGTGCCAATAGGAGAGCTCAAGGTGCAGAGTGCAGGGCTCCAGAGCTGGGTGTAATTTTCTGTTTGAAAATAATGATGGATGGTGGTGTGGTGGGGGCTGTGGTGAACAGGAAGAGAAGGAAGTGAAGAGGGACGGAAGAGGAAAGATGAAAACTCATCTTCCCAGCCTAGCCCTACAGATGGGAATTTTTGGGTAAACATGGAGATTCCTGTTATTCTCATATTACTTCTCCTAGTAATTTAAATGGAAAATCATGCAGGAAACACCAGTCAGTACCTGGCTGCCATTTCCTATGCTGTGGAGCTGTTAGCACAATTTCTGCTCTAGAGGAGACATTCAAGAAAGGCTAGTTTCTTTGAGATGGAGGAGACCTTTTTTTGAATATTTGATAGGATATCAGGTTGGGAGTATACATAAATAACAAAATCAAATTTTTTCTGTTGTCCTCACACTAACTTTAAATGACGCTGGCACCAGCACTCATAGAGACAAAGCTGTGCCTATATGCCATCCAACATTTGCTAGAACTGCTTTCAATTTACCCAGTGTTCCCTGGTACCTCTTACCTTCTGACCTCTGGACATGCTGCTTCTTCTGAAACTCTAAGCCCATCTCTCTCTTCCCATTCCAGTTCCCCACCAAAACCTCACCCATTTTCCTCTGTTCAGTGAATCCCTTCTCATCCATTATGTCTCAGCTGGATGTCAGTTCCTCAGAACGCTGCCCTCCAACCTGGGTTAGGTAAGCATGCTATGTATACTACTGCCACACTGCTACTACTAGTTATGATAACATATTAGTTAACTCCTATTGAGCACTTAACACCACTCAAGGGCTGTGCTAAGGGCTTTCTTCTTTCCAAAAACTTTAACCTTTATTGTATTTTTTCTAATACCATTCAGTCCCCTTATACCCATCTTCCCCCAGCAATCATTGCCTTGTTGTCCATGTCTGTGAGTCCTTTTTCCTTTTGCTCAGTCCCTCCACCTCCTAACCTCTCCCATCAGCTGTCATCCTGCTTTCTATGAGTCTGTCCCCATTTTCCTTCTTAGTTCAGTTTGTTTATTAGATTCCACATGTGAGTGAAATCATATGGTATTTGTCTTTCTCTGACTGGCTTATTTCACTTAGCATAATGTTCCCTCTAATCCCACTTTGCTGAGAGTTTTTATCATAAATGGATGCTGGATTTTATCAAATGCTTTTTCTGCATCTATTGATATGATCATGTGTTTTTTATCCTTTTTTTTGTTTATGTGGTGAAATGTCAATCACATTTATTGATTTGTGAATGTTGTACCAACTTTGCATTCCTGGAATAAATTCCGCTTGGTCATGATGCATGATCTTTTTGATGCATTGCTATATTTGGTTTGCTAATATTTTGTTAAGGATTTTAGAGTCTATGTTTATCAGATATATTGGCCTATAATTTTCTTTTTTTGTAGTGTCTTTATCTGGTTTTGGAATTAGGATAATGTTGGCCACATAATATGAGCTTGGGAGCCTTTCCTCCTTTTGAATTTTTGAAATAGTTTGAGAAGGATAGGTGTTAGTTCTTCTTGGAATGTTTGGTAAAATTCACCTGTGAAGCCATCCAGTCCAGGGCTTTTGTTTGTTGGAAGTTTTTTGATTACTGTTTCAATTTCACTAGGTGTAATCTGTCTATTCAGATTCTCTGATTCTTCTTGGTTTAGTTTTTGGAGATTGTATGTTTCTAGGAATTTATCCATTTCATCCAGGTTGTCAAATGTGTTGGCATATAGTTGTTCATAATATTTTCTTAAATCCTTTGCATTTTTTTGGTGTTAGTTGTTATTTATCTTCTTTCATTTCTCATTTTATTTATTTGTTCCTCTCTCTCTCTCTCTTTTTTTGGATGACTCTGGTTAAAGGTTTGTCAACCTTCTTTATCTTTTCAAAGAAAAAGCTCTTGGATTCATAGATCTTTTGTATTTTGTTAGACTATTTCATTTATTACTCTTCTGGTTTTTATTATTTCCTTCTTTCTACTCACTTTGGCCTTTGTTTCTTGTTCCTTTAAGCTCTTGTTCCTTTTCTTGTTCTTGTTTCAAGTTCCTTTAAGTGTAAAGCTAGATTGTTTATTTGAGCTTTTTCTTTTTCTTTTTAGATAGGCCTGTATTGCTATGAATTTCCCTCTTAAGATTGTTTTCCCAGTGTCCCCCAAATTTTGGATTTTTGTGTTCTCATTTTTATTTGTTTCAAGGTATCTTTTGATTTCTTCCTTGATCTCATTGTTGACCCATTCACTGTTTAACAACAGGTTATTTAACTTCCATGTCTTAGTATGTTTTTCAGTGTTCTTCTTGTGATTGATCCTTAATTTTATAGCACTGTGGACATAGAAGATGCTTAAGTGCTTTCTACACATTATCTCATTTTCATAATCCAATGAAGTATGCTCTATTATTCTTCATATTTTAGGAATGAGAAAACCAGAGATCAGAGAGGCCAAGAGGAGTTTCTATGGCTGGTGTGACAAATTACCATAGACTTGATGGTTGAAAATAACAGTTCTGGAGGCCAAAGGTTCAAAATGAAGGTGGTGTCAGGCTATGCCTCGCTCTGAAGGCTCCAGGAAAGAGTCTTTTCTTACCTCTTCAAGCTTCTGGAGGTTCCAGGTATTCCTTGGTTGCATCATCTCCATCTTTGCCTCTGCCTTCTCCTTTGTGTATCTGTCTTCTCCTTCTTTGTTTCTTATAAGGACACTTGTCGTTGGATTTAGGGCTAACCTGGATAATCCGGGATGACCCATCTAGAAGATCAATAATTATCTCTTCCAAACCCCATTTATCCAAACCCCATTTATCACATTCATAGGCTCTGGAGGTTAGAATAAGGACACATCTTTTTCAGGGCCACCGCTCAACCCAGTAGAGGAAGTAACTCAGACAGTTGCTCAGAGGATGTGAACTTGGGCAGTGACTCGAGACCTCAGGCTAACACTCTCTCTGCTATTTCACTCCCCTGGGTGCTGTGTTAAGCATCCACTGACCCTATGTTTGTGCTACACACTTCACAGTTTCCTGTTGACTGGTCTGTATCCCCCACTAGATTTGAATCAGGAGTGACTGTCTTTGTTGATATTCACTGTTCCATAGTTGGTGGTACATTTTCAATAACTGATGAATGAATGAATTAGTTACATTGCAGAACTGTTTAGAGCATATTGTTTGATCTGAGTCACTGTGTTGGTCACAAACCTTGACACCTCTTCACTGTATCCTCCTGTCTGAAGGTACTGCCCACCTGCAGGGCTGTGCCAGTGTCAGTGAAACCCTCGCCTGGTGCCCTGAGTTGCAGGAGTCTGAGCTCAGAGCCTAGGCCAGTGTGGCCCTCCATCACATTCTGTCTGCACTGATTGTCCCTCCCCTTCCAGACTTGAATGGAGTGCCTCTCCCTGGGGATGGATCCAGTTTTCTAAGCAGCCGTGGAGGGGCTGAAATGATACAACTCAGAAAAATAGGGGCAGGGTTCGTCAGCTCCTTATGGGGAAAATACATTATATTAATATCTGCTTCTGTCAATGTCACTTGACAGGATGTAAAATCGTGTATCACTTTCAAATATTTCTATAGTTTTTACTAGTCCCCAAAAATTCTTGGGTTGTAATGGAAAGTATAAATATGATACAACCTCAGATTCACATGGCAGAACACCTGCATCTTGTCCTTACTTATCTGTTGAAAAGTCACATGATGATCTCAGCATCTAGTTTTCTCATCCCATGTCCACTAAATGGTGCCATTATTCACAAGCTTATTTTACAGCTGAGGAAATTAGGAATATAGACATGAAGAAATGACAGAGAGGTGGCAGGGAGTGTATGATGAGAAGCATGGCTGTAATTCCAAGGAGGAAACAATGATCGCTAGCTGGGGTGGTCTCCAAGGTGGTAGCCAGTGGCCTGGAGGGCGAGTAAATCAGGGAATATAGGAAGGAGGACAGAGGCCATTCTAGAGGGAGAAGGCGGTGGTGTGGGCAAGGCATGGAGGCTGCAGCTCATGCCATGACTTCTTTTTTTCCAAAAGTTTCTTGCCTCGACCCCATAACAGTCCTTTTAGAATTGAGCTAAAATTCATATCACATAAAATATTCATAAACATAAAATTGTTCGTTTTAAAGTGAATAATTCAGTGGCATTTAGTACATTCACAATGCCGTGCCCTCATTGCCTCAATCTAGTTTGAGAACATTTTCATCACCCCAAAACAAACCCTGTACCTATTAAGCAAGCACTTCCCATTCCTCTTCTCCCCCAAAGTTCCTGGCAATCACTTATCCTTCCATCTCTATGGATTCACCTATTCTGGATATCTTACGTAAAGGGAATCATATCATATGTGACCTTTTTTGTCTTGCCTTCCATAATAGCCTCTTAAAACATGTTTTCCAGCTTCCCTCATTGTCTCTTCCAATCCATTCTCCGTAAGCAGCCATGATGCTCTTTCTTAGCTACAAAGCTGAACATGCTTCAAATTCTTCAAATGCTTCCATCTGCCCTTGGGTTAAACTCTGGTGGTCATGCCTGCCTACTTCTCCAAAAGAGCTTTTGAGTTCCTAGTCTCTGGGCACCACTCTTACTGCCTGTGTGTCCCAACCCAACCCCTTCAAGTTCTTTGCCTACCTCCAGGCCTTGCTCTAGCTGTGGCCCTTATTTGGAGCACTCCCGCCTCACTCGCCATCCCCACTTTGTATCAGATGTGACTCCCTCAGAGAAACCTCTAAACAGGATTAGTGCTCTTATTCTAACCTTCTACCTTCCTCTCTCCTGCCAGCCTCATGGCAACTGTCACTCCCTACTGCACCTAGTGGTTTAAATACCAGTTTTCCGAATAGAACATCTGCCTCCTGAAGGCAGGTACTGTGTGGGTTTTGCTCGCTCTTTAGCACATGGCAGCAGTCAGTAATATTTGTTTAGTGAAGGATGGCGAGAAAGAAAAGATTCTTAGGGGATATCAGGGAGAGAAGTTTTTGAAAAGAGGGTTCACAGATTGGGCAGTAGTGTTATGGCATGACTAGACCGAAGAAACCCTTGAATGATAAAGGTTTAGAATCCACCTTGTAGGTCAAGGGCTAACAAATTCTAAAAACTGCTGGGGTCTAGCAGGAACTATAGTGGGTGAAGGGTAAGGAGAGGTGCAAAAGTTCTGGTGGGAACCAGTGCATAGTAAAGAGCAGACGCCAGGGACAGGGCAGCTGCTACTCAATATCAGCTGATTATTGCCAGAGGGGAACATGGGCTCAAAGTTGCCAGACTTTTGGAGTTTTTAAGAGAAGCCAGAAATCTGGGTGTGTGCGTGTGCACACACACAGAACCCCTATTTTAAAATGTTGCATCTAAATAAAGTTTTTGAAAAACACAGTGTGAGCCAAACAAAAGCCATCTGGGGCTGGATTCAGCTCAGAGACTTCCAGTTTTCAGCGTCTGCTTGAGACATTAAAAGTGCTTGAGTTGGGAAGTAACAGTTTGAAAGTGGCATTGTAGGAGGATAACCACAGAGGTGCTACACAGTACGTCTTGACAGGGGAATCATCTGGAGACAAAAAAGTCAATTAGAAGACTGGCACAGCATTCATGGTTCATTCAGTGCACACTGGGCACCAGCTGTTGGATAGGCACCTGCAGCAATAACACCAACATGTCCTTCTCTCCACCTCAACAGCCCCACACCCTGCAATGTAGGGACTCCCCAACAGTCTCTATCATCTTGCCCTGAGCAGATGGCCAGTTTGCTTGTCATATGACTGTTATTTGGGGCTTGACCTTGCCCCAAGCTTGCATCTCTGGATCTGTCTTGTTCCTGAGTCTTGCTTTCCACTTCATGGTTGATATCTGGCTTTTCTATCTCAGAGATTTGTCTTGATAAATTATTCAGCACCTCATCCCATGAGAGACCACTTCCATGGCTTAGATATTTTTCCAGCTATATTAAGACATTATTGACACAACATTGTGAAGTTTTTGTACACATGCTGGCTTGATATGCTCATATATAGCAAAATTATTACCAGCACAGTGTTAACTCCATCACTTCACATAATTACCATTTGTTTCTGTTGTGAGAACATATAAGAGTTACTCCCTTAGCAACTTTCAAGTACATAATAGACTATTATTAACTATAATCACCATTATATGTTATGTGGATGCTGTATGTTAGATCTCCAGAACTTATTCATCTTATAACTGAAAGTTTTGGCCAACATCTCTGCATTCCGCTACCCGCTCCACCCACCCTTAGCCCCTGGTAACCACCATTCTACTTTCTGTTTCTATAGGTTTGGCTTTTTTTAGATTCCACATATAGGTGAGATTATACAATATTTGTCTTTCTCTTTCTAACTTATTTCATTTAACATAATGCCCTCAAGATTCATCTATGTTGTCACAAATGGCAGGGTTTCCTTATTTCTCATGGGTGAATAATATTCTGTTGTGTATTTATGTACCTTGTTCCCAGGCCTCCGTTTACTTCTGAGAAAAAAAATGCCTGCACTCAGGGACCTTCTTGGGAATAAGGAAGGGGAGAAACGCACCTGAGAGGGGGAAAAATGTCTTGATATGGAGTTGAAACGCTGAGTATTCTTAGTGGGCTACTTTAATAATTTTGTTTATTTTTCTACCCCTCACCAGGACGTGAGAAAAGAAAGAGCTATAATATAATAAAATAGATCTTTTTCTTATTATCTGAATTATAGTGTATACATTTTACCCCCCTCCCAATCCCACACAGAGAAACATGTACTATACAACAGGCTGTTGTCAGAAATTGGAGGAACGAAGCCTTGTGAATGAACACTATGTAATCACATACAGACACACGGTACTTTGTGTCTGGATGTTGGGAACAAGAGAGAAGAAGGAGACCAGAATGACTCTGAAGGACCAAGGCTGAATGACTGGACTAGGGAGAATGTGAAAAATTGATAATATTGAAAGCAAAGTAGAATGGCGGAAAAAGCTGGGTTGCCGCACTTTTAATGGTGCTGTCATCTGTCCTGGAGGTTATCGTTGCAGGTCTGCAGTCCTTCCTGCCCCCACTTTCTCCGGGCTGCCAGGTATCTTGGAAGTTGTCTTCTTGTTATATTTTTAGCAGAGACACAGAGAAGAAGCAGTGCAGTACAACTGAGCCGCCATGGCCTAACCACCTCCTTTAATGAAAAAAGTAAAATCAAGTTAATTAGCCTTGTTACTAGTAGCAACTTGTGACGCTATGGCTGCAAAGGATCTCGGGAATTTTTCCAATTAATTTTGAATGCTGCTGGTATAATTGAGAGTTGATTATACATGTATGAGGTAATCTGAGAAAACAAACTGTGCATTTTTGATGTTAGTGTTAATACAGTCTTAAATTTTATTGTAGAATTAAATAAGCTTAGAATCTTAGGGCTTGAAAAAAACTTAGAGGTAATTTAATATGACTTCAGCCCAACACAAGAGTCCCTAGTAACAACACTTTTTAAAAAGTGACATTATTATTATTATTTTTTAAAAATTTATTTTCAATTATGGTTTTTATTCAATACTATTTTGTATTAGTTTCAAATATACATTTATATACCTAAATATGTAATATATTGTTATTTTTATTTTTAGTTTATTTCTTAAATCATTTTTTGCTTTTCAATTACAATGGACATACAATATTAGTTTCAGGTGTATATCCCTATTTATTAGACATTATATAACATGCTAAATGATTATCCCAATAAATCTTGGACCCATCTGACACTGTAATAGTTATTACAATATTATTGAACATATTTTCTGAGCTATACTTTACATCCCCATGGCTATTCTGTAATTACCAATTTGTACGTCTTAATCCCTTCATCTTTTTTACCCATCCCCTGTACACCCCTCCTATTGGACAACCATGAACATGTTCTCTGCATCTATGAGTTTGTTTCAGGTCTGCTTTATTTTTATTTTTTTAGACTCAATTGTTGATAGATACTTATTTATTACCATTTTATTGTTCATATTTTTTATCTTTTTTCTTCTCCTTTTCTTCTCCTTTTTCTTCTCCCTTTTCTTCTCCTTCTTCCTCTTCCTCTTCCTCCTCCTCCTCCCCCTCCTCCTCTCCTTCTCCTTCTCCTTCTCCTTCTCCTTCTCCTTCTCCTTCTCCTTCTCCTTCTCCTTCTTCAGACCCTTTAGCATTTCTTGTAATACTGGTTTGGTGATTGTAACTCCTTTACCCTTTTTCTTGTCTGGGAAGCTCTTTGTCCTTTGATTCTAAATGATAGCTTTTCTGGGTAGAATAATGCTGGTTGAAGGTACTTGCTTTTCATCACTTTGAGTATTTCTTGCCAGTTGCTTTGGCCTGAAAAGTTTCTGTTGAGAAATCAGCTGACAGTCTTATGGGACCTCCCTTGTAAGTAATGAACTGCTTTCTTTTGCTGCTTTTAAAATTCTCTCTTTGTCTTTAACCTTTGCCATTATAATTATGATGTGTCTTGGTGTGGGTCTCTTTGGGTTCATTTTGTTTGACAGTCTCTGTGTTTCTTTGACTTGTGTGCCGTTTTCGTTTACCAAGTTAAGGAAGTTTTCAGTCATTATTTCTTCAAATGCGTTCTCAATCCCTTGCTGTCTCTCTTCTCCTTCGGGCACCCCCAAGATGGGGATGCTGTTACCCTTCATGTTGTTCCAGAGTTCCCTTAAGCTATTCTTATCTTTTAATTTTTTTCTTTTTGCTGTTAAAGTTGTATGTTTTCTGCTACCTTGTCTTATAAATCACTGATTTGATTCTTCATTTCATCCAATCTGCTGTTGAGTCCTTTTAATATATTCTTCATTTCAGATATTGTATTATTCACTTCTGACAGGTGATTTTCTTATGGTTTATATGTCCCTCATTATGCTTATTGTTTCTTTATTTAAGTTTTTATGGAGTTCTCCCATTGTTCCCCTAAGTTCCTTGAACACCCTTATAACCATTATTTTGAACCCTGTATCTGGTAGATAGTTTGTCCCCACTTTACTTAGTTCTTTTTCTGGGGATTTCTTCTGTTCTTTTATTTGGGGCATGTTTCTTTGTCTTTCCACGTGGCTGCCTCTCTGTATTGGTTTCTGTGTATTAGGTTGACCTGATATGTCTCCCAGTCTTGGTAGAGTGGCCTTATGTAGTAGGTGTCCTGTGGGACTCAGTGTCACAGCCTCCCCGATCACTGGAGCTAGGTGCTCCAGGAATGTACTTTGTGTGGTTTATGTGAGCCCTCCCATTGTGATTGAGTCTTTATTGCTGTTTACTTATTAGTGGGTTGGGTTGATTCTCAGGCTTGCTGAAGTGAGGATTGACCCTGATCATAATACACATGCTGATGTGCAAGAGCTGACACCACAGAGTGAAATTTGTCCCAGTAGTGTCTTGTGCCTGCTGAGATCTCTCTTTGAGTGTGCTGCTTACTGAACAAATGGGTTGTAGTCTGATGTGGTCTGAAGCCAGCCTCTGGGTGTGTTGGTTCTGGGCTGTTTGGAAGGGACTTCACTGTAAGTCAATATCAGATGCTGCTTGTGACCAGCCCTAGGCTACTTGTTAAGAGCTACCAGACGATCCATGCTTGTTGACTGCCTCTGCTGGGCTGGCTACACATGGAGGGTCCAACCTGTGTTGAGGCTGGTTTCTACCAGCGCTGAATCTGAGGCAGCACTGCAGCCTTTGCCTGCTAACCACCTGCTATGTTCAGCCACTGAAAGAGCCTCTCATAGTAGGGAAGTTGCTCTGAGTCACCATCCCTCTGCTAGAGCCCATGGTGAGTGCCTGCAAATGAGATTTTGTGTGCTGGCGCTTTAAAAGACTACCTAGGTTCCTGGCATTCTCCCGTCTCACACTGGAGACTGAAATCCCCACTGAATTTCCACAGATGGTTTGCGGGCCCCTCTTACTGGCACTGAAGTCCTGGGCAGGGGAGCCTGGGGTAGGGTTGAGACTCCTCACTTCTCAGGTTGGACCTTTGCAGCTGAGCTATCCCTCCAGATTCTCAACTGCCACATGTGGGAGCGGGGCCAGCCCTTTTCACATCTTCACCTTTCCTGCAAGTGTTGGTGTGGCTTCTTCTGTATATCCTCAGTTAGAAGACTCCATTCAGCTCTGTTTAGCTAGGCTTCAGTTTGTTATTCTGGTTGATTGTTCTATAATTTAGCTGTAATTCTGATCTAGTCCTGGGGGGAGGTGAGTATAACTTCCACCTACTCTATGTCTCTCTTGGGTCCCCTCAGTAACACTCTGGTGTTTTATCACCAACACAAGCTCCTTGGGGACAGGGACTGTATCATATTTATTTTTGAATTCCCAGTGCCTTGTGTAGCAAGTGCTCATGAAATATACTAATCAGTTGATAAGGAGTAAACCAACACATCTTAGGATAAGTAGTCTAAGTCAGTCTCCAAATCTAGATTTTTGTTCATTTAAACATAAGTTTGGCTGGGCTAAACCACAGATTCTAGAAACATCTAAATAAATGACTGTAATGGAGATGTTAAGACTATGCAAAGGTTAACAGTCTTATTTTCCATGTTGACATATCAGGGTTAGGAATTAAAACTTTCTTCAGTAAGGGTTCAAATGGCATTAGACCACTTCTTGTTTAATTAAAAAAATAGATCAAAAACTTTTCAAGGCTTTAAACAGACGTACATTTAAAAAAAATTAACCAGGTAAACCATAGAATCCTGTCTTTTAAAAGAGGCCTTTTATATTAATACTGTTGATACTGAAAATAATAGATTTCACATCTGGGACTAAAAAAGATATAATGAACTTTCACTTCAGGGATCGGCAACATCCCATCTGCAAAGACAAATCAAGAATGCTGGTTGAGTGAGCACGATTACAGCGGCACAGTGCCTGGAGACTTTCTGACAGCAATATTCACAGCTGGGAGTGAGCCCAAATAATGAAATAAAAAACTTTCCAAAATGATGAGGGCCCAAATTGTTGCATCTCTATAGCAACAGAAAATGCAATCCTTACACCTTTATTTACCTTCTATTCAACCACAAATGCATTGCATTTGTCATGGTAACACCTACATCACATATGCGTGTATCCCTTCAGATACGGGGCCTGTTGTTCTAAGAAAACAAACACATACCAAGACGTGAGCGTCATGTGAAACCTCTACTCATTTTACAATGTTTTGATGAAAAAATATGTCCTGCTGGACCTTGACATCTTTTTCTCAAGGACTGTTTTCCAATTTCAGTGGCAGAAAACCCAGGTGTCTCTTTTTTTTTCTCTGCCTCTGAAGTCACCGTGAGAGTTATGGAGACACGTCATTGCAAGTGGATGCGAGACGTTCAGTGTAAGAACGTAGCAACAGGACAGATTGGAGGGGATTATGACTTTGAGGGAAAAGGGAAGGTGGCTCTGTGACCACAATGCCCAACCCTGTGGGAGAGGTGAGCGGAAGAGACAGTAATCTGTGTCCCCAGAGTGATATGAGAAGCCTTGAAAGGCCTCTTTTCTCTAAGAGATTTCTTCCCTGAATTTTCATTGAAGGCTGAAATTCAAATAGTAAATCTCAATCACAGCAGCAATACGGTGTAATTATCTAGGAGCATAAAGCCTTAATCCCAAAGTAGTTGGTACTGCCTTGGCTCATAAAAGTTGGTACAACGGCTTGTCCAAGAATTGGACTTAACCCTGGTACTCATCAGGAAGAGAAGGAAGGCGCTGGGGATGGGGTGCTGCTGCGTGGCTTCAGAGTTTGGAAGAACTGAACACTGCGTGGCTAAGGAATGGGGCTCTAGGTACTGAAAGAGAAAAGTGGCTAGAGGAATAAACAAATGATTCAAAAAAATATTGATTGCGTTAGCTACATGTCCAATACCAGGCTCTGAAAACAAACTTTACAATTTTGTCTGTGGCTGCCCAGATTTTCAGCTTTCTAATTTACTCTGCTGTTGGCCTGACATAGAAGTTTGGGGTTTGGAAAAAAACAAAACAAACCAAAACTCATAGACACAGACAACAGTATGGTGAGTACCAGAGAGAGAAGGTAGGAGGAAGTAGAAGAAGGTATAAGGGGGATAAATGGTTATGGAAGGAGACTTGACTTGGGGTAGTAAACACACAACACAATATACAGAGGGTGTATTATGGAATTCTGCATGAAACTTACATGATTTTATTAACCAGTATCACCCCAGTAAATTCAATGAAACAACAACAACAACAACAAAGTTTAGGGTTTGGCTGGGAAGCAAAGGTTGCATGCTGTGTTGTATGGCCTCTACTTCCATCCTCTTCCAAGCACTTCATTATAACATCTTTCCCAACCTGCATCTTTGGGATGACCGGAATATCTACAAGAGAAGGCAAACTCCCATTGCTTCCCAATATTTCCCGTCCTTATTTTATTTGGCTCTTTTCTTCTCTACTTTTCTTTTATTTGCAGTTATAAGACCACTTTTTTTGGTAGCTTCTGAACCCAATAATCTTGGGGAAAGGTAAGAGTGCCCTTATCCTAGAGTAGGACTGGTATGTTCTATTCCCAGCTTTGCATCTCACTGAGCAGTAGGTGCTCTGGCTGCCTAGTTGTATGAGTCAGGCTAGGTTCTGCTGAGGCGATGAACACGTTCCCAAATGTCAATGGCTGAATATACAAAGGTTTATCTCTTGTTCAAGAAAAGCCTGGAAGCTCCCTAAGGCATTTTCCTACTACCCTTGACTCAGAGATGAAGGCAGCTTAACATCCTGGTTATGCTTCTGAAAGCAGAAGACAGAGTTGGACAGTCTAACTATGGCTCTTCATATTTCTGTCCAGAAGTGTTTCACTTTCATTCATGGCCCACTAGCCAGAACTAGTCACGTGGTGGGCCCCAACCACCCAATGAGATGCTGAGAAGTGTGGCTAAGCTTATGAATATTCAGTGTATAGTAAATATTTATGCCATTACTTGTGATGTCTGGTAACCAGTGTTCTTAGACTTATGATTCCAAGGATAGGGGTAGTTAGGGTAAAGTTAGGGCAAAGCGATCAGATGAGAGATCAAAATGAAATTTTCTGAAGGCATCACATAGAAGTAGAAAAAAAGATTTATGGGCCATTTTTGCTAGGAAGGACCCTTCTGACAATGATTGTCCTTAGACAGGTGGGGCCAGCTCGGGACCTGCCATGGGGCTGAAGAGTCTGGTCCGTCATACCACATGTTGAGTATTATTCTGTCAGTACAACTGGGAATAGCTCCTGGTGTAAAAGTGTTCATGGCCTGAGCATCTCCACTACTACAGGTCCTAGTCTCACCCCCCACCCCAGTGCAAAAAAAAAAAAACCCCAAAAACTATTGCTTTTTTTTAAATCTCAGTTGTCCTACCTGGGTTCCTGATACCACAACCCCTTGTTTGTAATCAATATGTTCTTATATCAAAAATACAGGAAGCTGTCATATAAAAACTGCCTATCTGCTTTAGAGACCCAGTTGTTCTGGGAAATTACTGAACTATACCCAAATTATAAAAACCAGACTCCTAAATTCCAACAGTTGTTGACCAGGGATATTGTGACAATTAATCAAAACAAGTGTAATCACAACATTGCAGTGGTTAATGTATCAGTTCTGAGAAACAGGTTGGAGAATCAGCTGAGGAAGTAGGAAACATCAAAAAGACCTCGGTGACTAAGTGAGCCTTCTGTGGTGACAGAGATGAGGCCAAACCGGCCCATTGCGCTGCTGAGAAATGCTGTGATTCACGGAGCCTCTCTTCCTGTGGGAAGCTGCTTCCTTTTACCGGAGCACCAGCTTTCAGTCTGCATTACACAATTTAGTTTAGCTAAGTCAAACATTTAACTAAATTAAATGGTGAGATCCTCGAATCTCAGTGTTTGTCTGTATGTCGTCACTGCTTCCAAAATAAGATCGTAGGTCAAAAGAAAGTCTTGTTTCTGCATGTCTCTTAAGTCATGACACTTTCTGTGGAGGAAGATATTGGTTGTATCTCATTGGAGACCTTGGAAATTTAAACCTGGAGGTGACCTTACATCTAATTCAAGGTCTTACTAGAAGGGGTTGAAGTTATGGTCATAGTTGGAGTTGGAAAAGAAAAGCTGCAAAGATGATTATGGTCTCGTGTTCATGAAAGAAGCTCCATGTTGTAACCAATCTCCTTTCTTATCATGATTCTCTGTGCTTTTGATTGACCAATAACTCGGTATTACTATCACCAAAGGCTCCCTTATTTGATCCTCATGACAGTACTGGTGTGCCGGCAGGCCAGGCAGGAATGGAAACATTTTGAGGCAGTTCAGTTTCCCTTTCCTTTCCTAGAAGACTCACAGTCTTTTACCAGGGTGGGTGTGCACAGGAGAAAGGAACTAATCTGACTTTTCAAAGGTTCCTGGACACTGGCTCTGAACTGACAATAATTCCAGGAAACCCAGAGTGTCACTGGCTCTAGCAGTCAGAGTAGGGCACACTGGCAGGCGAGCACTGGGGTTTTAGCTCGGTCCGTTTCACAGCGGACCACTCTGTCCCCAATTCCGTCCTACGGTTATCTCCCCAGTTATGGGTGCATGATTGGGACAGAAATACTCAGCCAAGCCATTGGCAGAGTCTCTACATTGGGGAAATCTTCCTTTAAGCCCACACCCCTTTCTTGTCTGCCCTCCCCAACTCCCCTCTCCTTCCTGATGCAGCTCCTTCTGGGGCTCCTTCTTTTTGCATTTATACCATTGTTTATTCTCCCTATATAAAATACATATATAATTTTTTGTGATTGTTTTTCCCGCTTGAGGGAAACAGTGAATAAGTAACTGAGGCTCAGGGACATTATGACATTTATCCATGAAAACCCAGCTGAAAATGGCAGAGCCTGGCCTTGAACCCACATCTCAACCCCAAGGTAAGGGTTCCTATTAACAACATCAGAGACCCTTACCCCTAACTGTTGACCTTGCTCTGATCCTCTTGTTTACATGGTCTAATTTGGTTCCTTGGTCAGTGCTTTGCTGGCAGAGTGGTAGTTATTACCAGGACTGGCTACATAATTTGCAGGGCCCAGAGAAAAATGAAAATGCAGCTGGCATTTGGACTGGCAAAATGGACTGGCTCTAAAGTCATTTGGGAGGTCAAGACTTGAAGTAGTAGAACATTAAACCAAGGATGGGCCCTTCTAACTGTGGGGCCCTGTAGAGTTGCACAGGCTACCCACCCATGAAGTTGGCCCTGGTAACCACAAGGAGCACATTGTCCCCTTCAGGAGGTAAATGTCATGGCTGACTTCATGAGCCATGGCCTCTGTCGTTTGAGTTTGGCTATTCCTGGGTGGGGTTTGATCAGTCACCTTTAGCAGGAAGGGTGTGGCGACAGACACTTCCCAGCATTGAATACAGAGAGTAAACTGCTGAGTGTGGGCGAGCCTCCACACAGGACTTTTCCCGGGAGCTTTCCTCACAGGGGCAGCGGGCAGTGGGAGTGAGATGGAACTGGGCCAGCCATGTGCCTTTCCTCCTCCAGTCCTGGGGCTGGGCTACACACTCCACTTTGTTTTCACTTTGAACCCCAAATAATCTGCTTGCACAGAAACCTCAGCTCTGCCAACTTTTAATAGACTTCACAGAGGAAAACTGGGGCGGGGGGCACATACATGTCTCATCTCAAAACAACTTAAAATCCCTCACTAGGCATTTTTCTGTCCTGTCTGCTGTATAGCCTCGCTCCTCCTTCTCCCCGCTCTCTGCTCCTTCCCTTCTCAAACCCCAACCACCTTGGCCTCTTCTACATCCCACCTCCTCTTTATTTCAAGAACTCCAGACCCCTGACTTGTCTTTTATACCAAGCAGCTCAGCCTGCCTTAGCATTTAACTTCACACAGGGCAGAAACAAAGGGTCCTTCAGCCAATGGGACCCTCTCCATTTATAAGGCAATTTAGTGACCATCTTTGTTATTTGAGCCCCTTGGGGTCTCCCTCTTTACCTCAAGTGATAAATCGATGTTACTTCATGCATTTATAGTGAATGAGTACAATTTGCTTTATTCTTGTAACTTTATGATGAAATTTCTTCTATTCCAGCTCTCACATAGGAGATTCCCACTATGTCCCGTCCAACCGTGGTGGGGGTTGGGGAGAAGGTGGTGGCTGTGGCAGTGTGGTCTGAGCATGTTCTTCTTAAATGAGGCGGAGTGTCTTCCCTGAGTCCCTGGTGGGAGGGGAAGATCTTCCTGGAGTTCTGAGTGAGACGGTGGCACTGGGTCTCAGCTCTGAATTGCTGGTCACTGAAGTGGTTCAGTGACCACTTCATTCACTACCATGAGTCAACTTCTATTTTGTAGACTTTCAATTTTGGTCCAGGCAAATATCGCCACTGAAAAGAAATGGTAAACAATTTAAGTATAGAATTCTGTATATTTTGGTATTGTCATGACAGAATGCTTTATATTTGGGAGGCTTTTGTCTTAAGTAAGAGAAATGCTTTTTCCCCCCACCCACCAGAACAAGATGCTAACTTGAAAGGAAAAGAACACAGGCAAGAAATATTAGCCGTTTGGGAAAAGAGACAGAGACCGTCTGCTCTTCCCTTGCAGGAAACATAACACCAGGATTAGTGTTACTAGGTGTGGTCTAATGAAGTCAGTTGGCTCAAAATTGGATGGAATACTGCTCCTTGAGAGAGCGGTATTCATGTGCTAATGTAGTATGGTAGTGAGTTTGTTTTTAGTGGAAGTAAAACTCAAAAACACAAAACCTTAGGATCTTTCCTGATCAAGCTCAGGGGCAAAGTGCAACTTGGGCTAAGTTTTCGGTCTCTCTTCTGGAAGGGTGCTAGAATCACCTTTCCCTGGAAAGTTAGTTGTGTGATATTCGCCAAGTCTCTGTTCCTCCTTATTTCAATGCCATCCTCAACCCATTCTCTTTCCTCTCAGTTCAGCCAAGCCAGAGGCTCCCCTGGGACCATGCATAGCTCCCTAGAGAGGGCTTCTTGTGCTATCAGAATCCTTAGCTTCTTGGGGATGGAGACGGGTCTTGTTTACGGCAGTGTTCCAGGATTTAGCTTAGTGCCTGAAATATAGTAGCTGCTCAATAAATACTTGTGGAATAAATGATAAAACAAGAAAAACGGAATAGCTCTTTCAAAGCAATCTTCATGTAAAGCGCTGGGGCTTCCATTCTGGAGCCATTTAGAAGACCAGGAAGAGTAAGACTGGATAGTGACTCAGGGAACTTGATTCATAAGCTGCGCTGCTGTGGTGTTGGATGTGGCTGGGGCAGGAGCTCATGCTTATCTGTACTGGAGTCTACTGATGCTCCTTCTGCATAGCAAGTCTGAGTCAAAGATCCTCATCTGGGAGAGGGCAGGAGTTGGAATGAACTGGAGGCTCTCTGCCCATAGGTGAAGCTTTCAGAACTAGAATTTAAAAATTGGTGATGTTCAGCATGAAACAGGATTCTATGAATTGAAAGGGACTTTAGAAATAATCTAATTCAACTTCCCCTTTCTCCCTTGCCATCTTTTCCTCCCTGACTTCCTTTTTCAAAGAGAAATGAAGTCCAGATCAGTTAAGAGACTTGTTCAAGCCACAGAGTTAGTTGGCAGCACATTCAAGAAACATGCACCTGATCTACTACCAACTCAAGAGCTTATTCAGTTTCTCCTCTGCAACCTTATTCCCGGTGGTGGGTCTTAACATTTTGGGGTCACTTTTCGATAATCTGATGGAAGCTCTACCACTGTCTCATGAAATGGATGATTTCCGAATCACACAAAATTCTACATATTCTAGGATCCCTATAACTCACTATTTTCTTCCCATTTCTGTTTATTCTTATGATTGGTATTGGGCAAATGTTAGAAATATCTTTAGAGTTAAACTGAAACTTAATTTTCACTCAGCATTTTAGGTTCGGCACACTTGAAGGGTTATAGAATCAAAGGCCATTGTCCCTTTTTATAGGGGTATTGGTAAAGAAGCTCTAAATACCAAATGGGATGAAACAAGAAAAATTTCCAGAAGGACTAGTGGGGTTGAATCCCAGGGGAAGAATATTTTTGTGTGAAGAACTGTCAGGATGTGGAGTCGGTGTCCGAGGCAGGGACGGCAGCTCCATTGCGGGTACGCCTGCATGCGGTCGGAGCCCACAGGCCTTGGGGAACAAGGTCTTTCTGGCAGGGGGCAAGTACAAGATGACTTAATAAATCTTTTCCATTCCTAATTTCTCTGATTCTGTGAAATGAAAACATTAGTCATAGGCTTCCTAAAAAGCAGGCCATTTCAGAGCTGGCCCGATCACAGAGATCAGGATGAAAGTTAATGTCCATATCTGGCATCTGAAACTTTTACACTCTGTTGATCGCAGGAAGACAGCAGGAGGAGTGGGCTGCAATCACCTGTTTTTCCCAGCGTTGCTGTTCATTGCTGGGCACTTCAGAAGGCAGATGAAAACAGCAAAACGCGTTAGGTCAAATATGTCCTTTCTTACTGAAGGCCATCTGACATTCTGTTCTCCCATGTGGGGCTGGAACCACTGATGTCCAGGAGACTCTGCTGCTGGTTCTGTCCTGTCACATTCTGCCTAACATTAGCAGGATGAATGGGGCCCATTCAGGTTGGCTTCTTGTCCTTTGGCACGTCCTCATCACTCTTTAAGCATTTCCTTGCCTTCTGGTATGACAAGATGTTCTAGGCTCATTTTCCACTTTCCTTACCCCAGACTTGGAATAATCTATTTTTTTAAGAAGATCTTGCAGTGCAGAATAGTACTTATAAGCCAAGATTTGGTCCTGACCTGCATGGTTCAGTGATTTGGGCATCTTAGTGCAAACTGAAAAGTCACCGGTTCAATTCCTTGTCAGGGAAGATGCCTAGGTTTCGGGCCAGGTCCACAGTTGGGGGCGTGCAAGGGGTAACTGATCTATGTTTCTCTTGCACATCTATGTTTCTCTCCCCGTCTCTTTCTCCCTCCCTTTCCCTCTCTCTAAAAATAAGTAAATAAAAAAATTTACAAAATCTTAAAAAAAAAGAAGCTAAGATTTGGCACTAGCTTTTCTCGTGCCCTAAAGCTTTCTTGGTGGACAGAGCTAGGAAATATATGTACACACGCACATATATACATTCCATGCATACATACAGGCTATAGATATGCTACATACATACATACAGGCTGCCCTATGTAGCCTCACCCTGCTTAGTTTCTGATTCCTTAGGCCGGGTTACTCACCTGCAAGGATGCTTCTCACCCTGCTTGATGTGCCTTATTTTTCATTTTATTACTTATCTCTTTCTAGTCCAGAATTCATTACATTTTTGAGTCTTTAAAAACTTCAAAGACTATTTTTAAATTCTAAGATTTTAAATAAGTTTTTAAAATCATGTTTACCAATTCTTTTTTATTGTTGTGGTTTGTTTTATGAATTTTTGTTCAGTTCTAATGGCATTTTTCTTTCATTTATCTCTCTGACCATTCTAAGCTTGTTTGTTTGTTTGTTTATTTATTTATTTATTTTGAAATTCTTCCATACAGTTTATTTCATCTGGAGTAAATTTATATTCAAGTTTGTTGGTTAATTTTTTCAGTATTAGATTTCTTGTGTTTTAGTATTTTGAAGATTGATTTTTAAATGGGAGCTTTCATTGTTCTTTTGTGTTTTTCTTTTCCTTAGTGGGTTTTTTGTTGTTGTTCATTTTCCCTGTACTCTTTGGGCTACCAGATCTTAAAGTTGAACTTTGATGATCAGCTTAGCTCCTTGCCCTGAAACTTTGTTTCTTTGCTCTCATCTCCCTCAGCTCACAGCTTCTTAAGAAGATATACCCTCCACATTAGGTCAGTATCCCTTTATTTTCTAGCTCCTTCCATAATCAAGAAAACCCCAGTCCCAATGGCTTCATTCAGGGAGTCTGGCTCCATACCTAGCTGCAAATGGAGCACCTCCAGTTCTTATTACCCTGCCTTGCTTCATGCTGGTCCTGGCCACCACTGCTTCTGACCCTAGAACCCAGCAGATGCAAAGCTTCAACCCTGACTTAGGTCTTTATAGATATTTTGAGCTTAGATATTGTCTTAAACTTTTATCCCTTTCTGTTTTCACTTATTATCTGGTAGAGAAGGGATGCCAAATCATGAAGCTATGGAGTTATCTTGACGAAGAACTTTATTCTTATTTTTTGATATGTAATTCTGTGAACCGTGGGCCCCACTTAGTGTAATGAGACTTCTCAACAACCTGCAGCAAGAGGGAATCTCTTACTCATGGCCCTTGACTTCTGGAAGACAGGAATGTGCAGTCTTTCACTTACTATTTTTAGTATTACAGAGTCTTACCATCGGAGGATCAAAGTCTTGCTACTGGATAATCAGCCATGTTTGCAGTTCAGAAGATGGGGAAAATCAGTTCTCTTCCCTTCCAGATTATTCCAGTTCATACTGAGTGCCCTCCGAGGGGCTTACAAGGCCTCTCTTCTCTGGTCGTACCCTCCCTTCTTCTCCCTCATGATCCTTTCTGCATTTCCCAAAGTTTCCTCTTCTTTCTCCTCCTGGCTTCTGTTTGTTCTTCTCAGTGGAGCTGGGTGCTTATGGAGGTGGTGGTGCTGTGAGTGCTTTAGGTTCTGCATAGAGAGGGGAGGTCATGGAGAGAAGGGGCTGTTCCCAAGTACTATGAGAACATAACTTTGGAATTTATTTTGTTAAGTGTTTTGGGTCTTTTCCCTGCATTTCAAAGACTCTCTTCTATTACACTCCATGGCCAGTTTCTCCAAAGGAGATGGTTTCTCTCCTAGTCCTAGAAAGGGGGTATGATGGCAAAGAAACTCCAATCCTGCCATACTTTCACAGAATTAAGTTGAACCCCATGAAATGTCGCAGAATAAGTACCTTTTGAAAACCTTTATTGTCCATTCTATGTTCTTAGCCCCATAAATTAAATCTGAGGTACATCCTGAAACTTCTAATCCACCTTACAAAAATAGGATCAAACAGGCAAATTCTTGATAACTTTTGAGGAATAACCTTTAGAGTCACATAGGGAGAATCCCATTAAAAGTCTATCTTGGACATTTAGAAGGATAAAGACAGCAGTAGAGGTACTTGATCATTTCAAGACTGAAGACTTGTAGTTAAATGGGGGTCAATTTCATCTCTCAATGCATTTTGGAGGCCAATAATTTGGTAAACACACGAGGCTGTTTTACTATATTTAAAAAATACTTCATGTCAGTTTTTGCAGGGCTCTCAGATAAAATCTGCTTGGTACCTCCCAAGGCTGGAAACTCTTGTTTCTTGCCCAGCTCAGGTTTTCTGCCTCTCAGGAGAGTCAGTTCTCTCAAGTTGGATGGTCTCACGCAGTCTCGTGTGAGAGTCGTTTCCCAATACTCAGATTTTATTCACTTTGGTTTTGATGAAGAAGAGCCACTTTTTAAACAAGTGGGGCAACCGTAATAGGTGCAAAGGGCCATCTGTCTACCCTCACTCCCCAGTCAACAGAGGAGAGAGGTTTTGTTCGAGTCTGTTGCTGCAAAGCATTTGGAAGCTTATCTCATCAGGGGGAGATGAAACAGATAAATGGCCTCGCTGACCTCTGTCACTAGTAATTGATCATCTGCTAGAACACACGGGGAAGGAAGGGCACCTGAGAGCAGGAGAGACCTTTCTCTGACCACGAATTCGTAAATCCAAAGGCTTCGCTGACCTCCAAGACCCTGTCTTAGGTTGGGTGGCTCCTAAAAATAGACTATATTGTAATGACACATGAATGTTTTATAGTCCCATTTATCTAGGTATGACAATATTAATTGAACTGTCAAATTGCTGGGGACTGAGCTGCTTGGTTGAAATGCTTGGAATTACAGAGAAAGAAATTCCCAGGGGGTCAGACAGCTGGACTCAATGTGGAATACAAAACTCACAGGGATAGTGCTGCCTGTCGGCCTTTATCTGGTCGGAGATTCCAGGGAGCTGCTGGACTCACTCACGCCTGCATGATTGAATTAAGGAGCCTGGATCTTGCAGAGGTGTCTCAGGCAAACATGTTGTATGCACAGCTGGTTCTGTTACCTTAAAAATACCAGTTAGCTTTGAATTAAGGCTTTGATGAAAGATGTCAGTGTTGATCTTGGGAAACTCTCTACACATTAATTCAAGAAGTGTGTTAGCCAAAGAGTTTGGGGCATAGGTTTGGAGATATACTAAGAGGGAAAAGGGAAACAGGCATTATTTTCCATGTTATCTGCCTCTGGATAGGAAAAGGTGTCAGACCTTGCCACCTTCTGAATTTTGGAACGGGAGTTAAAACACAGATTACCATTGATTTCAAAATGTTTAGTTCTTTAGCCATGAATCCAGCATTCAGCCTCTTCTCCATGGGCAATGGTAGTGGCAACTCTCTAAGAAACAAGACGGGAATTAACTTTTGGTTTTGCAAATAGCAACCTGGAATTCCAACTGCCCAGAGTCCTCTGAAGAATAAATTCATTGAGCCAGTCCAGTGTTTGCAACTGTCATGAAAAATTTTATGTTTGAAAACTTCGCCCAAGTTTGTTATTTAAAAATGTGCTGTGTTGTGGAATACACACACCTTAAGGAAACAGTTCTGGAAACTTGTCGTCCAAGGCAGGTGAGCGAGTTCTAGCCTGTGCCCAGTTGGCCTAAGAGGAGTACCATTGTATGGAAATGTTAAGTAATGTCTAGCTGCCTACTTCCATCCAGAGGGCTATTGGGAGAGTGAATATATTACTTCCCTATTTTTCTACTCATTGCCTTTACCAATACATCCCCGGTTGGGCCTTGTCAGTTCCACTGTTCTGACTCTAGACCTGTCTTTGTATCTGCTCACTATTGACTCCCTTCTAAATGAGACAATGTATGTAAAATTGCTTGGTAAATTGTGAACCTCTTGAAAATTGTTATTGTTTTTTCTTGCCTTCATATCTTTGTTTACTCCATTCTTTCTACTTCTGAGTGTTCATCCAGAATCTCCCCAGTTTTCTGAGGTTGACATTAGCTGCCTGGAGCTACCTAGATGCTCAGTAAATACCTAAGTAATAAAATACAATAAAAAGTCTTCTTAAGACCCTGCTTTTTAATGAGGCATCTCCAAATTACCTCCCAGTGATGTACCAATTAGATGGGCTTCCTAAGGTGAGTCTGGGCACAGTGTCTACCTGTGAGGCCACCGTTATCTGGATGCTGCTGTTATCTCAGAGCCCCTAAGTAGCTCTGTGCTCCCTGGAGTCCTCCATGTGCCAGAGTCACACGTGGTCAAAGCAGAAATGGAAATCAATGCTATGTCCTCCTTTTTGTAAATTTCTTCCTGAGAGTTCAGAGTACACACAGCTGTATGTTCTCGCCTCACATCTCCAAACCTCCTTATAATTTTTATAAATCCAAGTTAGATACATTTTGCTATACCCCACTCATCTATTTATTCACTCCAAAAATCACTGACTAGAACTTCTAGGTGTCCACCATTGTACCTAATACTCAGGCTACACTGGTGAGAAGGCAGATAGAGAGTCCTTGCTCTCAGGAATTTAGAGGGTGGTATTGAGCACACCACATGTCAGCTTCTTTCGTCTTTCGTTTTTTTTCCTGATACCTCAGACTTTCGGCAAGTGGACTCTTGGCAGATTTGTCCTACTCTGCTGCCAGCTGAGGCCCGGGCTCACATGGGGCTGCATGTGACTGCTGTCCCAACTGGAGGAGGTGGTGGGCCGGGAGAAGAGGAAGAGAGTCTCTGGGACTTTTGTTCACGCCCTTCAAAGATCACATTCCTAGGGCTAACCTTTTCACACTAGCCCCTGCCTTGCTCAACATCAGGAGTCTCACCCTTGACTTTGGGAGGTTTATAAAACTAATGAACTATTGAATAGGCCTTGTCCACCTGGTGCAATTTCAGTGGGCCAGGAAGATTGTCAGGTGTTGTGCAGCTATTGGAGGAGGTGCTCAGAGATGGGAACAAGGACAGGTAAGATGATAAAGGATCTCACAGAATAGTGGCTGATAGTCTGCACCCCTGGGCTCCACACTCTTGGTGGATTCTTGGTGCTGGTGACTGGCCCTGTGTTGGGCAAGAGACTGAACACTCGTTTGGAGCTGAGTTACCTTCTTTTGGTTGGTCCTTTCAGGTGTGGCTTCCTTAACTTAGACTCACAGAGCTCTATCCAGGTTGAGCTTCCTCTTCTTAGGCTGCGTGGCTCTCCTCTCATGTCTAATGCGCTTTCGAAATCTTCATTTATGTTTTTTCCTAATTCGTTAATTTGAGCAGTTTCTAAATAAGAGTGCTTTCAGCATTGTGATAATTAAATAATACCCACCCACCCCCAATATTTCCAGCTCACACCCACTTCCCAGCCTCATAACACTTAAGATGGAGGTACCACATCTCTCATGAATCAAAACTCAAGGCTTGTTGGCCATAAACTCCAAGCTTTGCCACCTTCAAAGTTTCACTTTTGATTCTCAAAAATCTTTTTTTTCCCTCTCAAAAAGGCTAGTTCCTACAACATGAAAATTTTGGGTTTTCCACATTCTTGTTTCTGTTATGAATTTTTGACATCTGTGTAGAAGGTCAGAAACCAAATGTTAGAACACCTCTTCTCTTTGCATCTCTGCTGTAATTCCACCTGGGCAATGAACGGGCGAGGGTGGGATAGGTCCTGGCAGCTCCAAGGAGAATTTTTGTTTGAAATACGCAAATTTCATCCCAGCTCGTGCCTGAGGCTCAGAAGAAAAACATGGTTTAGGCGCTAGCAAGGCCCCTTACTATATCACCAATAACATTCTAATTTGTAACTCTGTTACCCTTTTAATCAAGCCAGAGAGAAACGCAACATGACTCCTTTAAGATGTCCAAACCTAGACAAATATAGAAAAGCCATTTGCTAGGAGAGAGGGGCACTGATTTAGTAAAAAAGATGACAGCAGGCATCGCTAGTTTAAGATGATTTGTGGCAGAGGCAGAGACAACTTTGGAACACATTCTGAGCACTTCAGGGTCTCAGGTCCTTAGGCCAAGGTTAAGAAAATTATTCAGAAAAAGCAGAACATATTGCTAGAAAAAAATGTGTGAATTAGATAGGTAAATCATGAAGGAGGAAATGTGAATGGTCAAAACTGCTTGTCTTGCTGTACTAGAAACTGAACAGCAATCAGAATGGCAAAGAGTCAGAAATTTGTTAACAGTTGTTGAGGGAGGTGGATGGTAGCAATTTGCTTACTTCGCCTTTGGGATAGTAAACTCAGATATCCAGAAAATTCTGGAACACAGTATGATAGTAGGTATTGAAAACCTTAGAACATGTATGCTCTTTAGAAAGCAATTTTACTCTAGTATGCACAAAAATGTTTATCACAGCATTATCTATAATGGAGAAAATTTAAAAAATATCTAAATGTAAATTGATCAATGATTGGTTAAATAAATTACAGTGTACATTTACCATAATAATGTTGATCTTCATTTATTGATTAGAAAATGTAACCACTGTGTTTTAAGTAGAAAATAATAATGAGGACTGTGAAGTGGGATGGGTAGAGTCTTATCATTTTAGTAAAAATTTTAAAATTACCCTGGCTGGTGTGGCTCAGTGGACTGAGCTCCAGCCTGTGAACCAAAGGGTGTCTGGTTTGATTCCCAGTCAGGGCACATGCCTGGGTTGCAGGCCAGGTTCCCAGTTGGGGTGCGCGAGAGGCAACCACACACTGGTGTTTCTTTACCTCTCTTTCTCCCTCCCTTACCCTCTGTCTAAAAATAAATAAAAGAAATCTTTAAAAAAATTTAAAATTATATATGTGTATCTATGTATATAAAATGTATAAAAAGATAGATACTAACATGCTATCTTTGGGCTGATTTTTATTTTCTTTTTTTGTAATTGTGATTTATAAATGCTTAAAAAGAGAATAATCAAAATAAAAGTATTTATTCTGAGAAGTACAGTTTAGGTTATGTTTTCCGTCTGATCAATAGTTGGAAGGTGGCTGGAAGAGATGAGACTGAGAAACAAGCAAAGGTCCTGGGACAGCCCTGGAAGCCTAAGATAATGACCTTCTTTTAGGTATGAAGAATGAAGAAGATTCAGTAAGTCAAATGGAGTTTGCATTTCTTTAGCTTTTGTTCTGTCTGGCTGATAGCCCTGTTACAAGAAGGCATTTGTGATACCTTGTCAATGTTTTATTTACCTTAGGAGAGAATGATGTATTCTGGGGTCCTTACAGAGGTAGTGAAGCAGGCCTACTTGTCTCTATAGGGCTATTTACACTTTTTATCTTTTCTAACATCATCAAATGGAAACTGACCTGAAAGGTAACAAGACTGCCTAATGTTCATTACCTTAGAGGAGGTCAGAAGAAGGTGGAAGAAGCAGACAGCCAGGATACAATGGAGGAGACCGAGCCCAGGATGGTTAGTCTAGTGTGGTTCAGAAGTCCAGTTTTATATTATCAATTGTTCTGTGAACAACAGAAATAAGCACAGCGAGCGCTGCCTCCCCTTGATAGGCCCACGGTTTGGTTGGAGCTTAGATCAGTCTCCTTTCCGTCTGCTGAGGAACCGAGCCTCACAGACTCAGCAATGGGCTGCTTGTAGGTGCAAATGGTCAGGCATCGTAGGGATGTCATTAGAATTATTGGAAGTCTCAGAGTTGAACTGTACTTTGTAGACTGGTATGTCATTATTCTTGTGTCAGGAAGACTGTAAGGTTTGAGTTGTTGATATCCTTTAGTGAATAGATAACTATGCCAATAGCTTTTGTAAATGTATTTCTAAAAAATGCAAACAAATTTATTTGCCTTAATCAGCAAGCAGGTTAAAATTCCTCCTGCAATTTCATTTAAGTGTTTAAATTTATTTCCCAAACCCTCATGAATACCAAAGGATAAATTAAATGTCAGCACACAGTTAGTGAGTTTATATATGCAATTCTCATTTGGTCATTAAAGCATGTATATATAATAATTTCTGACCTCTGCTGCCCAATTTCTTCCCCCTCTTGACCCTGCTCACCCCTATTTCACCCTAGCTTTGTGCAGTGGCCTCTGCCCCTACCAGCCCTTTTGTCTGGCCAGGCCCACCTATTCGTAACTGAAATATCATGAATTCCAGATGAGAGAGATCCAAATTTGTGAGGTTATTCTATATGCTTATTAATTCCACTGCGCCACACAGGTGGAAATGTGGTTTTGAGAGATGTTGGACACTATGAATTTTCCCCATGCATTGCACGGATGGAAAAAACATGTGCTAAATAACTCTGAGCTGACCGGCAGTAAAAGCCCATCGTGCTCAATAGCTCTTAAATTTTTATAATGGCCTGCTTACCTTCGGTGGTCTCATTACTAGGCTTCAGTAATTGTACTTTGGGACTCTGTCTAAAGGTGGAAGCATGAGGTAGCATTGCCTTAAGATTTCTTAAATGAGTTAATACCTGGGAGGTGCCCTTGTCCTTTTTCACCCATTAAACAGCATTTTTTTTGTCTCTTAGCTTACATTAAATGCACTTAAGAGGACAAAAGAGGTTCTAAAGGGAATAAAAAATATACTAGATTGAGATTTAAAAGTGCTACTAAATGTCAAATTCTGCATTCAAACGTCTGGTAGGACTCTAGGTGGTGACCTGCATCCTTTGTTTAACAGAGCGTCAGCTGCCATAGATGGAACTCGGCGTATACATGGAAAATAAAGTGGGAAACTAGGTCAGCATGATGCGAAATAGTAAACTTCTTTTGAAATAGGGCATTGAAGCAAAGTGTTTTTAAAACTTTATTCAACTGAAACTTTCAATTATTCATTTATTTGAAGGTGTCTTTTCTTTCTAGGTTCATGGTTAAGAATATTGGTCTTGGTGTCAGACTTTTTGTCTTTAACTCAGTTGAACATGGGATGAGTTGCTCACTTTTGTAAAACCTTGTTTCCTTATCTGAAGAATGGGGTGGCAATGGTTATCTGTTTTCTGATATTATTATGTGGATTAAATAAAATAATCCTTATAAAACATTTATTTTTTGAAATATTTTATTTATTTATTTTTAGAGAGGGGAAGGGAGAGAGAAAGAGAGAGAGAAACATTAATGTGTGGTTGCCTCTTGCATGCCCCCTATTGGGGACCTGGCCTGCAATCCAGGCACGTGCCCTGACTAGGAAACGAACTGGCAACCTGTTGGTTTGCAGGCTGGCACTCAGTCCACTAAGCCACACCAGCCAGGATCCTTATAAAACATTTAAATAGTGTGATACCCAGACTCCGTGAATACTGTTAATGCATAGGTGCTTCCCTATCTACAGATGGTGTTATTACTGCTCTAATCTTGAAAGATGGGATATATTTTCACACAAAATATCTCATTTGATTCTTCCCACTGTCCTTTGAGATAGGCAGGGCAGGTATTATCACCCTATAGTATTCTGGGTAAGGTAAACTGCAATAACAAAATAGGACCTCAAACCTTTAGTGACTCAACCCAATCAATGTTCATTTCTTGCTCATGAAACAGTCCAAGGAAGCTATTTTGGTTAAAGGGCAGCTTTCTTTCATAGGATAATTCTGGATATACTTCCTGGCTTTGCCATCTTTAAAAATGTGGATATCAAGGTCTCTATCATTAACTACACGCCTCTGGCAGAAACAGAAAGAGAGGGCTCACTGACTACCTGGCCTGAAAATGGCACCAACCACTCCTGCTCGTATTCTGCTTGACAGGGAATGTCAGGCACATGGCTACACCTAACCACAAAGACAACCGGGATATATACTCTAGCTGTGCTCCCAGGAAGAAGAGGAAACAGATTTATGGTGAACGACTGACAGTTTCTGCCCCTTATCCATTTAACAGGATGAATCTGAAGTCCAGGGAAGTTAATGTGATCTGCTCACCGCAGCATAGATATTTGTAGCCACTGTAAGTTGGGATATGGTATGAATCTGAGCCGGAATCATAATGGGGGGTGGTGAGGGAGAAGAGAGAGCTGAAGCAATCGCCTCATGACAATAGGCGTGAGGATGCCCCACCCAGCAAATGCCCCTGCAGCCTTCCCTTGCAGTTTGCTCACTTTTCGCACTGTTTCTTGGTCCCATTTGTAGATGCCTGGTGGGCTGCTTGTCCTAAGTGAGGGAGTTCCAGATCTCCGCAGAGATAAAACAATAGCAGTGCTCCAGCTGCTATTGTTGCAGGCATCCTGGCTGCAGGCTCAAGGAGAAAACCTTGAATCAATTTGTCTCACGAAGGCTGAGGGGTTGGCTGCCTGCCCTTCACAACTTGTTAAAATGAACACTTAGACTCTGGTGGGGGGTGGCGGCAAAGCTCAATCTGTGGGGGTGATTCTTACCCGGTGATGCTCTCTGCTGATTTTTCTAGGTTCTGGGATGTCAGTGTCACAGCCTCAGGAGTGGGGGGACGGACCGCTGAGCTTTCCGCCTCTTTTCTTTCCCACCTGAAATGCTTTTGAAAATTAATGCTTTAAATTTGCTGGGGTTTCCCCCACATACCTTTTCTCTCTCAGCTGGACTCAAACACTCTCCCAAAGTTGTTCCTTTGGTGCAAGAGCCTCAAAAGCCCACGACTCCTCCCTTTCTCTGAGGGGTGATTAATACCCAGGTCACATGTGCTTCAGACAGGCTGTGGAAGGGGGCTCCCCCTCCACCCTGGCCAATGGCCGATTGGACCGGCCAGCGAGTTTTGTTTTCCTTGACATGAAAGCGGGTTGAAGTTAAGCAGGAGACATGTTTTTGTTTCTTTAATAAATAAAAGTAAGGACCCTGTACATGAATAAAAGTAAAAGTCACTCCCCTGAGGTTTTTAAGCTTCCAAAAATAGTCCCAAGCTTAGCCAAGGCTAATGCAGCCAGAATTTCCATGGAAAGCTTTGCTGGTGAGGAAGAGGCAGTGCCAGTGGGTACAAACAGGCCGCCCACCCGCACCCCCCCTTTCCTGTCTCAGTCACTAAGAGTTTAGAAAACAGGTTTTTGAAATTGTGTTTATGTTCTGGTTTGAGATAAAGACAACGGAGGCAGCAGCACTGTTTATTTATCATGGAATCCAATTTGAGGGCCTCGGGAAGATGGGGACATGGATGGTGAGGTGCATTTAGGATGGGAAAGTAGGGAGAAATTTGTATCATTTTTTAGGATGTATTTCTTTGAAAAAAGAAAGATGGGGCAAGAAAATTATACTAAGTACACTGATGTTTGAAAAGTGTTTTAAAGTAGCTTTTCCTTCCTTTAAATAATTGATTATTCATGGCAAGGTGAGCTGGTTAACAGCAGGAAACTGTCTTCAGGTTGTTTTTTTTTTTTTTTTTTGCCCGCAGACCCTTGTGCCCAGGATCGGCCTCACAGCTGAGAGGTGGCTCCCGCAAACAACATGTGTGTGGATCGCTTACCTTGTCCACCTGCAGCTGTGGCCAACCTGCTTCTCCTAGGTCGGAGGCATCAGCATTCCTCTGCTTAGCGAACTTGTCTGCAGTGCAGGGCTTCAGGGAAACTACTGGCAACCTGGAGAAAAAGAGCCTCGCCAGCCGGGGTGCTGTGCTTCTCCCTCCCTGGACGCCTTAGAGGTAGCTGTGGCTTAGGGGAACAAACCTGGAAGGTTCAGGAACACAGATTTAAAAAATAAACACCTTTTTGTTGGAGATGAAGGGAGGGGTGATGGTAATGTTTGTGGCTATTAGAACTTCAGCTCTGCTTGGGAAAGAGTGCACAGTTACTTGAAAACAGATTCTTATACACAGATCTGTTCTTGACCAAATCAAGGTGGTTTTCAAAAAGGGCTCAAAAGGCAAAATGAGAAAATTCTCCAAGGGGCACCTCAAGCTGAAGAAAAAAGACACTCTTCCCTCCCATAGCAAGACATGACTTGAATTTTCTCCTATGTCCTAATTTGGAGGGTGTGTATAGGGGAAGCAGTGTGTGTGTGTGTAAAAATAAGCAGGAATGGATGTTTTTAAATTTATACTTCTTTTTTCATGGGCAAAATAACCATGATGATGAAGGGACTTTTAGGAGCAAGTCCCTCAGAAGTCCTCTTCTGCCTGAGGCTGTGGAAAGATAGCCTGGGATGAGCGACCACCCCTTCCCCACCCAGCAGCAGAGTTAGCTGAGTGAGGTTCTTCATGCAGACGTGCTGGGTGGGAGAAACTGAAATCGGATCCCAAGTCACAGCCCTGCTTGGTGAGGTGACAAGAGTTTGGTAACACAAGAGACAAAGATGTGCTATCTTATTTCCTTGATTATGTTGGGCATTTGGGGGAATACGGAAAAGCTCATTAACTATGAAAAGTAATACAAGCCATATTTTCATTCTTGAGTCTTCAAAGAAATGGTTTTAAAGGAACCTGCCCAATCACTTTATTTTTCAAACAAAATGCTAATAATCACAATATATATATATATATATATATATATATTTTTTTTTTAGCTGAGAAATAACTCCTGCACTAGAAAGGCAAATTCTACCTGGGACAGAAGTGTGTGTGTAGCAGGGACAGGCTGAAACTCGGGGATTCTGTGAAAGTGCCATGTTCTATGTGTCAGGTGTTGGTCACCCTTCTCGTTCAGTTTTAGCTACACACATCCTTAAAGAGGGAACCCTGTCCTATGGTTTGATTCTCAACTCTTCAGTTTTGTTAGAAGAATGTAGTGTCGCTCAAGAACTGTTTTAGTTTCACAAAAAGAAAATTTCACTGTAGATGTTCAAGAGCTCAATTCCACTTGTGAATTCATGTCTGTGTAATGGCAAAACATCTGGGTAAAGGGTAAAAAAAGTCAGTTTATAAAAGAGATTGTATTTTATGGTCCATCGGATTTTCAAATGTTAGTATACCCTGGCAGCGCACCTGTTGTATAAAGCAGTGCTTCCTTTGATACAATAACACCCCCTTTCAAGCTTTCAGCCATAGAAACACGAGTCTCAGGAAACAAGCCCATCTTAACCATATGCTGGGCCTTTCTCAGTTCCGCAGTCTCCAATTTTAACTCTTTGCACTAGAAGGGGTTCATCTGTTTTGATCTGTCCTCGTAAGGAAGTTTCTTTCCCTCTGCAGTGATAGTTTCCTTCATCTTGAGGACAGTGCGCCTACATTTTCAGTAATTAAAATCATGGACTCTTGTTTGCTTTGAAGGGCATCTGAACTTCACTCCTGATTAATAGTTTAAAAAATTCTGAGCTCGGAATGGTAAAGGGGCTTCTCCCCTTTGAAAGTAAGTCTCTCGTGTGCAAATAAGTCTCACCGGCTTTGTTGCCTAAATATTTCTATCACCACCTCTTTCTCCCTCAACCACTGCCCTGGTTCAGCCTTCATCATCTTTGCTTTGGACCCCATCCTAATAGACAAGAGTCTGGCCTTCCCTGATCTTTTCCTGCCCACTTTATCCTGGCCCATCCTACTGGAGTTAGATCAATCTAAAATATGAATATGACTAATGCCACTTCTGTGCTAAGGTCCCCATCACCTTTAGGATGAATTCCAAGCTTCTTCATTTAGCACACCAGCTGCTCTGTGACTTGAGCCCTATCTGTCTCTCTAGCCTCATTTCCCATCCTTTCATCTAGCTCTTTATGCTCTCTTAGTATTGAACTGCTTGCCATGCCCCCACCATACATCCACAACCGCCAAGCTGTCACTCATCTGGGAGGCTGGGCTCATGTCATTCCTGGGTTAGTCAGATGTTTTGATTGCCAGTCAATGAAACAAACCCCATCTGACTTAGGAAGAAAAGAAATGTATTAAGGGGACATGGGGTAGCTCACAGAACTGCCACAAAGGCGAAAGGACTAGGCCAGGGGCTACCCAGCTGGAACCACCTGTAGCTGAAGTCATGCTCTGCAGCAGGTCCACTGAGGCTGCGCTGCTTCGACCCCCTGCCGCAGCCTGCTCTGCCGGCCCTGACCCTGGTGTCTGGGAGCTGCCCTAGCACCAGTGTCTATGGAAACTGTGTCTAAAGTATGGCTGATTACAGTGCCAAAAGAGATTTTTGAGGGGGTCTGTGTTTCTTCGTGTCATTTGCTTCCAATTTAACATTTTGGCACAGGTATCTGCCTGTCCGAGCCTAAGTCATATGCCTGCCCCTAACTGCACAGGAGGAGGGAAAGAAAACATCAGAAATGTTTGCTTTCTATGCTAGGAATCCCACAAATCTTCAAAACGAGGGGAGTTTTCTAAAAAAAGTAAGGAAGTTCAGATGCTGAGCTTGACATAGAAAAGAGTGACAATTGTCCACTATGATTCTTCAGCATTTGTGACAATTCTGTAAGCTGCCCAGTGTCCTTTCCTGGCATGTTTCCATGTATTGACCCACTTTTATTCACTTAATTCTTGCTTATGTTTGAATCTAAGGCAGGTGTCTTCACCCAAAGAAAGTCTTCCTTGTACCCAGGTTGCGGTTTGTCTCTCCCTTGGCCCTTCGAGTCCTCATGTATTGATGCTTTATCCCTTATGACACTTGACTGTATTCCTGTTTAGGTATTCGTGCCCATCGCTGGTTTTTAAACTACCTGGGAGTAGCTATTGTGCCTTAGGTATTTTTGGATTCTCAGTGCCTGACACAGTGTCTGGCTCACTGGCATGCCCGATGAGTTCATTTATTCATTTGTTCACAGTTTGTTGAACTGAATAAAACTGAATGGTCAAAGGTTACACAGATCATTAGTGGTAGAGGTGGGAGTAAAACCCAAGTGTCTTGACGTCAGTGTTTCTAAAAATAAGAGAAACAGGGACATTCTCCTTCCCCCTCTTCCCTCCTTATTAATTTCTCCCCAGGGTTTAGATTCCGCCCGTCTTTGTCATTCTCAGTGGATTCCTTTCCCAACCATTACCGTGGCAAACGGTTTAAGGAAACCAGAGCTGTTGATTTTAAACTGTGATCCTGTCCTGAACGTGGAGTAGGCAAATGCAGAGAACTTTTGGGAAAATATGTATGGCTACAATTTGGCTTTGAATAATTATGCCACAGATTGAATTAGGTTTCCTTGGAGCAGAAGGTCTAACAGTTCAATGCTTTGGCCAATGAACCGTCTGGCCAAGAAGTGCATGCATTTCTAAGAGGAATATAAACATAACTCATGCTGGTCACAGAGCAGTTTGGGTGAATGGATTTATACTTCAGCAGACAGTTGGTCCCTGGGTAGAAATGTGGGCCTAGGGCCAGGAGACCCCAGTTCAATTTCCAGTTAAGTCATCTCTGTTTATTTCTCACAAAATACATATTTTAAAAAAATTTTGAAATTGAAATGTCATGCTTAAAACACTCTATAGTAAACAGAGGTCCTAAAAGAAGAGCTGTTGCCAGCACCACTTTTTGTTAAAGCTGTATCCAATTTAAAGTTTATTTTATATGCGGGATACAGAACGGTGTGTGAGTGCTACAGAAGTCACCACACAGCTGGGCAGGCCTGGCCAGACACTCCGGCAGGCCTTTTCTCTGGATAGGATACGCACGAGCGTGGGGGTGGCTCTGTGGACTGATGGATGCACGTGGACACGCACACGAGGCACTGGAATCTAGGTGTGCGATCTACAACACACTCCTTTCTGCTGTGCTCCACAGGACCTGTTGACTTTTACCTTTTAAGCATCTTCTTTCTCTTTATCTCCTTCCCCATGCTGGTCCTATCTCCATCATCTCCTGATTGATCTGCCAGCAGCCACTATTGTTCTCTCTCCAATCAGACCTGACTGCTTCTCTTGTACAACTGTCTCTGCTGCAAATCCATTAGTAGCTTCCTATTGCTTTTAGGATTAAGACGAAAATCCTTAACATGGGCTTGCTCTCCCAGGAGCAGCCACACTGTCAGTCCCGGGGGCCTGTACCATGGTCCGTACCATGTCCCTAATACCCCAAAGACACTCTCATGCTATTTCTTCTGCTTGAAAACCTTGTCATGACACCCCCTACCCCCACGCTCTTCACATCATTCCTGCCAACCCATCCTTCCAATTTCAGTTCAGAGGTCACTTTCTTGGGAAACCCTTTTCTACCTTTCTACCCCTCCCCCAACCTCAGTGAGGATACTTATTTATACACTTGCAACACTAAGAGCATTCTTTTGCTGCTCGGTGTCTATCATTATTACAACTTACACACTTATTTCTGTGATTATTGAATACTCTTGTTTCTCCTAATGCTAATGGAAACATTTATTGATTACTTCATTTTTGGCAATTTCTAAGTCCTATCAACGGTTTAATATATTTAATCCTCACAAAAACTAAGGAAGTGTGCATGTCCTATTATTATCCTCACTGAGGGCTTAAGTAACTTGCTCACAACTACGCAGCTAATAAGCACTGAGTTGGAATTTGAGCCTGGTCAGGTTGACCCCAGGTATACACTTTTAATCAAGGTGTTCTGTTGTCTTCCTACAGTCCACAGTTTCTCAACCTCATTTCAATACTGCCCTCTTAAAGGACCACTTTAAGGTATGTTTTAGTGATCCCCATTCTATAAAATGTTAATACTACTGATAAACTGTTGTGGTGGGCAGAATGATGGTCCCCAAAAGCCATCAACATCCTAAACCCTGGAGCCTGTGAATAAGTCTATTACATGGTATGGGGCATTGAAGGCTGCAGATGTAGTTAAAGTTGTCAATCAGTTGACCTTGCGATGGGGAAATTATCCAGTGGGCCCAACATAGTCACAAAGATTTTTATAAGTGAAAGAGGAAGGCGGGAGTGTCAGGGTCAGTGAGATGCAGTGTAAGAAAGACTTGACTGCAATTCCTGGCTTTGAAGATGCAAGGGAGTCATGAGCCAAGGATTATAGGCAGCCTCTGGAAGCTAGAAAAGGCAGGGAAACAAATTCTTCTTGAGAGCTCATAGAAGGAGCACAGCCAACACCTTGATTTATCAGCCCAGTGAGATCCGTTTCAAACTTCTGACTTCCAGAACTGAGAGATAATAAATTTGTATTATCTTAAGCTACTAAGTTTGTGATGATTTGTTACAGCAGCAATAGGAAACCAATACAACCATATGTGTGTGTATATATGTACACACAAACACATATACACACAATTACATAAAATGAGTCAGGTTTTTTCACTACCTTGGGAGGAATTTTCCCCTTAGAGGGCAATATTGTCTCTATTGAGAATGTGACTATCGGACTTCAGGAACGAGAATCATCTCTGGCTTTGATCATTACAGTAGCTCCTATTCCCAGCATAGTGTCTAGCACATAGTAGGTTCTTACTAAGTATTTGTTGACCGAATGAGTGAATGAATAAATGGATGAATGACTGTGAACAATTTGAATTAAGGGCCATAATCCCATTGATGAGAAACAAAAAGAGCTAAAGCACCCAATGTTAGGAAGTGGGTAATTCAATGTTTTTGAATAACTGTGAGACTGTAGTGCTGGGAACAACACGTTCATCTCCATAGATTTATCAGTGTCCAAGGACTCCCGATGCATTTGGTTGAAGTGATAGAGGCACCAGCAGAAAGGGACTCAGAAATGTTGACTCTGGAGTGCATAGTGGGCACAGGGATGAGCAAATTGCTCTAGTCTGCCTGAGGTCTGGGGGAGCAATTGGATGAAGTAGCCTCACATTTAAGGAAAAGGAATTAAGATCTACTGTGAGCTGGGTGAAACTTCTTAGCTTATCAATAATCAAGCTTCCTACATAACAGACTTCTTTTCTACACTATCTTTACATGTCAATGCAGGGTCAGTATTTTAATCCCCAATATGCTGATGAGGAAGCCCCGAGAAGCCAAGTGTCTTATGCAAAATCTCTTTACTATTCTAGGCCCTCCAAATCCAGAGAAAGAATGCTTCCCAAAATATCATCATTATTATTGTATTTATAGTCATACCTCAGTACTTGTTGGCTTCAGAACTCGTCAAAGCTTGTGCTCGTTGCGTTTTTTGGAGAAGGAAATGTTTCAGCACTTGACACTTGCTTGCCACTCGCTGCCCCTCTCTCAAGATGAAACAGAGGTGGGTGTGTCAGTCCCATGGTAGCTCGTGAACAGTTCGGTACTTGTCCTTTTGACACTTGTCACGAGTTCTGGAATGAATTAACGATGAGTACTGAGGTGTCACTGTATTATCATTATTATTTAAGTTCATCACAAAAGCTCTAGGATTTGATCTTAAACTATCATTCTCAGTTTCAGGTGGAGCCAAGAGCTTCACAGGCAGATGCTTGTTTTCTGTCAGTTCCTCCTCTTCCTTCTTATCTGTCAAGTGTCTGCTTGGAAGGAGTTTTCCAGGGCTTGGGTACTGGAGGCCCACTCTGTGCATGAGGACCTACAGCCCCATGTAGGATGGTGCAGGCTCTTCCCAGGCCTGCTCTATGTCTGCAATGATGAGAACACTAACCTCCCTTAGAGCAGTAGTCCCCAACCTTTTTGGCACCAGGGACTGGTTTCATGGAAGATAATTTTTCCATGGACTAGGGTGGGGGGGATGGTTTTGTGATGATTCAAGTGCATTACATTCAAGCTTACCTCCTGCTGTGTGGCCCAATTCCTAACAGGTCCAGACTGGTACTGGTCTGTGGCCCAGAGTTTGGGGACCCCTGCCTTAGAGGACAGGCCATGCTGGCTTTGCTTTGCCCCTAGCACTGGGCTATCTTAGAGCTGCTGTGCAGTACAGTCACTCAGAAACATCCCATTGGGATAAAGCTAGGGGGATGAAGGGAAGAATACGTTTGCATGCCTCTCCATCCTTCAAGAAGGTGACTAAGATGGGGCCAGGGCACAGCCCAGTGTGAGAGGCCTCTGGGAAAGTCATTTCTCAGGCACATGTGAGGGATGGCCTAGAGCAGGACTTGGCAGAGTCCGTCACTTCACTTGATTTGACACATGGCAGTGCTGATCTCCAGGGCCCATGCATAGCTAATGAGGAACACTTGTCTGGCATTCACATTTGCAAATAACTTTCCTGTGCAAGATCTCGGAACGGTGAATCTTGAGGGGGTCTGGCCCGGCCTCTCAATGGCTGTTTTGTTTCCATATTTTAGCAGTCATCGATTCTGATGCCCACTGTGTGCAATGATAACAGCAAATGCAAACATTTGGGTTGCATTTTCCATTCAACATATTTTCTGACTTCACCCTCATACCCAATCCAGTGAGGCTGAATCTTATGACCTCATTTTTCAGATGAGAAAACTTAAGCTTAGCAAAGCAAATGAACATGCATTGTTCATTAGATTATGGATAATAATAATAATATGATCTAACAAAGTATATGTATTACTACTGTTAGTGCTTATATTCATTTAATTCCCAGAGCTCTGGGAGTAAGCATTATTATTACTCTCAGTAGACAAATGCAAAATCTAACAACCCCCTCAAGTTCATACATTACTAAGAAGAGGCAAGGATTTGAATCTATGCAGCCTGGTGTCACATGCCATATTTCTAACCACTGTGCCATTTTGTATTCCTACAAAGTAGTATTGCCAGGGGTAAGTTTCACACCCTTCTTTCATCTCCATCATGATACCTTTCTATGTCAGGGAATCTGAGAATGAAAATGAGTCTTCTTGGGAAAAAAGACGTACACCAGGTGACTCTTCTGTTAGCCATTAAGTGCTAAGCAGAGGTCAAGGGAAGCTCTGAGGACCCCAAGGAATGACCCAGGAGACTAAGACCTAGTGGTCTCTACAGGCCCTTTCCTACTGATCTTGTAGTCACTGGCCTCCCAGTGCTAAATTCTTTCTTACATGGAGTAGCCCTTGCAGTCATCCTGGGTTAGTCATTTTGACCTCATATTTTGGGGTATGGGACCATGTCCCTGGAACATTAATTTCTTCTAGAAAATTTCCCCATATGCAGCCTGAACAATAAACATAGAGATCACTATCAGGCAAACTGTTCAAAAGAAGAATTCTAAACTGTCCTATATCAGGTGCTCTACAGCCTGAAGGTGAAGACCCTTAGGGCTCTGGCTTTCCTGGCTGGTACTCATCAGCTTGGGAGGTCTGTCTGTTGCTGTCCCTGCTGCATGCTGTCTTTCCTAACCTCGGATGAACCCAGCCCTCTGTGGCTACTTTCCTTCAGCCACTAGGCCAGTTCAGTCTTGACCATTACCTTCCTTGGGCATAATTTTCTAGTGCTGTCTTTTGTTATCTTTTGAAAAGCCCCAAATGGAATATGTGGTTCACTACATATTTGTATACTTCTGAGGGTAATGGCTTACAATATTTGCAATTAGAGGTGTCATTCATTTTCTTGAATATTGGATTACCATCACCAACACTGCCACCATAATCTTGCCAGAATCCCTAGAGTCTGACTGCTGTGACCATCTCTTTCTTCCTGTTAGCCATGAAAGCATCACTGTTTCCTGCACTGGGTTCTCTTCTCTCAATGTTCTTGCACATCCCAAGTCTATGCCTTTATCATCACAGCTTAAAAATCCTGAACTCCTGGCTAATCAATGCCTTATATGGGTTTTTGGGGAACATTTGTGTATTTAGAGTGTGCTTTAAAATTAGCTAGGAATTCCCTCCCCCCCAAGTTGGCATATGATTTGTTTGGATATTTGATATCTGGGAAATAAGTTACATAGAAGTTGGTGTCCCACTCACTAGTAATGATCTTGTATAGTCTTGCTTTGTGTCTTGTAGAAAGAAGGTGATAATCTGCATGCATGATTGTCTCACTAAGCAATATAAAACCACTTGACATCATGTTTCTCTAGCACTTTACTCAACTGCTATGCAGATTTTCATATCCTTATTAGAGTTGTATTCATGCCTGTTTCTCCAACCGACAATAAGCTTCTCAAGTCTGGGAATCTTTTATCATTCAACTTTGCATTCTCAGTTTGAGCATGGTGCTTGGAACACAGTATGTGTTTAATAAATGGCATAAAAATCAAATCAATATCTTTGGTCAGTTTCATAAATAACTCATTAATTTTAGCCACTGAGTCATAACTATATATTTATGTTTCCTCTACCAAGTGCTAAGTTTTTTGCTTGGGCCATTTAGTACCAATTGTAGACTAAAATTTTATTGTTCTGTAGCAATCCTCTGCTCTTCCCCTTCCTCCAAGCATGTGGCAGTGAAGCTACATCGGGTGCTCAAGAAATCAATTCCTTTCACTCATATTAATAATAATTCTAATAGCAAAAGTTCATATAATACTTACTCTAAGACCTGCATGTGCTATTACAACAACCTCATTATTTTCTCTGTTTTGCCAAGAACTAAGGTAATGTGCCCAAGGTGATGCTAAGTGGTAGGGCCAGAAGCCGAGCACTTAGACACTGTGCTCTTTTCCCTTTTGAGTAACTTACTTAACCAGTCAACACCTACTGAGATTCTGTGATCAATGCTTCCATATTTGTTTTCTCATATAACCTTGACAACAAGACTAAGAGATAAGTGTAATTATTAGTTTTATTTTTCAATTGAAGAAACTAAAACTCAGGATACAGGGCTAGTCCAAGGTCATATCACTAGTAAGGGGAAGAGTCTGAATTTAGAAGCAGATGCCCTGCTCTTTACATCATACCACAGTTGAATACAAATCAATGAATTAATGCTAAGTTCCTGGGGTTTGTTATAATTTTCACTTCGCATATCTGAATCTTAAGAGGAGGGGTTTTGGGTTTTGACAGATCTTGGTTTGAGTCCTGCCTCTGGGACATTGGTCAAATCAAATTAATCTTTTGATAACTCAGTTTCCTTATGAAAATGGGTTTCACGTGTGAAAATTGAAAGAGATTATGCACACGGAGCTTGCCCAGTACCAGTAAAGCACGGTACATATTAACTTCTATCCACAAGGATGGCAGATGATTACAGACAGCATCCAGGAGCAGAAGGAGGATTTGAACTCTCAGCTCTCTGCTTGACTCCATTAGATCTCTCTCCTTCTCACGTTTCCTCATGTGCTCTCTCTTCAGCTTCCATTCATCACCCCACTTTATGGTCCAGTCAGGTGGTGGTGGGGAATGAATGCCTGTTGCAAAATTAGCAGCACGTTTTCTTGACATCTCCTTAACTGATTCCAAAGGTAAGAAAATATTTATTTTAGAACTGAATAGTTTTGAGTGCAATGTCACAAAGTCAAAGAGGGAGGAACAATAGAATTAGGTCTGTGGGAATTTGTAGTCTGAGAGTCTATCATCAGTTAAACCTTATCCATTTTTTTCTGGAAATAGCTGCTTAGAGCAATATGCAACTCCTGAAAAAAAAAAACAACCCAATAATCCAGAAAGGTCTGACAACTCCTAGGACAAATCAAAATAAAATGAAACAAAGCAAAAACAACAAAGCAAAGAAAACCAAATAAAATAAAATAAAAAATAAATAAAAAGAAAGAACAAATATCCCCTATCCCAACAAAACAAATGTGTCTCATTTAAAGGTCATCAAACAATGGCTGGACTTGACACAATTCTTTTTACTCCCTGAATTTAAGAAACTTCAAATTTACAGGATTATGACTCATTCTCACCTTCCATAGAAGCAAGGTGGGGGTAGGATCAGTGTGCAAGGTGAATTTGGATATCTGAGGGAGAGAGAGGTAGTGAACTGGAAACTCTTTCCAGGGGCCTTTGTTTCCCTGGTGGTCGAGGTCGCCTGAAGGCTTGAACTTGGGCACCCCAGGGCTCTCCTTTTTATCTCCCTCTCCACGAACTGCTTTCCTGTCTCCAAATCATGATGTTCCTTTGCAAGTTAGGGGACAAAAATGTTCTTTTCCCAGAATGGACTATGAACCCAGGATACAATTACTCATATGGTTTAATTTAAAATGCAGAATCTTTGAAAAATAGGTATTTTCAAAATAAGCGTTTTGGTCTGGAGCTCTGGTTCTCATTAACTTGGCTGAAGCCCTTGATGATATGTTGGAACTGCTCAGACACCAGCTCACACGCCTGCTCTCAGGTGTTCATAAACCCGCTGCCTTCCCAGGGGACCCTGGTCAGCGGCATCTGACAGGGCTACGCCGGGCCTGGTGTTCCCCTCACTCCATCCGTGACTTTTTCTGAAAGGGAGCTGAGTAGCTTAATGTGATGTTTTGGTGATCTCTGCCCACTCTGCTGCAGTGCATGGTGCAGGAATGACGGTGCTTGGGTCTGGTTCTGCCTTCCAACACTTGCATGATTCCCCTGGGTGCCTGGTCTCCTGCCTGCCCTGTCAACCACGTCCCACAACCAGGGACTGACTTTCACTGGAGTTCATGCATAGGGATCTTTAAGGAGAAACTTTGGCTGAGGCTGAAGAGTCATTTGAATCTGATGGGAGTGTATTAAGTATTACTAGAGCAAGCCAAATGTAATCTCTTCACCTACTGTTAAAACTAGAATGTATGGTACAAAAAAAAGCATTTCATCAGCATGTAACATTACATGTTTACTTTAAGACATACCTTTTTATCTATAATGTTAAAAAATGATATTAACTGCTGGTTCTCAGTGATGACCTTCATTAGGGAAGAAAGCAAGGGACCTGGTAATCCTCTTCCTACAGGTCCTCAGGAAAGGGCTCGGAGTTCTGCAAACACTGAGATTTCAAGGTTCCAAGCCCTAGACAATGTGTGTGAGGTGCATGGTGCTTTTCTGTGTTGAGCATGTGAGGAGAGGTCCTGCACTGTAAACGTGACGTCTGAATGAAGCTCCCTGGCCATGCCCAGAGCTGTGTTTCCACAGAAAAGGTGCATTTGGAATGCCTTCCCTAACCCTTAACCACATTGGTAAGACTTCTCTTCAAAAGAGTCTCAGTTTTCCATTTGGGAAGTTAAAAAAGACTGTAGCCTTTATAAATTTGTTATTCTCTGATCTCAGACACTAAATTCTACCACCCCCATACCCTTGGCATCTTTGTCCTTTCCCCCCACGCGAAGCCTCTGCTTAGAGTCCTTGCCCCCTCATGCTACCCAGGGCTTCCTCCCTTATTTTCTTCATCCTGCCGTCCCCTTCCTAACTTGTTCTGTTTTGGCCTCTTGGACACTTGTCTTCTATCTTTATTTTCTCAGTGAATGTCCTTTTCACCATCTGCTCAGCAGAAACCTGTTGTAAATCTGCTCTTAGCATTTTTCTGCTACAAACCCTCAATTCCCTACCTGTGATTCTGAAATGAAGAAATGCATTAAGAACCAAAAGCTTTTTGTATCACATTTGGTAACAAAAACAGATGTGAACTGATGTGAAACTATTTGTCCTGCTTGCTGTTAATATACATACACTTGTCTGCAGAAATGTTAGCGTGTTTAGTGTGTTTCCCAGGTATCATATATTGACTGTATGTGTTCCATTATTAGTTTTTTTAAAATAGGAAAATGTTTAGTATGCTTCCCAGGTATTATGTATTAACTGTATGTGCTCCATTATTAATTTTCTAAAATTGGAAAAATTCTGAATCCAGAAACACATCTGGCCTGAGGGTTTTGGATAGGGGTTGTAGCCCTGTGCTTCTACACCACTGCTCTGTACTTTCTGGTAAAGTCCTTTCCTCCATTTCTGACTGTTCCCCACACTCCTCTGTCATGTCCACATCTTCTGTTCATCTTAGAATCATTTCTCTCCTCAATGGAGGCTACACATCTCCATATTTTTCTTCTGACCTCATCTCTGCACTAAATTCACCTGACTACATTCACTGTTCACCAACTTTGAAGAACCACTTCCATTCTTTATTTGACTTGCTCCTTGTCTCACTAGAAACTATTAATTTCTCCCTTTTTGATACCATCTCCTCCCCTTTCTTCTTTAGCACCATCGTCTCTGGTTCTCTCCTCCCTCTGAGCAGTATTACTTGTTAGTGTGGTTTCCGGGTCCCTCATTCTCTGTCCACTCTTGCTTTCAAAGCTTGTTGCAGGGAAGAGCTGGGTCAGTCCAGGTGATTCAGGAGGTTATCTCTTCCTGTGAGCCCTGCCTTTCCTACCCACCTCCTCTTTCCCCAAATGCATTGCCTTTCTTCCTACTAAGCTCCAAGGGCCCTTCTCTGTAACTTCTTTCCTGTGCCCATTTCTTCTACAGCTTGCTTCTTCTAGCTCTGTGCCTTTCGAAATAAACTTTCTCTTATAGTTTGAGTCTTGGCTCTGAATTCTTTCTTAGCCAGAAGTCAGGTATCGAGGTTTCTGAATCAAGGTCCAGTCTGACTCCACCCGTCTAACACCTGGTACTGTTACTGCTGCCAGCACCTCTACCATTTAGAAATCAGAAACCTGGCAGTTATTTTAAGGTATCATCTTCCAAGTCCTTTTGACATGATCTTTGAGAGCATCTTTTGCTTTCTGGCATGATTAGATAGTCCAGGCTCATCTTCCATAATTCCTGCCCCAGACCTGGAGTCATCCATTTATTTTCATGGAAAGGATTCCTTTTAGTGGAAAATGACATATAGAACCCAATCTGGGTACAGAGATGCTTATCTCTGAGATTGGTCATAGTTTCTAAATCTTTTCAACAGACAAAACTATGAGACAGGTACTTTTTTGAAGATAAAATACATTATGAGTTTGTGCTGATACTTCTAATTTAAATTCAGGACTATCAAGTTTTCACTTAACTTTATTAGTCTTATATGCATGTCTGCTTCCTTCCATGCTAAAAACGATGGTTCACAAGTAATAACAACATGTTTGCTCAATTGCTTTGTCTCATGTCAGTGGTTAATTAGGATAATACCAACAGCAACACAAATGTGATTACCGACATCAGTTTAAGTTGGTGCTATATACTTAGGGCATATCCCACTAGAGGTGCACAGTCAAACTGTTCTAATTTAAAGCAACCTGGAATAATCTCCCTCTTTGTGGTTAATGCCAGCAACTAGATATATAGTAAGGTTCACTTGTTTACTTTGCTTTAGATTTTCAATAATTGCTTTAAAAATTTAATTTTGTTTTTATTTTATATAAAATGTTTGTAGTTCAAAAAACATATCTACAAATAAGGTATACTTTTAAAAGTTATTTTTTTCCCTGTCCCCTCCACCCTACTCTAGGACCAAACTAATTGATATGTTCATAAATGGAATTGTTTTATTCCACTAATACGTGAAACAATTAGACATTTCTTTTGGCCTAGGGATACCAAGAACTATTATTGAGACAATGAGGGGATTAAGAATCAAGAAAGTTTGAGAGTCTGTTGTATGTATTGAGAGTCCTCATTTCTTTTTACAGCTGCCTGGTACTCTGTTGGGTGGATATACTACAGTTAATTCCACCAGCCCACTGTTGATGAACCTCTGGGTTATTTCCAGTTTTTAGCTATTTCAAGTAGTGCTGAGATGCACAGCCTGAGCATGTGTGTTTTTGTATTTTTGCCAGCGTATCTGTGGGAGAGATTCCTAGAAGTGGGATGGCTGGGTCAAAGGGTAAATGCATATGACATTTTGTAGATACTGCCAAAATTCCCCTTCATAGGGGTCATACTATTTTGCATTTCCATCATCAAATGTTCCTGTTCTTCAAAGTCTTGCCAACAAAGTATGATGTCAAAGTTTTGGGATTTTGCCAATATAATAGGTGAGAAATTGTATCTAACTGTAGTTTTAATTAATATTTCTCATATTATGAAAGTGGTTGAACATTTTTTCATATGAGTAAGAGTTATTTGCATTTCTTTTTATATGAACTGTTTGTTTATTTCACTAGTAAAATTTTCATAGGGTTTTTGATCTTCTACAGTTATTGAGACTTTACATATAAATTACAAATATTTTTCTTAGTTTGTCATTTGTATTTTTAAAATTAATATGTATTTCCAAATAACCCCCTGGATTACCATTTGTCTTTTTAGTTGTATATTATGGTGGTGTAGTTTTTTCCTTGCTATGCAAATTCTTACACTTTTATTTAGTGAAACTTTTGGATGTTAAAGCACACAGGAAAAACTTCCCTACTGTATTAACTTGTGTTTTCTTTTACTATACTTTTGACTTTGCCATACTTACTCTATGTCCAGAAAATGGGGAAGGCAATCAAAGAAAATTTGGAAAGGCCAAGAGACAATTCCTTACCTTGAAGTGTCAGGGCCTAGAATGACTTTGCACATTTCCTTTGGACACGGAGTCAGTCATCTTTTTATTTGGCTTCAAGTTCTGACTCTAAACTCTGACTCTGGCTCTAAGAAGTGCTGTTTCTACCTGGAAAGTTGGCTTTAAAATATATTGGATACAGACAGTTGCCTTTGTTTTAACCAGTAAAACATAGGGAAGTGAATCCATTGCCAGAGCAGAGAAAGCATGCAAGTAAAGGAGCAGTGAAATTCTAGAGGCTGATTTGGGTCGGTTTATTGGCGTTTTTATTTATCTTTGGTAGAGTTTGTGTGTGTGTGTGCGTTTGTATGATCCATAGAGGTACCATGTATCCCCTTTTATTTCAAAGTGAAGTTGACTTTTAACCACTCAAATAC
>CM052544.1:96064372-96143598 GCA_028533065.1 Trachops cirrhosus
TTTTACTGTGCATGTACAAGTAGTTGTATTACTTTAAACCTACTGCACATGTGGTCTCCCATGATTTTCCCTGATTGGCTGCCAGGGAAGAGGGTCCCACAATGCTACTGAATTGATCCCCCCTTCTCCTGGGGTCCCCCTGTACTAGGTTCACCTTTCCCTTCACCAGAGAATTATAGCTCTCCATATTAGAGATTGGTGAAAAGAAAAGGAGTTATTTATTCAAGTTATACAGACTAAGAGTAATAACTTAATGTCTTCATCAAAATCCCAAAGTCCCTTAAAACACCCACAAACACACACAGTCCTTCCTTCCCCCCTTTGCCCAGTCTGCGGTACCATAGCTCAGGAAAAAAAATAGAAGTCCGTGGCTCAGGCAGCCCCCCGTTCTTCCCAGTAATCCGTGCTTGGCTGGTAGGCCTCCCTCAGTTCCCAGCACCATCAGCTGTATCGCTGGGATCTCCAGCTAAAGCCGCGTGGTGATTCTTTGCGAAAGCCACATGGCAATTCTTCTCATGGCTACGGGGTTCCGCACTGCGGACAAAGGCGCATGGTTCTCCTTACTTGGCTGCAGCCGGTACTTCCCTCTCCACTGCCACAGCCGTGTGACTCCCTTTTCAATGGCTGCTGCATCTGGGTTTAAATCCCCACTCCAATCTTCCTTTGCAGCCCCATTTCCGACTCCTTCCACAATCGGCTACACTTGCCAGCACTCCCATATCCTTCCAGCTTTACTGGGCTGCCTTCATGAGTCTGGGCAGGTGTGGCCCCATGGTGTGGAGCCAATCATCTCCAAGCTCGCCCACAGGCGCTGTAACTAGGGGGAGTTGCCTCTCAGTTACACCTTGGGGGAAAGTTCTTCCATCCCCCTGGCTCAAAGCATGGCCACAGCTATCTAACATATCTATGAAACCAGTTAAAGGTAATAGACGTGTTAAATGACCATGCCAGAGGTTAGCAGCAAAGCTGTTGCTATGCAAAACAGCTCTCAGTGGCCCTGCTCCAGGTGTCCCTTCCCCCAACTCACACCTGTGGGGAGGGGTGAGAACATCCTATATATCTTTCTAATATTTCCTGGACACTTTGAGTTCTGGATCCCAATACAAATCCTTCTTTTGGGGGACCCCTGGCTGCACCCTCCTACAGTACTGTAATATTAGAAAACACTAACTTTGATGCTAATGAAGTGAAATGTTATCCCAGCAAACTATATTTCATTATGTTTTAAATTTTGTTAAAAAATTCATTTAAAAGTTCGTAAAAATTTGTCTCTATCTTGTTATATAGGTACCTACATAAGACTCTTGATGTTGCCTCTTTGTTCTGCGAAGTCTAAAGTATATTCTACCTGGCTGCATACAGAAAACACACTTGTTGACCCCTGCATTAAATAACAGTAACACGCCCTGGCCGGTGTGGCTCAGCTGGTTGGAGCATGGTCCCATACACTGAAAGGTCGCAGGCTCAATATTCGGTCAAGGCCAATACCCAGGTTGTGGGTTTGGTCATCCCTCGGGGCACGCAGGAAAGGGAACAGGTCAATGTCTGTCTCACATCGATGTTTCTCTCCCTCTCCCTCCCTTCTTCTTTCTGAAATCAATGAGCATGTCCTTGGATGAAGACTTAAAAAAATAATGAACACTTTTGATGGACGGTGAAGGAGAAAGTTTAACGTGTTATGAAGAGTACTGGGGGATGCGTTTAGTCTGTCACATAGATACGCACACTTTAAGATATAGAAGAATTCTCACCCCACCCTGCAATAATAGTCTGCTTCGTCAGATCTGGAATGAAAACAAACAAGGTATTTTTGTTTTAGACGTGACTCTAGACGATTCCGTTGGAGTTTGGACTAGCATGAGAACGTTGGTGGAGAGCAGGGCAAGGCTTCTCTAAGGAAGTAAATTCTGGGTTGAGACTCGAAGGCTGAATGAAACAAAAACGGGCAGTTTGGAGAAGAGTGCTGAGGAGAAAATGCAGGAGTATCTGAGGAAAGGAAGGAAATGTGGGGTTTCTGGAGCCAAGAGAGTGAGGTGAGAAACTCGAACAGAGGAGACTGGGGACACTCTTTGAAGCTGACCAGAGAAGGACCTTGACCCCGCTATGCACTCATTTTGATAAATCAGCATACTGAAGGGCACACCTGGAAAGCTGATGAGTATTCTATTGAGATTCCCCTCTGAGACATCCCCTAAAATTCCCACTTTTAAAAAACAGATAAAAACCTTCAAGATAAAGGAAGCCAGAGTGTGCTCTCCTTAAGCGCGCCCACACCCCTCCTTTCCTTAGGCATGTATGTTTGCTCTCTAAACTCTAAGGGTCTCCACGAGACTCACAATCAGAGGAGCAGTGGACAGCAGCAGCCCGTCTCGGGCTAACCCCTTGCACCTGTCTCCAAGGGCCCCCTTTCCCTGACTTGCAGTAAGCTAAAAGCAGCCCTGCCTTGGCCCACTTTTGTCACCGTGACTTTCACTTCTCGGTGAGTTCATGCAGCCTCACGTGGCTTACTTCTTTCCTGTAATGCGGTGAGAGAACCACAGCTGCCCTGCCTAGGCTCTCTCCTGTTACTCCTTCTATGCTAAGCCCCTTTGTCTCAGTGTCCCTAGCTTTAATAAACGTACTCCAAAAATCACCTGGACGCGTACTGCAAAATCTTTCCTGCATGAAGTCAAGAACCCACACACTATGGGCTGGCCCAAGGCAGACCAACTCCTGGCCTGGTCCCTTTTTAGTGACATAACCAGCCTAACGGTCTCATATTAGTATCCTAGATTATGTTCATCCACAATTTTCTCCTTACTTATATGATCCTGCACAGATACTAATATGCATGTATTTATTCCACATGTCATTTAAGATGCCATCAGTGTAAGATAGTAATTTTGTTTTATGTAGAGAGAAAAGAAATGCTTCTAATTAAACTGACACAATGCTTAATCCTTGTAGTTTTTATTTTAAACTTATTGAATCAGTTCTTTTGAACCTATCTGGACATCACTCTTTTGCACACATTAAAAAATGTAAGTGAAGTAAATTGGGTAAGACATTCCTAAAGATTCTTCATATTCAGAAGTCGACTATTTTGAATCGTTTTCAATTCCCAGATGGGGGAGGGTGGCAGGGGGGTCTTTGCTTTTCCACCCACTGCTGTCATCTGTGCCATCAGGAGCATTAGTGACACAATGTGTCCTGTGATAATGCCCCACTGTTGCCATGGATGTTTCTTGAAGGCCCTGACACCCACTGCACGTACCTGTGTGGGCAAGGACCGTGCCATAATGACTGCCACATGGCAGACGGTGACTCAAAGATGTATTTTCATTTCGGAGATGTTACAGCGTAAAAAAATAGACATTTCAAAATGAAGGCGATACAAACATTTTTTAGGTACATGCACATGCACAGGCATTTTTCTGAGTGGTGTGGTTGTATTTTAGCTTTTTACCAAGATGGCATCATATTGTACACTATTCCTGCATTTTGCTTTTCTCACTCAGTGCTGGGTGGAACTCCCTCAAGTCACTCAGCACAGCTCTTTTTCCTTCTTTTAGGGTAGCCCTATGCTATTTAATGGTGTATCGCAATGTAACTAGCCAGTTTCACATTTATGAACATTTGTTTTGTCTATAAAGCTTTTTGCAACTACCAAAGATGCTGCAATAAGTGTCCTTGTACAAATGTCCTTAAGAATTAGTGCTTTTATTTGCCAGGTCTGGAATTACAAAGTCAAAGAATATGTTTATTTTAACATACGTCGTAAGACTTTTTTCCACAAGTTAGGCAATCTGTTTTTTCCCACTGACAGTGTATGAAAGTGCTGTGTTCTCCATAACCCACATATTCATTTTGAGAGAATTGACATATGATGATGATAGAGGTCATCCATGAAAGTGATTATGTTGTTTGTCTTCAATAATATCTCTAGATTTCTTTGTATAGTTCTCTTCTGGGGGGTGGGTACCAAATCACTTTATTTGAAGGAATGGTACAGATGAAGGACATAAGTGGATGATTTGGTACAAGTTATAGCAAAGGTAAAGGTGACTCCAACACGCATGTACTGCTTTGGTGTCCAGGGAAGTCACCCCGGTGGCTGTGGGAAGGCAGCCGAAGGCTTAGCTCTCCTCACTGTCTCCCAGGGTGTGCTTGTCAAAGAGGTGCTGTGCCACACCAGATCCAGGGGCCCCGGTCTGCGCAAGTCGGGTACGTGGTCTCCCAGTTCTTTGATGGATTTCTCCTGCTCATCTAGGTAGCGAGTCTCAATGAAGCCACACAAATGAGGGTCATTGTTTTCAGTGGCCAGTTTGTGCAAGTCCAGGAGTGACTGATTCACACCTTTTCCCAAGTGTAATGCACACTCCACTGCATTCAGCCCATTCTCCTAGTTATCACGGTCTGGTTTCTTGATATTCTGAAGGATGATTCAGCTGCCTCGTTCATTCTGCAACTTCATTAGTTTCTCTCCTCTCCTCATGAGATCGGTGAAGAAAACAGTTGGCAAAGTCAAAGCCACATCACCGTGGTCAGAATAGTAAGACATGGACAGGCAGATATAGGAAGCACAGAGCTCCAGGTTGATCTGGTGTTGATGGCAGCCCCCGCGTCTTGATGGCAGTTCTGGTGCACCTGTGAGGTGGACGTGGTTGTCATGATGGGAGACTGAGGACAGGAGGCTTTGGGGTTCTGGAGCAATGGTGGGGAACTTGGGGCTGTGAGGAGGTGGCAGAAGGGTGGATCTGGGCAGATGGCTGGGACGGAGGGTCGAACACCAGGTTCCGTTCAAGTGCTGTTGAAGCAGGAAACCATGGCAACTCTTGGCGACCACTGGTTTCTTCATATAGTTCTTATGTATTTCGTATTATATGTATTCCTAAGTATTTCATAGTTTTTGTTCCTCTTAAAACAAACTATGTTGCTCATTCTATTCCTGAGTTTATTCTAAAATAAAGCTATTGTTTTTTAAAAATATTTAGCTTATGTCAAAATTGTCTTTTAATTCTATTTCAAAGGTTTAGCCATCTCATTACCATTAAGAGATTTTTAAATCACTTTGTTCCCAGCCTCTGGAGGCCACTAGCAAATTTCATTACTCACGGCAGTTGTCTCTTGAAGGAAGGTGCAGCACCTCTATGGCTGCTATTGCTACGCTTCATTCATCTTCCTTCCGTGGAATGCTTTTGTTTCCACTTTCTCCTTAAAGTTCAAGAATTTCGAGCTGCCTGTCTGTGACTTCTTGTCAGTCCAGCCTGAAACTTTACACATACCCTTCCGATCTGGGGACTCTGGTCTTTTTTCAGTTCAGGGAAATTTTACTCTTTATTGAATGTTTGCTTTTCCTCCACGTGCTCCGTTTCCTCACTTAGAAACACCTTTTATTTTCATATTACCTCTCCTGCTCGTGCCTGCAGTTTCTTTTTTCTTTCTTGGATTCTTTAATTTCTTTAATTATTTTGCTCACTACTTTGAAGTATTTTTGCATTTGTTCTCCCAGAGTACTAATTAAGCCTTACTAATTATTACCTTCTCCTTTAATTTAATAAATTTTTCACTGAGAAATCTTATTTTTATACCAGTAAAGTCTTTTAAAGGTATTGTGAGAACTCCTTGCTAACATTATTTTCTATTCAAGTTTCCATCTGTTTTCTTCAGCACTTTTGTTTTACTGAGATTTTGATTTTTTTCTGCCTGCCCTTTCCCTCTGTGGTTGCTGGGACCTCTCAGATGGGGTGTTAGTTTTCCTTGTCCACTCTTCAGGACTCTGGCCTGAAGTGTCTTTCATGGTGGGAATATAGCTGGAGGAGAAAAACAATGCATTATGGTCCTGTAGGCCTGTGATGTAAAGGCAGATACTAGCATTCTGCTGAAAAACCTGGAAGAAAATCCTGTAGTCTCTCTTTGCTCACTCAGATGAGGTGAGGGGAAGGTTCATTCACTTGTTCTGCTTTGTCTTGGCTTTGCAAAGGTCTGAAGGACCTGGCACGTGCAAACCACGTTAATGTCAACTTTGAAGAAGTGGAGGGCATCACTGGAATCCACAAATCACAACTTTTTGTCTTGTACATGTATAGCATAGGTCCTGGCTGCCAACTCTCCTTCAAAAGTCCTCATTGACTGTCCAGCTCAATGAGTGGGGAACCCTATACCAGATCTATCTGAATGTGACCTTATGGAGCCCAAACTCTATCTCACAGATCTCAGCACCTGTCTTCCAGTGGAGATGCAAGTAGTTCATTCTGGGAGTGCTGAGATGGCCACTTGACTCAGGCCAACAAGTTCCCAGAACCCTCAGTGTATGTCTTTTATTCAAGGATTTTAAACATAGGAGTGACATAGCCAGGCTTGTATTTGAACAAGACTGTGCCGCTGGAGGCAGGGGCACTAGTGAGGAGGTTGTGGTAGGAGTCCAGGAGAGAAATGAAGATGGTTTGGACTATGCTGGTGGCACCACAGATGGAAAAAAGTGGGTGAGTTTGAGAGTTTCTGAGAAATCTTGTTTGACACTATAGGACAGAATGACAATTGAAGATAGTGGCTAAGAGAGAGGCAGGAGTCAGTAATTAACCTGCTAAATTAATTAAGTTGAATTCAGAAGACTATCAATCCAAACTTACATATACAGAGAATCTGCATGAACCTTGGCAAGAGGAATATAAAAGTTTAGGCAAAATAGTTTGTCCTCAATATTTAACAGAATTTGAATTTTACAAAAGAAAAAACCCACATCTCATTCATTCATTTGCAAAATGTTTATATGGTACCTAACATGGGCCAGTCACTATGGTAGGAACTGGAGAGACATCTGTGAGTAAGACTGCACCTGCCAACCAAAGGCACTAAGATGATCTGAGATGTACATGGCTGGTCAAAATTTCTTGGCCACACAATTAGAAATAAGGGCTCATGGGTTTTTTTTAATAATGAGATAGTTCACTAGAATGAGGACAGGAAGCTTCTCAGATATTAATTTTGTTTTTTCCTTTCTTTAGTGAGAATAACTACAGCTGCTTCACAGTATAGGAAGAGGTATCACTCTGGAATCTCAAAGTGTACATTCTGACAGAAAGGCAAATGACCTTAAAACCATCTTAAAGGGATGGGGCAAGGCCCTTCGCATCACCTGAGGGGAGGTGACTGGGTCTAATCCGGTGAAGGGTGTGTGTCAGGACTGGTCCTGTGTAGCACCCCTGGGGGCTGTTTAGACCTGTGTTTGTGAACCGAGAGTGGCAGAATATAACCCAGGCCTAGTGGGGTGAGAGAACCTGGTGACTGAGTGTGACAATGGTAATGGTCATTCTTCATCGGTCAGTGAAACGTCGCTTTGCTCCTGCCCCTATCGTGGCTGAAGCGGCAGCAGCCTTCTCATGGCTCTCCACCCCCGGCCTTCAGGAAGGACGCCACGGGCATGGTCAGAGGTTCCTTCAGCCCCGAGACCTGCCTCAGAGACTCAGCTGCCTTGTGCTCCTGAACTGCCTTTTAACCAGTGTGGGGTGCCCTACACAACTAAATCCCCATGAGTTGTGTTGAAAGGATATAAGTGCCCTTAACTTGAGATTCCCAGGCCTTTGGATGAAAATCCTCTTCATGGATATGGAAAATGAAAGGGTTTTGATCCAAAGGGCAACAGTCAGCTTAGCTGGGAGCCTATATCCAGACTGGACATACCTGACCAACTTGGATACACACAGCCATTTCTTTACTTGAGACTTGTATCCAGTTTCTGACATCTGGACACAACTTGTCAATGCCAGCTTTGCTTTGTCACAAGTAACCCAAGGCCGCAGTCAGGGCCTTAAGACAGGACTGAGCTACCCTGCGTAATGGCAGACAGACCCCTTACACATGGTAGGGGTCTGAGGGCCACCAACTCAACTATGACCATTGACTCTTATTAGCACATTAGAGACTTGAGCATGTACACTCTGGGGCCAAAAAATGTGTAGAGGAACCCCCGGTTACTCTTGGAAATGAAGGCACAGATTATCTGTGTTCTGATGTTTTTTAAGCAGCTGTTAATATGAGTAGGAAAACAAAGATTGAGGTTGTTGCATTTAGAACCCCACCCTGTCGCATTATTGGAGAGGAAATACTCCCTTAGTCACTAGAGGGAATAATCCTGAGAACCTACCCACTGGTTCTGGGAAGATGTAGCAATTTTTCATTTGTGAGTTATGATTTTTAGCACACAGATAAATGGGCCCCAAACAGTCTCAAAACCAGAACTGGGAGGGAGAAGTGGGATGGTGGTGATTTTACCAGCAACATGGGAAATTACTCTCCTGTCAACATGCCATAGATATTAATACTTCTGTCCCTTAATCCCCTCTTCTTCCCCTTCCCTTGTCATGTCCCTCCTGTGAGCTGTAAGGAGCAAAGCTGAAGATAGTGCCTCAAAAGATGTAAGAAGGCAGTGACCAGGCAGTGGGAAAAGATGGCTCAGGGAGGAAGGCAGATGCATCTCTGAGGCGTCAGGGAGTGGGCTGCCTGTTGTCCTGGCGGAGGCAGCGCCCGCAGTAGCTCCAGGAGGGACTCAGAGGCATTCACCATCTGAGAATTCCCCACCTCCCCTTCCCCTTCCCACCCACCTGGGATTTCTCTACACCGCCAGGTCAGTGAGGAATATTAACATAACAATGATGATAATAGGGATTGGAGGACATTTCTGGTTTTGAAAGGTAATCTGTAGAATTACATTTTTCTATACATATTGGTAAGTATCTTTGTATTATTTCTATAGATTATTTAGATAGATTATCAATTAAATGTTCATAGATTTAGTGTGCAAGTTATCACTTTTCTTTATATTAGATATTCTACAGTGTGTCTTAAGCTACAGTCTTGGGGAGAGAGCTCCCACTTGTTTTCTTTTTCATATTTATGAGGTATTTCTCTTTTCTTCTCCACAGGCAAGTAGTCCTGGCTGGGGCTTGGTCCCCGGCACAGGTCTGGCTAAGTCTCCGTCTCTCTTTGTGTCTATACCTCAGCTGGTAGAACAGGCTCCTGTGTTTATAGACTTAAGTTATTTTAGGTCTGCGAAAAAGAGAGGAGGAGGCCTCCTCTCTAACTCTAACCCAGCTCACCGGAGAGCTGGGCACTCGGGGTATCCTGCGCTTGTCCTGCTGTTAGTGGAGTACAGCTCCGTTCTCCTCCGTGACGGTGGTTCTTGCATGTGTATTCCCTGGAAGTCCAGACCTCCAGACACGGTCTAGGATTCCTTCTCTCTGCTCCTTTCTCTCTCCCTCTCCACCCTTGCTCTCTCTTTCCCTCCCTCCCTCTCGCAAATTATGTGTCAATAGCTATTCTAAAATTCAATATTAACGAACTCATTTTATTCTCATGGTAGCTGGATAAGGTATATATTTGTGTGATCACCCCCTTGTACAGATGAGGAAACTGAAACACGGATTCTGAGTAACATGCCGTACAGTATTTAAAGCCAGGCAGTTTATCACCTGGGCCCCCACACATAACCCTTCTTCTATACTCTATAGCAACTCCAGGCATGGTGCACCCAGGTGCAGAAGAGATGTCATGTAGACCAATATTAATGCTTGTGCTCATATGTAGTCAAGGTAACTCACTGCCAAACAGGCTTCAAACAGTGCTAAGGGGTCAAAAAAAAAAAAAACCCTTTAGAAAGAGTCCCCTGTCCAAGAGCCCATAAGAAATAACCCACTGCAAAACCATGTTTCCTTCCCAATGACTTTAAACTTGCAGACCAAACCTGGGAGATTTATTTTCATCTGTTGAATAGTAACACCAAACCATGGGAAAATAATAGTTCTAGAACAATGTTCCCCAAATATGTTCTAAGGGACCTTAATTCTGTAAGTTATTAATGGATGTAGAAGAATTTCATGGTCAAGTACATTTGAAAAACTGCACTTTAAGTAGATGTAAATAGATTTTCTGATGGCAGGGCTCCCAGAGCCTTTGATATACTCCAAGGGAAAGATAAGAGCCTGCATCTTTCCCCCAAACTGATCTGACCAGAGACTCCCTCCCTTTTCTGCTCCAACATACTCCTTTGATTTGCTGAGGATGTCTCATGGAAGAAAGGCAATTCTAGATTTAGAGTAGAATGCTAAAGAGGATTGCAAATTCCTCAAGAGTAGAAGCACTTTCTTTTTTGTAAATCTGCTCCCCCCATACTGTGAGCACCAAGGAATATAACAGTGTTGTTGTTCTAATCAGGGTCTGAGGGCTAACCATGGCCAACATTCTGAAGTGTCCTCATCCAGTTGAGAAACATTCCTGTTTTCTTCTCCCTTTGCAAGTTGCTCTTAACTATTAATGGTGAAGCTCTTGGATTTTTGTAGTTCTTTTCCAAGCAGTTCTTTTAACATTACCTCACTTTAACCTATTGGGTAATTTATTTTTAGCCTCAAATCCAATTAATCCAAAGGTGTTAGGGAAATCTGATCCAGATATTTGTCTATTTAACCCTTCCTTAGATGAAGCACTGAATTTTCTCTATTCTGTACATAATTGCCACTCTGTAACCCTGGCTCATTAAGGAGGAAGGAGCATAAAATTCATGTGACGCGGTTGTCGTACCACAGAGGTCACAAGACATTTTAGGGAAGACTAAAAGTTGGAGAGGTAAAGATAACAATAAAAAATGTGTTTCTAATTTAATATGTTCACAATAGTTTACACATGAGGCTGAGACTAGAACATGTTGGAAACAGAATAAGTAAAATAAAAGCTTGAAAAACAATCTCATTTTATGGATTGAAACATTTTAAGGGAAATATTTGCTTTAAATTAATTCCAAGGCCCCACAATGAAATATGGATCTTTTCTCAATTTCTCTGTGGTGGAGGGGGGGAGGTGTATGGACAAGGGGAAAACAGATATCAAAAGAACTTTGAAGTGTTTAGATTCAAACCACCCTTCTGTGGAAAGGCTGGGGGAGACGAGTGTGAAAAAATTCACCATTTGGCAAATTCTCAAAAATAGTTTTTTTTAAAATCTTTGTTTTCTTCTCTCCCAGGTTCTTAATTTTGAGACAGGAATGATCAAGGGGCCCAACAGTGCCTGTTCTTGGAACCAAATTCTTAAAAAAGAGTGTTCAAAATCTTGTAAAGAAACCTGTAATTAGATCAACTTTAGATGGCTGTCACCAGAGACCAGAGCAGGTGCCACTCCTGCAGAAGGGTGGGGACAGAAGCACTTAGGCAAGAAGAGGGGTCACAAAGAGTTTGTACCAGTGCAGGAATACGCCCCTTTCTCTGTTCCTGCCTGACTCCCTCTGTCCCTTTCTCCGTCCTTCCTTTCTCTCTCTCTTTCTTTCTGCTTTCCTCTTTCTCTTTCTTCCCTCCTTTTCCTTTCTTCTTTTCTTCCTCTTTTTCCTAAGCCAAGGAAAAGAATGGACAATTCATCCAAAGCCCCAAGGTAAGGCCCATTTTGGAACTTAGAACACTTCATATCTTAGAAAGGCAATTCAATGTATATACTGTATAATACAGATATCCCTAACAAGGGCTGGTGAAGCACTCCATAATTATTGTAGTTTAATGCATGAACATTATCACTCAATAGTATAAATACAGACTATAAATAGCTTTGCTTTAGGTTAGGTCAGATTTTACACTTATAGTAACCTTTTGATATTCAGAGCTTGCGGACTTGGGCATTCTGGATAAGGGCATGTGGACTTCTAAAAATCAACTTTGTTGTGGTATACTGTACATTCTAGCCGGCTGTGTTCATTTTACATAAACAGTTTAATGAGTCTTGAAAAATCTGTTCACTTAAAATCAAGAACACATCTATCACACCCCAAATTGTCCCCATGCTCTGCCTTCTGGGTCTGAGTAAACTGACCTGCCCTCTATCACTTCCGACTAGATTTGTCTTTCCCAGAATTTTCTGAAAGTGAAACCATACAGTATTTACTTTTTTAAATGTCTAGTTTTGGTCAGCTTAATGTTTTGGAGATTCTTCCATGTTGGTGCATGTGCTAGTAGCTTATTCCTTTTTTATTGCTGAATAGTATTCCATTATATTGATGGACCACAATTTGTTTATCCACTTGCTTGCTAATGCATATTTGCATTCTAGAAATAATGCCAAAAATTTGGCTGACATAAATAAAGGTCCTATAAACATTTATATACAAATTAAAAAAATTTCTTTGATAAATACCTAAGAGTAAAATTGCTTGATGAGATAATAAGTATATACTGCACTTTGGAAGAAACTCCCAAACATCTTCTAGTGACTCTGTCGTTTTGCATTCCCAACAGCAGTGCATGAAAGTTCCAGTTGCTTCATATCCTTGTCAACACTTTGGTATAGTGAATCTTTAAAATTTTAGTTGTTCTATTTGCATAATGGTATCTTATTTTGTTTTTAGTTTGCATTTCCCTAGTGACTAATAATGCTGAACATTTTTTTATGTATTTATTTGCTGTCCTTATATTTTATTTTGTAAAATGTCTGTTCATTTTTTTGCCCATGTTTTATTGGGTTGTTTTTCTTTTTATTGAGTTATAAGAGTTCTATTTTTTCCAAATGCATTCTGCATACAAGTCCTTCATCAGACTGTATTAAAAATGGTTTATTTCAGTCTATAGATTGCTTTTTTTATTTTCTTAATGAGTATTCTTAAAAGAATGGCGGTTTTTAATTCAGATGGAGTTCAGTTTGCTTTTAAAGCTTGTGCTTTTTGTGCTTAACTAAGGGATCTTTGCCTACTACATATCAATTGTACTGTTGAGCATTGTCTATTTATGACCAAAAAATTGTTCACTGAGGCAAAAGAACTAAAAATGATCTTAAGATATAAAGGCCGATAGCATTTTCAAGCACCTGCTGAATACCTGGCTCTATTCTAAAGACTTCCTTGTATGTCACTAATCTTCAAAACAACCTTTTCCAGTTCTTAAAGGGTATGTGATAGAGGTTCGAGAGAGGTTCTTTAACTTGCCCAAAGTTACATAGCTGCTTAGTAGAAAAGCTGGATTTAAATTAGGTCTCCTGAGTAATAGTAACAACTTCCACTTATTGAATACTTAACCCATGCCATTTACGCTGTACTAAGTGCTTTAAACCGATCACCATGACAACTCTATGAAATAAGTAATATTACTTTACAGATGAGGAACCTGACACACAGAGGAGGAAAGTAACTTGGCCAATATCACATAGCTCTTAACCTCAATATTTTATGCTTCATTCCAGTCCCTTTTGAGATTCATATTTTAAGAGGGAATGTGTTGAGTTTCACATCTTTGGTATGTAGATGGTGATGCTTCTGGGAAGCCTAACTTGTCAATGGTCTTATTAGTTAACAATAGCTTCTGTAGGTCAAGATCTATGAAAGGATTGGAATCACTTTTTTATTGTAACCCTTCAGTCCCGTAAGACTGTCTCCTAGGAAGCAGGTTTGGAACCCACCGGGAGCTGTCCTGGGTGTTCACAGTGTTTGCACACTTTTAATCAAGTTTTCCTGGAAATGTAGCAGTTTGGTCTTGATTCTTTGTATTGTTTTATAGTCTAATCTAGTGGTTTGACTCCGAGTCTCTAAGAACTACTTTCGGTTTGAAAGAACAATATTTGCATTATCTATAGAAGTTCACAGTTTACACTTTACAGTAACTTTAAAAGAAGCTACAAATATGGCCTGATATAAACTTTCCTCCCCCTTTCTGTTGATATCATTTCTGTTTAAAGCTGCATTTGCTATTATTCTTTCTCTTTCTACATGTTTTATTGTAAAGCCAGGCAGTAACTTTTTCTCAGCATGTTGTCACCTCAAACATTACCACAGAAATCTCCTCGGATGTTATTCATTCTTATTCTCTTTTTCTTTTTCTTTCCCAAAACACAGCAGAGTACATACACACCTGCACCTTCACAGTTAGGGTCAGCAAATTTCTACAAAGGGATTTGGTGTCCTGTGATTACAGGCCTCCAAGAAAGAATTCTAGAAGTCACTCTTTTTTTTAATCCTAAAAAACCTAGAGGTGCAAAACCTCTAGGTTGTCCTATGAGAACAGGCAATTAATAACTCAGTCTCAAATTAGGTTACTCTTATGAAAAGCATAAGGTTTCTCTTGGGAACATTGGGCCAGAATATTTGAAATCTGAACCAATTAGGTCATAAGGTCACTAAATACCTCTCCTTAGTACATGATTTGGGACAACTCAACTCTGTCGGCTCTAGCCCTTAAAATTGGTCTTCTCTTCACTGGCTTCTTTTTTGTTAAAGAAAGCTTCTATTTTTACAGAGAAAGAGAGGGAGAGAAACATTGACTGGTTGCCTCTTACATGCCCCAACTGGGAACCTAGCCCCCAACCCAGGCATGTGCCCTGACCGGGAATCAAACCGGTGACCTTTTGGTTCACAGGCTGATGCTCAATCCACTGAGCCACACCAGTCAGGGTTTCACTGGCTCCTTTTTAAAAGAGAAAGTTAAAACGTAACATTTTGACATCAAAGAGGCTGTTTACATAAGGCCTGCACTGTGGTCACCTCTCAGACTGGAAAGACTGTGTGTAGAGTACAGGAACGGGAGGATGACAGGGGGCTGTGGACCCTGGGCACTCAGAGGTTTGAGAACTAGACTAAAAAAAGCAGTCTTCAAACTTGTGTGTGATATGCACACGCATACAGATGGTTTTTAGGAAGTCAATTTTCAGTCCTTAGCTTTCTCTATTTGTATTTTTCTAAACACTCCCTGAGAACTCACCTGCATTCACATTTACCCCTCAGTAGAATCTTACTCTGGTGGCACCAGAGTGGGACAAAGTAATAATTAGAAATATAGATTTTGGAGAAATCCCCTTTGAAGATTAATCAAAGTATCTTATTTGGTGGGGATTTTGTCTTTCTCTGTTTTGTACATATTTCTCTGGATGGTGGAGCTGGATCTGTGTTAGGACGTGCTGAATTCAGAATATTCAAAATGTTGTAGATTAGTAATTCTGTATCATCTAAATGTATATTAATCTTTCAAATGGAATATTTTCTGGGACTACCAAACTTGTCAAGATACATTTGCTAACTCCCACACATAAAAGTTATGCATAATTTCTTTTGGATTTGACATATTATCATGTAGGTAGTAAAAGCTTATTTTATCACACAGTGAAATGAATTATTTTCTCTGAAAGCACTTAGTCTTCATCATAGCTTAGATTGCAACATTTGAAAGATTCTCTACTGTTACAAATATCTTTTCAAATGTATGATGAAAATTTAAATTTTTACTTAAAAGATGTGAAGGGGTGTATAGTTTTTGATGTTATTGGAGGGCATGTGTGAGCAGGGAAGCCTGATGACGGGGGAGATGAGCCTGCCTGCCCTCGGGAGAGGTGACTGTGTCCGTGGTGGCAGGGACTCACCTGATGACCTGCCACGCACTCGTATACAAAGAGGTCCAAACCCAGCAGGAATAATGTATGATTTTTTATGTCTGGTTGTTATCAAATATATTTTGAAAAATTTAGTCGTCCCCCAAAACATATCATTTAAAAGATTAAATGAGTCAGCATTACCAACCTACCCTATTTTGGATGTTTTGAATTTGAAACTTCTCAATACAGATCCAACTCTCCCCAACGGAAATATGTACAAATATGATAGGAGGTCATCATCAATGCCTTTAATACATTTTCACAAATAACTTATGTATCCACTTTTGAATAAACATCATTTTTTTCTTTATTTTAATAGGGCAGAAAATAACAAAAAGGCTTGACTGACATCTTTTTCAAATTTCTTTAGAAGCTTTTGTTTATGGTATATCTTCTTTTTATGTATGTATGTATTTATTTATTTTTATGTATATATTTTTCTAAGATTCTATTTATTTACTTTTCGAAAGAGGGGAAGAGAGGGAGAAAGAGAGGCAGAGAAACGTCAATGTGTGGTTGCCTTTCGTGCGCCCCCTACTGGAGACACGGCCTGGACCTCCACCCAGGTGTGTGCCCTGATGGAATCGCTTTGGTTGCAGGCTGGTGCTCAATCCACTGAACCTCACCAGCCAAGGCTATCTTCTTTTTATTTATTTCTCTTGAGAATTTTCATTTTGATGCAAAAGCTTTTATTACTTGCTACATTTGAGGAGCCTAACCACTGTATAAGATCCCATTCAGTAGGGCTCCCCCTTTATGACCTAATCACTTCCCAAAGACCCTTTCCTAATATTAGCACATTGGGGATCAGGTTTAATATATGAATATTTTTGGGGGATCACAAACATTCAGTATAGCTCCCTCATAAATGTAATTTTTACCGTGCAGTTACATTTACTCTCAGAGAAAAAAATTACTAGAATTAGATAAATATAGAGACTTAATTAAAAAATTATATGTCTATAATGGAAATCAGAGGATATAAAAATGAATATGAAATGAATTTGACCTATGCTTATAATAATTTTAGAAAGGTTAATGCCTAAACAAACTAGGACTTTCAGAACTACCTAGCAATCATGAAAAAGAAATTTAGGATTTAAGAAGTTATGATTTGGGAGAGAGAAGAACAAGGCACATCCCTGGTCCTTGTAGTAAGTGGCACAGGTGGACAGACTAGTGAGGAAAAAAAAGGACAGTTTAACTGTTATTTTGTTTTCATCTTTTCTGTTCAGTGGCATTATTTTTGAGTTGAAAATATATTAAGATAAGCTGAAGCTCAAATAGAGGAAGGCTGGCCCTATATGTTCTAAAATAGCTCAGAAATTTTGGCCACTATCTCTCATAATTGTACAAAAACTAGAGAATTAAATTGTTAAACAGATTACTGTTAGAGCTATTTAAGGAATTGAAATGAGCAAGTACACCGTGATTTAAAAAAATAAGGCAAGAAATTGGGTTCATTAATGTCACAATATATGACAGATATTTATTGAACATTACTGAGCACCTGGCACTATGATAGGGGCCATGGCTGCACCAGTGAGCCTGCTGGGCAGTGTGCTCACCTTCCTGGAGTGGACAGTGGATGGGAGGCACAGATCTACTACAAAGACAAGTAGTTAGGCAAACCTTTGAAAAGGGAAGCACAGGGTGTGTGAGAGCTCTAGCCAGGAGCCCCTTCCAGACATGAGAACCACAGTCTGAAGTTCCAGGCAGCATTCTAGAATAAATTATTAAGGGACAGATTTGGAAAATAATGAAGTAGTGATCACTGTGACTTCCCATAACCTCACCGAGTCACCACTACTAACCCTACTAGTTTCCTTGACAGGGGACAGATTGGAAGATCACTGATTCATCCACTCACTGAATAAAAAAAACCAAAAACAAATAAAGTGTTTTTAGCACCCGTTATGTGCTAGGCATTGTTAAAAGCCCTTGGGATACAGCAGTGAACTAAAGAGTACAAATCGCTGCCCCATGGAATTTACATTTTAGTAGTGCGTATAGATACCAGACAAATACATAAGTAAAACATACAGCATTTTAGACATTAAGTTCTAAAACTTTAGCAAGCTGGACAGATAGCAAGATTAAGGTGCGTTTGTGCAAGAAGTTACAATTTTAGATGATGTGGCCAGACATGGTCTCACTAAGAAGGTGAGAACTTCATTTTCACTAAGAAAAAGGCATAAGAGTAATTACCTTGTGACCAACCAAGGGAAGTATTTGAGGTTAAATAGCACCATGGAATAGTAAAGGCCCTGAGGCAGGAACACTTTAGAAAGAGTGAGGTTGTTAGTAGAACTGGAGGGGGTCCAGCAAAGTTGAAAATACTGAGTAAAAAATACTACCTCTAAGGTGAGGTAAGAAAATGTACCTGAGGTTCAGATCATGTTGGATCTTGTAGAGCATTGTAGAACTTTGCTTTAGCCCTGAGTAGGTGGGTTTTGAGTGAATAAGAGCAATGAGGAGTAATGAGACCTTATTTGTGTTTGTAGGATCACTTTGAGAGTCGTCTAGAGATTGAAAGGGCAAGGAAGGGGCAAGGAGAAAGAGACTGCTGGTTGGTACCCAGATTGACACAGTGGAGATCCTGAAAAGTGATCAGACTTTGAATATATTTTGATGTTAGAGCTGCACCATTTGCTGACATATTGGGTGTAGAAGGTGAGACAAAAAGAGAAGTCAACTAACTAAACACTAGTAGAAGAGCTAATTTATGGATATGGATGCAGTAGGGCAGTCATCAGTAACCAAAGTGTTAAATTTAGAATCGTATTAGGCATTAAAATGGAGATGACAAATAGATATTCAGACCTGGTGTTTAGGGGAGAGCTGGGCTACAGACATCAATGCACAGATGCTACTTAAGCCATGAGTCGAAATGAGATCATCTAGGAGTAGGTGTGGTTAGAAAAGAGAAGAGGTCCAAGGACTGAGTTCTGGGATACTTCAAAATGCAGATGTCAAGGAAATGAAGAGGAACTGGAGAAGTAGCCAGAAATGTAAGAGGAAAACCCAAATGGGTATGGCTTCCTGGAAAACAAATGAAGAAAGTATTTTAAAAAGGAGTGAGAGATCAGAGAAAGGCAATAAACATAGAGTACCTGGACTCCAGTAAAGCATGTGGCAAAGTCTCTAAGAAAATCCCATCAACAAGGAAAAAAACTCATAAACTGGATGGAAAAAAGTAAACTGAATTTATAGCTAGTTGCCCAGTTCTACTCAAGATCCTGATTAATGGAATATTATTAACTCAAGCAATATGTCAAACTTTCAAAATCCTGGTCCTAATTAGTAAACTTGAAAACTCCTCAATTCCTATAATTTGAAATGGGAAACCAACATTTTTTTAATTTAAAATTATACTATGATATGGAATACACTTTCTTCAACCCTACACATTCTTCAAGCCCCCACCATGTGGAGTCTGAAATAGATCCTTAGGGAAGTCAAGCCCTGCTCTTGAGTTGGAGGAAAGTCAAAGAGGTCTCCAGTGCCTCCGGACTGAGGTCTCAGCCCAGTCTTTCAAAAAAAAAAAATCAGTGTCTTGGATAAAAGCATAGAGAAAATCATTACATTTGTGGATGCTAAGCTTAAACTAATAGCAAATACATCACACAAACAGATATGAGTTCAAAAAGAACTTGAGTAAGAGTTGGTGATCTCTCAGCAACTTTAGAGTGCAGGGAAGGTGTCAGAAGACTGGGATACTGAAAATGCAGGTTTTAATTTAAGCAACTACAGAATCAGACAACAAACAACAGATCACTGAGTCTGAAATCGAATATGAGCAAGAATCGGAAGTGAATAATTGAAAGGATGGTTCGTGGTCATTCTAACCCAGGACATGGTTTCTGCACCGGCAGAACAGAAAACTGTAATTTTTGGTGTTCTGTCTTTGATAGTAATCTATCATTATATCACTGAAATATCATCCAAGAGTTTAAAGGAGAGTAATGTAGTCACAAAAGAATGTGATTTATAGTCAGAGGACTTGGGCTTGTGTTCCAGCTTTGCAACTTATTTGTGGTCAACAGAAATTTACCTCCGTAAGTCTTAGTTTCTTCATCTGAACATGTCAAAAAATGACACCTTGGTTACAGACTGCCGTCAGGTTCAAATGAGATGTAGAGTTGGAAGCAATTTCTAAAGCATAAAGTAATAAACATCAGTTATTCCAAATTGGAGAATGTTGCTCAAATGACCGTAGCTGCCAAAAGTGCAATGAGGTCTTGGTTGAAATGGAGAAAGAATAGTACGCAGAACAAGAGAGATGATAGTCAACTCTGTCTCTGCCCTGCGTGATTATATGTGAAATTCTGTATTCAAGTTTATATATTTTTTTAGCAGGACAGAGGCAAATTGGATTGCAGCTAGATGGAGTCTTATCAGACTACTCAGAAGATTGGACAAATACTGGTGAGGAATATTTGAAGGGACTGAGAAGATTTGGAGGTGGTGATGGGGAGGACGAGTTAACCATCTTTAAATATTGAAGGAATGTTAGGTGGATGAAGGATTTAGTTTTTTTTGTTAGGTCTCAAGGGGTGGAAATAGGACAAATGGGTGAAGCTAGACTTCTAGTCATAAAGAGAAAGGGCTTTCTGATAGAGCTATGCATAGGCTTTCCAAGCATGGACTGGGTGACCACCTGGCAAGGAAGAGAACGCATGAGTCAGATGGGTGGTCAGGCACACTGACCCCTTAGTGGCTTCAGATCTCATGTGTCCATTATTCCATGACATGATCTTACTTATATTTCTGTGTATCCCTATACCACATGATATTCACAAGTAGAAATGTCCTGTAACATAGTATGGTTGCATATCCCACATTATTTAATACTGGACTAAAAAAAACATCATTTAAACTGAGATGTACCTTTGAATTTTCTCTCTCATTCTGTCTTGGCTTCCTGACAGTTGATGAATGGTTCTGACCATTCATGTGCCTTAGAACCAGCAAACCCCAGAGAGACTTCATATTATGTGAAAAGATTTTCCAAGGTCATGCTAACTACATACAGTCTTTATCCTAAATTAAGGAATGACTTTGATCTAGCAACTGTGAAAAGTAAACTGGGCGTGACCTTCACTCATCACCAATCATCTCACTTAACGGCATTTGTTAACTTTATTCTGATATTAGATCATGGTCTTTCTTTGTTCTGTCAGGTTTTTTTTTTAATATCCAAAGTCTAATCATTTCCTTTTCTATGTATACACAGAGCTTGGAAGTCTAATGTATTGAATATGAAGTTTATCTCTGTGTGGCTCAAATTTTGAAGACAATCTGTTGTATTTGCTGATTTTGTTTTGCTCAGTAAAGAGTAGGAAACAGAGATCAGCTTTAAAGTCAAATATGCTTTAAAATACTCACTTCGTTGTCCCGGAGACCTGAGCATTCCTCTTGCTGTGCAGACTATTTGTGCCAGCTCCTCTGGTTCTGTTGCACCTTTCCACCTGGAAGGCCCCCAAATGACAGTGATTTCTTCTTAGAGGATGTAACTTCAGACAATCTGTCACAGCGAATCAAGCTGAATCTGACTTGAAGAAACTTTCTGGGATCTGAAATGCTATGTTTTATGCAACTGAAACTCATATTTGCTGAAAAGCTACAGAGCACCAAGATCAGGTTAATCTTTTCACAGTGTGACAGAAGGTAGGCTGATCCATTTTCTCACGAACATTCCTAAGTATGTGACACTTCACAGTGGTTCTCAAGTGTTTCAGTGCCTATTTTTTAATAGTTTATTTTTTATTGTATTTTCCCATTATTAGTTATCTGCCTGATGCCCTCTTCCACCTCTACCCACCTTCCTGCTCCTCACAACAACCACACTGTTGTCAGTGTCCATGAGTCCTTTTTCTTTTTTTGCTCGGTCCCTCCAACCCCTAACATCCGCTAAAACCTCCCAGAGCTGTCAGCCTATCTTTCTGAGTCTGTCTCTGTTTTGCTTGCTAGTTGTTTGTTCATTAGACTCCACATTTGAAAGAAATCATATAGTGATTGTCTTTCTCTGTCAGGCTTATTTCACTTAGCATAATGTTCTCCAGGTCCATCCATGTTATCACAAAGTGAAAAATTTTCTTCTTCTTTTTTTACAGCTGAGTAGTATTTCACTGTGTAAATGTACCATAGTTGTTTTATCCACTCATCTACTAGTGGGCATTTGGGCTGCTTCCAAATCTTGGTGATTGTAAACAACACTGTAATGAACACAGAGGTGTATATATTCTTTCAAATTAGTGTTTTGAGTTTCTTTGGATAAATTCCCAGAAGTGGAATCCCTGGGTCATAGGGCAGTTCAGTTCCATTTTTAATTTTTTGAAGTAACTCCATGCTGCTTTCCACAGTGGCTGTACCAAACTGCATTCCCACCAACAGTGCAAAAATGTTCCCCTGTCTCCACATTTTCACCAGCACTTGTTATTTGTTGATTTATTGACGACACTGTATAGTAATTCTCAGGTGTTTCAGTATTTCTTAAACACTTTTCTTTAAATTGATATTTAAACTTTGTAACACAAACATAACTTTCTACACATGTTTACACAATGCACAGATAAGACCTAAAATAAATTAACCTTGAACATATGTTTGACATCATTGCTTTAGGTAAAAAATTGTGTCTACCATAAAACTGGAACTGACTTCATTCTCATCTCCTAGTTGTTGCCCTTGAACCCTAAGCCACATCAATCTTCTTTTTTTCCCATCTCACATCACAGGCTAAAATAAGTTGGACAGAGAATTCATGTAAAATTCCCCACCCCCACTTTTTTCCTTTGAGGTTTCTATAAAGGGAAGGAAAAGAAAACAACATTTTCAATTTATTTTAAGAATTTATTTCTATTTTTTTGTTTTAGGTATGTAATTAGGCAGATAATTATTTTCATAACTATATTCCTGTATATTAAATTAATAGAACCATTAAAGAATAATGTAAATCAAATTAAGATTTCTAATCAATTTTACTCCAATAAAATATAAAATTATATTAAAAAAGTAATGCTCATTGAATTGCTTTTGTTAGAATGAGCTGGAGAGTAAATCCTTTTCACTGAATGAACATGAATTCAGATAAACTGCTAGAATTATAATTAGTAATATGCTCCAAATACTGACCTTCAGGGTTAGGGTTAATAACCAGTGGAAGTGACTGGGTTTGATACCTTAGTTCTTGAATCCTCCCAGCATGACACCAAGAATGACAACCATTTTAGACATTTTGACTTGAAATTAGGCTTGAAAATCACTATTCTCTGGGGATGAGTTAACATTTAATGTTGAGCAAGTAGAAATGACTGCTGATTTTCATTCTTTATATTAATTCCACGGGGAAGGTGAGCTAGTAAAACATTTGTGTGAGCTGGTCATTATTTGAAATTTATTTACCAAAGTGGCTTACGTAATCATCATCCCCATGCTAAATCAGTCAGTCAACAAGTTTTTATTGAGTCCCCATTGGGTTAGAGTAATGTACAGTAATGATGTATTCAGTAGTGTACAGATGTATGCAGCAAAGATTAGACATGCGCTCGACCCCAAGGCCTTACAAGCCATTAGAGGAGACAGACACATATTATCAACTGAAATGTAACCAGATGACTTAACTCCCAGAGTGTGGAGGAGGGATGGCTGGGCTGGGATTGTTCTGGTGGGTGATGGGATGGGTTAAATGTGAGAAACTTCCACCAGGTAGGTGACTTGGTCTGGCTTAGGTAAAAGAAAGTTAATGGCTTGGTAGATGAGAAAAGCAATTGGGTTTAGTAAATAACTCCAGCAAAGAGTAAAGTAGAGAATGAAAGACTTTAGTTTTTGTGGGGGCGGGTAGCAAGATAGATAAGCATACAGGTATGACAGATAATGGACAGAGTTGTTTGAAACCACAGTCTGAGCAGAGGTGACCCTGGGAGGTATGAGTTGCATATCACAGTGACAATCTCCATTTAATTTTGCTAAATTCAAGGCCATTCATGAAAAGAAAAGTACATAAATGCAAGGCTTTTGTTTTGGGACTGTCATGAGGAGATCCTCCCAGTGTTTACTATGCCTGGCTAATCTAAGACAGACCCAAACTTGGCAGCTTCACAGGCTGAAAAATAAGTGCACCAACTGCAGGTTTCGGGACAAATGTTCCTGGCTCAAGCAAAACCACTGGTACCTGACTGATCATCATCATTCAGCATCATGTGAACATTGTTGGTGGGCCTTCCCTGTATTATTAGTCATTTCCCACGCTTAAATACTATCACCATATGGGCATGTTCGGTTAGATTTAGCTTTCCCTTTTATGATTTTAAGAAAATAGCCAGTTTGGGTTAAGAAGACTTTCTTACTTGTTTGATAATGGAATGAATGATGATGGCTGCTCCTTTGGACAGAGTAAGCTTCTCATGCACTTCATGGTCAAGACACCCAACCAAGGGGGGCAGGGTCAGCAATAAATACTGGTTGTAGGGAATGACAAATTCGCACTGGTGCCTGAGCCAGGCAACTCTAATCTGAGCCTCATGTGCTAATAAGGTTCAGTAATCCCTATGCCCCTTTTTCTTTATTAGGTGTGAAATGGATATCAGTCTGGCCCATGGCAATGCTAATAAAATCCTTCTCCAACTTCTTAATTTTCAATTAAGAGACTTACTTCTGTCTCTTCATCAGATCTATGATTTATGGGTCACTTAATATTAACAGGCAGCTTTCTTAGGCTTTTCTTTTACTATCTCATTTAAGCTATGCAACAGGCCTTTGAGGTAAGTACTATTAGATATTTCTTAGGATGAGAAAAGTGAGGCTCAAAAGAAATGTTATTTCTGTGGTCACAGGGCAAATCTTCAAAGCCAAGCTGGTCCGACTCCAGAGCTTATGCTCTTTCCATTATGTCACACAAACTGTCCAGAGTTTTATAAATGGTGGTTCTCATCCAAACACCAGCTGACTATTTGAACCTTGTTCTTGTTAATCTGAGTAGGAGGGTCAGAGAACAGCATGCTCCCTTCTTGCTTATGATACTTATTCTAGTCCAATAAGCAATTATTTGGTGACAATGCAACGGTGTTGAGAAGTATGCACTGAAGGAATGTAAATATTTAGGAAATGAAATCCTTGCGTTAGGAAATTCCTAATTAGCGTTTGTATCTTCTGGCCACCTAGAAGCACACATTGCCTTGGATCCTTAGCTGTTCCCTGTACTCGGAGTATATTTTCCTACTTCTCACTTCGTTTCCAAACTTTCTGCAGATACAGCTTAGGGAAAAACCAGTGAACTTCCTCTTTCTGGGTCGTTTTCTTTGATTCCTGATTTATTTGGATGTCTATCCTCCATGAACCAACAACACTCAGTGCACAGTTCTTTGGCACCAAGAATGTGGTCATCTTCACTTCACCTCTCTGTCTCCCTCTCAATAGCATAAGTAGCCCAGGATGATAACCTAGTCTTCCTCATCTTTGTATTCCTCTCATTTATCAGAGCCCTGAGCAAACAAGGCAAGGAGTCAAGACAATGCTGTCATTTGGGGGAGATCATGACGTAGCTGGACTAGAAAGTTCCTTGGAGGCAGAAGCCTGCAAGGTCAGTGTTGCTGAGGAAGGAAGCTTTTCTGAGGAGCTGGAACTTGCTCTGGACTTTGAAAGATGCTCTGGATTGGGAGGTGGTGAAGAAGCAGGAGGGCACAGCCACCGGGACTGCTAGAAAGTGCCTGTTCCCTCCATCTTGAACCCAAACCTGCCTCTCTGTGGTTTCCACCAGTTGCTCCTAGCTCAATATGTGAGATCATGCATAACCAGCCTAATCCTTTTCCAAACAGCCCTGCAGTGTTTGAAAAAACCTTAGATTTCCCCAGGTTTTCTTTTCCTAGGGCTGGATGTCTCTAATCATCACTCACAGCATTTTCTGAGCACCCCATCCAGGTACCCACAGCATCGGGCCACAAAGGAGGTCAGGACTAATGCTTCCATGTCTGAGATAGAGGCTAAGTACAAGGGAGACCCAAAAAACTCCAGAATTTATTTGCAAAAATTGTGTATTTATTCTTACATGTGTAAACCTCACCTTCAAAGTACTCTCCATTTGATGCAATACACCTACTGAGACAATTTTTTCCACTACTCAAAACAGTTTTTGATCTTGTCAGTATTGATGTTTTTTAGTGTTTCTGCTGTTTTTTGTTTCAACCCTTCCACATTGGCAACATGTTTCCCTTTGAAGACTTTCTTCATCTGGGGAAACAAAAAAAAGTTGTTTGGGCTGAGATTGGGTCAATAGGGAGGGTGGGGTAGAGGAGTCATGCTGTTTTTTAGTCAAAAACTGTTGAATGCTCAGCATGGTGTGGGCAGGTGCACTCATAAATCACCCATCATGAAATGGGCAACCTGTTGAAAGAGTCTTCAAAAAAATTCACTGAAGCAAATGCACCCTCTCAGAACAACACCAGCTGGTGCACTGATACAGATGGGTTCCTAGAACACTCACCTAGCAGACAAAGCCTGTACAACAAGGGTCCCACCTTCCAGGAGATAATTCTGGGGTTTTTTTGGTTCCCTCCTCATATAGGCTGTTCTGCACCACAACTGTCGGCGCCCACATGTACTCGCTTACTCATGCTGACCTAGTGTCAGTGAGGACCACTGAGTCCTCTTCATAGAAGGAAAACCATGTCTGCCTACCTATCAGTGTCATTTACTCTCCACTCATTCATTCCCTCCCTCATTCCACAAACGCTCAGTAAGCATTTACTATATTCCAGGTGCTGTGTTAAGTGCTGGGGACATGAGGTCCAGCAGAGTGCCCGACATAAATGTGGAAGCTTGCATTTGTCTCTGGTATCATCCTTTCACAGCAGGTTCAGGCTTCTAATATTTCTCTCTTTTCCTCTGTCTATCTCTATGCCTCTCTGTCTCCCCCAGCTCCAGAGAGATAGATGGATAAGTGCATACAGATACATAGAACAAGCATGTACGTGTGTATATATTTATAATTTTTTCAAGTGTTCATGGTACACCCCTTGTGTTCTGATAAGGCTGATTGGTATAGAGAAGAAAGTTTATCATGGATGTAAACTGTGGATTACAATCTTAGCTAATGTTAAAATCATAACTGCTCCAAGTTGCTAGGACAGAGGAAAACAGCGTGTGTTGGGGGCGGGGAGTGTTGGGCAACAAATACGTAAAATGTGTGGACTTTGAGTCAGACTCTCTGAGATCAGATGTGGACTCTATTACTTACTAGTTCAGTGACTGACAGCAAACTTTAATTTCCACATGTCTCGGTTCCTTCTGTGTGTATCTCAGTATATTCAGGGATAATAATAGTTTCTGTTCCAAGGGTTGTTGTGATAACGAAATAGGGTAATGTATGTGAAGTGTTTGTGCCTGAAGCACATCAAAGACTCAACAGATGATAGAAAAGAATTATGTAAGAAAAGTAGTTCTTATATTGCCTGAAAGAAAATTAATTTTCAAGGAAGCAAAACGAGACACGATGGTGTTGAAGTCCATTATGACCAGCCTCAGAGGTTTCTTGAACTAAAACTCCACTGGAATTTGACATTGACTTTTGCTGCGCTTTAGCCAGTATTGAGAAATGTTTTCACCAGAGCGAAATGGTTGTCGTAACAATACTTGCTGACATAGAATTTGACTTGGATTAGTAGGTAGTTAAATTAATAGTGAAAAAAATAATTAAAATCTCTGACTCTAAAATGTGACTTTTTTAAAACCTACTTTGTACACATTTCACTTTCCACAACAATTCAAAATACAGGGTGTGACTTTTATACAATATGTAAGTGACTTACATTTCTACCATACGATTTAATTAATAGCTGAACACAACTTGTAGATTATATTTTATTATTTTAAAGGCTTGTTTTTTTTCCTGTACACTCATTTGAAGGACTTTAAAAATAAGCCATGGGAACAACATTTCATAGACAGTAACTTGCTGCCTCATCCTTAACTCAGATGGTTCTTGTACTGCCAAACTCTAGTTTGTTCTAAGCAAACCAAGGGAGTCTACCATTGATAAAAGACTTAAGGATATTGCCAAATTTGGTTTTGAAGGTACTTGGGATATTACTTATAATTTCTTAATGAATTCCAGCAGCTCTTTCTGATAATTAAGAAATAAGCAAAGCCCGCAGCAGCATGCCAGTACAGTGGAGTAATGGCTGTTAAAGACATGAGCTTTGGGACTATTTGGAAACAAATGGTCATTTCACCAGAAAAGTAAAACAAACTGAGCAGTTTTACTCAACTTTCCTTCTTCGGCTCTATGCCATATTTATAGGTCAGCTCCGACTAGTCAGTCCTGGTGAGGTTTTTATTTGTCAGCTGTACGAACTTTCACCGTGGCAGTACTTAGCTCTGTTCTCACTCTCTGCTCTGATAGCAGGTACATGTTTATTTTCTTTATTTTAAGAAAGTGCTCCATTATTTTTTCATATAAAATAAAGTTATAAAACAATTTGCAGAGTCAAAGCCAGTTAACTCCGTGTCATCCTGGACAAAGACGGCAAATAAATGCATGTGAATTGTGTCTCCTCGCTTTGCCTTTTAAGATTTAGTATAAGAATTTTGACTTAACACATTTTATATTGATGGAAGCATTGCAAGTAATTTTAAGTGATGGATATTAGTTACTCTACCTCACTCAGGGTATAACTTCCTGAGTATTTCATAAAATTAATTGTCTCATGATCCCGTAAAAAAAGACTCAATTTCTACCCCCTTATAACTACCTATCAGGTATTAAAGTGTGGTGAAAATAAAACAAGATGGGAAAATGATCTCAGTAAAAAGGCCTCTTTTTACTTAGACAATTGGAATGGATCTTATTGCCTTGTTGAAAATATGCTGAGTAATGAATAACAAAGCTTTGACTGAATAATCGGTGTGCTACATGCAGGTCAGAAGAAGTCTAGGACAGGTGGCTAGGAAGAAGTCTGGAACTTAAATTAGGCATCGTTCCTTTATCTAATTCTCAGAGAGCTACGCTCACGAAACTGTCAAGAGTAAGGACCTTACAGGTCCTCTTCCTTTTGGACATGAGAAAATGGAGGCTGCACATGAAAAAGTTAGAGGCCAGAGGGGCGACATGAAGGCCGCCAGCAATTCAGGGGGGAAACCTGGATTTTCTCACCATCACAATGTCATAGACGGCTTTATAACTCCTACCTCAGTAAGGGCCAGGAACAGCTTTCGCGCTGTAGAGGCAGATGGTAGAAGAGAGAGACACAGATCATTGGACTAGGGGATGGAAGACATAGGTCAAGGTTGTTTCCCTAGTTCTTTGGACAAGTCACTAATGCTCTAAACATCAGTTTTCTCATTTATTAACTGGGTATATGACTATTTGCTCATTTACCTCAATGGATCAGATAAAATGTTTTTTTTTTTTGTGAAAGTGCTGTAACAACTAAAGGTAACTGATATGTAAGATATTACAAAATACCATTGGCCATTTTTTTCCCTAAGGACTTCTGAACAGCTCTCCAGGGGCACCAAAAATCCCAATTGACTACCACCCAAAGGGACATAAGAGACACAAAGCATTATCTGGCATCTCAAATACATCCTATTCACAGTGAAATCCTCAAGAAGTCTGCTTTCACTCAGCAAACTGTGAACATTCGTTTCATTTATTTATTCATTCATGAACTCATTCATTGAACAAATGAGGCATAAAAATATTAGACATAGTCCTTGCCCTTCTCTAAAGGGGGTAGCAGACTAATAAATGAATATGATTCAATATGGAAAATGTTGTATATTAAGGACTGGGGAAGAGTACAAGAAGAAGTAAAGGGCTATAAAGAGGTTTTAAGAAAGAAGTGGTCTTGAAGGTGGAGTAACGCTGAAACCTACTGAGAATGAGAGGACATGCTAAGACTTCCACTCAAGGAGGAGCCTCAATGAAGTCGTGAGAATGTGACCAGGCAGACATGTGGGGGAATGTTGGGTTGACCAGCGAGCCAGAAAGTAGCAGAGACTATTGAGAAATGGGTCTAGAGAGGCAGGATGTGGTCAGATCGTAAAAGTCCTTGGTTAGCTGAGGAGATTTGTCTTTATCCAAAAGACATGAAACTCTGACATTTGTCTATAACTAGTTTCTTTTTCAGTTAAAAATGAGAAGGTAATTATTGAAATATTCAAACACTTCACATATGCAAAAAAGAAACACAAGGTTTGAAAAACTTCAATGAAGCCAAACTTCTGGACATGACAATCATTACCTTTAGGTGAACACTGTTTTAGACTTACCTCTGTGTACACATACTAACAGATTAAAAGACAGAAATACTTTTATAAAAATAGGATGTATTCTGGTTTTGGCACAAGGTCAGGGGAATTAACATAAATTCTACCCACCCTTCAATTCCATAGTTATGAGACCATGGACATGCTAGATACATGTCCAAATATATAAATTAATTAAAAAGATAACTTCTGGCATGATGACATGCCAGAAATAAAGGCAGCTTTAGGTTTAAGCAGTAAACTTAGCAGATGCTGTAATGGTTTTGGAAGATGTTAGACTGGATAAGAGGATTAGAGGTGGAGGTTTAATGCCCATGTAAACATGGGAAATATGGCATTGGGCCTGAGTGAGGCAGGATGCTGGAACAGAGGTCCCTACTTAGAGCTGGGATCCTGGAAAGAAAAGATTGCTCCCTTGGTGAAAAGAGTAGTAAAAACCTACTCACTGGTTCAGGTAGAGTGACTAGAAAGTTTGTTACTTTTTGGAATTTTGGATGGGAAAATATGAGAAAAATTAAAGCCCTTGGCCACCCCAAATCATGTGAAGTTGGAATTCACATCGGCAATTTAATGCCAGAATGTCCAAGCTGAGAAACTAACATCAGAACTAATTCCAGACCAAAAGCAAAAGTAAAGTTGCTCTGTAGTAATGCTTTTACATCTTAGGGTGCACAAGTATTCTGAGGAAAGAGGAGAAACAATTAAACTTATAATTCCATGGAAAAAAATACCTTGAGAGAGAGTATAAATAGGAAAACTACTAGTCCCATGAACTTGAGGTACTATAGCAATCTGAGAAAGACTAGAAAATAAATGTTTCAAATGGTTAAAGTGATTAAAAACTGAAAAATCTTGAGAGAACAGCACACTGTGAAGAGAGAGATTTGAAGAACAAATAGAGCTTCTAGAAATATAGACATGTCATTGTTATCTCCATGAATGAGTTAAATACCCGATTGATTATACATAGCTGAAGGAAGACTAGTGACTTGGAAGAAAGAACTGAGACAATTACTTAGAGTTCAGCAGACGGATACAGAGATAAAAAAACAAAAACAAGTTTAAGAGATATGGAAGATATCATAGATAAGAAGAGAGAATGGAGAAAGCGCAATGCTTGAAGAGATATGACTTGGAATTTTCCAAAGCTGATTTAAAAAAACTCCCAGTAGGTCTTAATCTGAAGACCCGTATACTTAATGGTACACTGGTAGATGTTTAACTACAAGTTGGCCAAGATAAACAGTTAGCCCCGACTTGCAGGGTTTGCTGACTATTGTGCTGTCAGTACTGTCATGGTGGGTAATTCCAGGTGATCCGCTGGATTCAGGTTGCTTCACTGCAAGTGGAGGTGGGAGGAGACCTGCACGCTGGGCGCTTGTGAGCTGGTGTGAGCTGACTCCAGCCCACAGCTGCGTATGCTGGAATCCTTGTGAAACAGGAAATACAAATAAAGAAAATTAACATATATGAACGTTGTAATGAAACCTCACAGCACTCATGACAGAGAGAATATCTTTATTATGAATGCAAAAGATAGATTCTCTTCTGAGGGAAGACTTAGTTTGATGGGAGACTTTTTGGCAATAGGGCTGGAAGGCAGTGGAATACCATCCTCAAAGTATTGAGTAAAAGAAAAATCAACCTATAATTCTACACTTACTTTTATCACTTTTTTAGAAGTAAGGTTAAAGTAAAAAAAAAGTTGAGGAGAGGTGAGAGAATTTACTAAGCACTGATGCTTGCTGAAAGAACTTATTCAAAGGGATTTCAGGAAGGACAAAAAACCACTCAGAAGCAAAGGTTTGGATAAAAAAACTATAACCATAAGTAAATACTTTATAAATACGCATTTTTATGCTTCATCCTTTATAAATAACCTATAATAAATAATAATGATTGATTTAGAAGGAGATTTATCAGTAAGGTAGAATGAAATGAAATACAAGGAGGTCCCTGTAAAGCATTGTAGTGTTTGGCAAGAGCATAGAGTATAACAGAAAGCAGGAAAGGAGAAACACCAATTCAAAATAGAAAAGGAAAGTAAATACATAGCACAAAATAGGAAGGCAGTAATAAGTTCAAATGTATCAGTAATCCAAATAAATTAACACACTGTGTATTCAAATATTGAAAAGCAGAGATTCTCATATTGGATGTAAAATATACAAGGTCTGCCTGGAAAAGTCCAGCCATTGTTGATATGAGAATGGTTTGCGCTACATCAGTGTAACCTGGCAGCCAAGGAGAGTGGATTGGAATGGGCATGCGTGAAAAATGCGCACTTCACTGAACTAGTCAAGGGTGGTACACACCATTGAGTGAGCATGTGTACTGTGTGGCAGTCGCACTGGAAATGACTGAGCAAGTAGAGCAATAAATCTGTATTAAATTTTGCATTAAGCTTGAGCATTCCTCCAAGAAAACTATTTGGATGATTCAGAAGGCTGAAGCTGTGGGCAACTGGTGACTGACAGCTTCATCAGGACATGCATCACATCTCGTGCAGAGTTTTTGGTGAAACATCAAACCACCCAGGTGACTCAAACCCCTTACAACCCAGATTTGGTACTCTGAGACTTCTCACTTTTCCCAAAACTAAAATCACCTTTGAAAGGAAAGAGATTTCAGATGGTTGATGAGATTCAGGAAAATACCATGGGACAGCTGATGGTGATTGGGAGAACTGAGGGAGGTCCCTACCTACTCTGAAAGGGATTGTCCTATGTACAATGTTTCTTGTATTTTGTATCTTCTTCAACAAATGTCTCTATTTTTCATATTAAATGGCTGGATACCTTTGGGACAGACCTCATACATCTATACGTAGCTCACAGAAAAATACAAGTATGTTATAGAGATTTAAGAGCAAAGGATGAGGAAAGATATACTAATATTTAATAACAAATAATAAAAATACAATATACACTCTCACAAACACAAAGCAATATTATAGTAGCAATATTGTTATCAGATAAAAATATTATTAAGATAAAAAGCATTATTAAGGAAAAAGAGGTCAATATACAGTGAATGATAAAGGTATAAGGAGAAATTTACTGGGGAAATCTATCTATCTATCTATCTATTTATCTATCATCTATCTATCTATCTATCTATATCTATCTATCTATCTATCTATGTCATCTATCTATCCACTTATCTGTCTATCTATCTCTCTGGAGCTGGGGGAGACAGAGAGGCATAGAGATAGACAGAGGAAAAGAGAGAAATATTAGAAGCCTGAACCTGCTGTGAAAGGATGATACCAAACAGAGACAAATGCAAGCTTCCACATTTATGTCGGGCACTCTGCTGGACCTCATGTCCCCAGCACTTAACACAGCACCTGGAACATAGTAAATGCTTACTGAGCGTTTGTGGAATGAGGGAGGGAGTGAATGAGTGGAGAGTAAATGACACTGATAGGTAGGTAGACATGGTTTTCCTTCTATGAAGAGGACTCAGTGGTCCTCACTGACACTAGGTCAGCATGAGTAAGCGAGTACATGTGGCCGCCGACAGTTGTGGTGCAGAAGAGCCTATATGAGGAGGGAACCAAAAAAACCCCAGAATTATCTCCTGGAAGGTGGGACCCTTGTTGTACAGGCTTTGTCTGCTAGGTGAGTGTTCTAGGAACCCATCTGTATCAGTGCACCAGCTGGTGTTGTTCTGAGAGGCTGCATTTGGTTGACTTTGGTGAATTGTTTTTATAGACCATTTCAACAGGTTTGTCCATTTCATGATGGGTGATTTAGGAGCCCACACCGTGCTGAGTGTTCAGTAGTTTTTGACCAAAACTGGCATGACCCCCATGCCCCACCCTCCCTATTCGCTGGATCTCAGCCCGAACAACTTTTTTTTTGTTGTTTCCCCAGGTGAAAAGTCCTCAAAGGGAAAAGTTTTGCTGATGTGGAGGAGGTGAAACAAAATACGGCAGAAGCACTAAAATACATTAAAATTGACAAGTTCAAAAACTGTTTTGAGTAGTGGAAAAAACGTCTGGATAGGTCTAATGCACCAGATGGAGAGTACTTTGAAGGTGACTGAAGTTCAAACATGTAAGAATAAACACAATTTTTTAATAAATAAATTCTGAGTCTTTTGGGGGTCCCCCCTCATATATACACATCTATGATAGATCTCACTGCAAGAAATATTTCTAAAAATTCTCTCTAGAATCCATATGCCCTGGTATACAGAGTAATTTTTCTTCAATATTTCAAGCAAAAATCCTAAAATTGACCTGACTTGACTAGTTCAGTGCACATGCTCAGACCTGAAGGAATCCATGCGGTGGCCAGGGCTGCAGTGACATTGGCTGCACTGGTTCAAACCAATTGCTGCCTGCGTTGGGCACCAGGAGTCTGCAGATTCAAGCTTGTCTTCATTTTGAGGGAAATTTTTCTCCTAATAATCTTTGAATGATTTTTGCTTCCACAGGTGTTTTGAATTCTACACCTAAGGGATGGCCAAAACTTGTCTGTATTCCAGGTTATCTTTGTTATTTTTGTATGTTTTCCCCTTGTTGTTTAAATCTCTGCCTTTTTCCACTGCATTTCCTGGGATTATTGCAAGCATTTTGGTGGGGGAGGGGGTGTCAGTAATTTGATTTTCAGTTTAATTAGTCTTAAATTTGTCTTCTTAGTTTTGCAATCTTCCTTTTCATCTCCTTTAGCTAGTTTTATCGGATTAGCACACCTATGAGATGATTATATAGGCTGAAGTGCTCACGGGGAACTCTCTCTCCCATGGTTATGGCTTCGGGCTGCCTGGGTCCTTCCCCTAGCTTGCCTGCTGTGTTGCTGCCTTTTAATGCTTTCCTCTTTGTAAAATGTTTACATGGTTACCACACCATGTGTTTTTATCTTGTTTATGTCCAACAGAGGGATCTCGGTCCAGATTTTTTTGCACTGATATATCATAGACGAATTATTTGACTCATTCTCCTTTCATCTTTCTGTTTACTGCACCTGGTTGGAGGTGCATCTTCTTTCATTGTGGAGACGAGATTTGGGCTTTGGAACATTTGCCCCAATCTAGTGTGGAGTCCTAGAGTCTTCACTCCATCAGAGAGAGCCAGCCCTGTTTATTCGCTTCTCACCATTATCTTCCTGATAGATATTCCTTCAAAAGAGGGAAAAGATGAGAGAACCCTACTTAAGGTCTTTCCTCCCCACATTGGGAATATCAATACCAATATTTAAGATTTTATGAAGTCACAAGTACTGCCTCTGGGAGACCTGGGGACATTTTGAGTCAGAATATGGTTTCCTTGGCCCTCAGTTTTTGATACTCATGGCAGTAAGTTTTTCCCCTTTGGTTTTTTTGGTTGATGCTGATGTTTACCTTTCACCTGAACCATTTTTGTTAAGAGTTACAAAAGAGAATGATGTGATCAACTTTACTTCCCAATATTTAACTAGAAGTCTATAGAAGGGGTTTCATTAGTGGAGATTCATGTTTTAAAGCATGATGGCAAGCACAGAAAGATGCTCAGAAATGTTCATGGAATAAATGAGTGAATAGTAAAAGGTGAAAGATTTAAACAATCTGAAGAGAAACCAGAGTATGAAAATGAGTGAATAGGAGAGGTATAAAAATGAGAGTGTGGGTGGAGTGAGAAGAGAAGATGCGATGGATGGGTTTGGGAGTAGACTGATGAATTGACTTTGGAACTCTTTTGAGCTAGAATGACATTCATTTAATCTGGCGTCTACCTTTGGGTAGATGTTAATGATTTGCAAAAGCGTGAGTCTTAATCTACAGAGCCAGTTGTTGGAGAAGTGAACCATGAGCTATCAATGAAAGCTCATGGACCTAGGCACACTTTCATTTCGTTGGTTGGATGATAAAGTTCTGGCTTTGAGCAGGCCTTGGTTGTTGTGCCTTGCCTCATCCCTCCCCACCCCTTATACTCTCCTGCCCAGCTGCCACCACATAGACTGTGACCGACAGATCTACTCTGTACAGGAAAGAACACTAGGTCCTAATAAAATGCTCCCATACATTTGGTACTACGAATCTAACAAGCTGTAACAAAATTAATTGGCTGGAGCAAGCTTCCTCAAGCTTGAGAATCTGGTTCTCTCTCATCCTCCTAGATATTTTTTGAGTTTGCTTGAAGTTCAGGTGGTTGTGGACATGCAGCAGCCTTCAGATTAGGAAGGGAATTGGTTAGAACGCTTGTCTTTGAAAGTGTCAGAAATCCAACCTGAATTAGCATAAACAAAGTAAAGCACGTGAGAGAGATGCTGTTGCTTATTCCCTGAAATGATGGATGGAGAAGAGGAGGGGTTGTTCTCAGCATGATTCAGTCCAAGAACAGGCACATCAGGACTCCTTCTTCGTCTCTCATTTCTGCTTCTCTCTGCTTCTCGCCCTCTTCTCTCCAGCTGACTGACTCCATGCAACTGCAGGAATCCAAGATCTTACATTCGTACAGTCTAGTGACCAGAGAGGAAAGAAAACTTGCTCCAGATCTTGTGACAAACCCAGGGGAAGATTTTCATTGACTCAAGCCAGTCATGTATCCAAAAGTAGGGTGGGATTGTGGGCTAGCAAATTGACAGCTCCCACCAGAAATAGGTGTTCCCTAAAAAAGCAAGGGAGGTGATAGTCTGAGCACATAAAATAACACATTTTCACTGAGGGGGAGAATGAAAGCCTCCATATGCTTTGCAGGAACAACATTCACCCCTGCTGAGCTGTCGGGGGATATGACCCTTCACTCCCATCCAAATATATGAGTGCCACTTGATACCTTTAGATTATTCCCTTTTGCCAACCCCACAAAACTGGCACTTCTTTATTTTGTAACCTCAAATAAAAGTGAACCCCATGATGTTTCCAGGTTCAACTTAATTCTAACCAGTTGTCACTTCCTCCACCTAGGAGCTGGTAGGGAAACAGGTATTAGGCCTCTGCTGCTTCGTGTTATGGCTAATGCACAAGAGAGACCCTTTTCTAGAACCAAAGAGCCCCAGGTACACCACAGAGGATGAAGAAAGATGGCAGGGGACCAACTGGTTTTTGTTTGGACCACAATTAAGAGAAGGTTCACTTGCTCTAGTGCTTTTAAAATCAGCTCTGCTCCAAAGCACTTGGGTTATGTATTTGCCATCTTGCAGAAAGACTCCGTATTTGAGATTCAAGCCAAATGCTTTTTAGCCCACTTATAACAGACACTGCTGCCCTGGGCCCTGCCGGCTGACTGGGCTGGCAGCCAGTTCCGAGACTCACCATGATAGCACATGCCATTTAATACGCAGGGAAGAATGGTGACATGGTTTAGATTAGGGGCAATGCTAACCATGTACCAAATACCTTTCACACGGCCCAGGCACTATTTTTTCTTTAGCCAACTTTCTCTCATTGTTAAATAGCAAAACTTCACATTTTATTTTATTTTTAAAAATATTTCATTTATTTATTTTTAGAGAGAGGGGTAAGGAGGAAGAAAGGGAGGGAGAGAAGCAATGATATGAGAGAAACATTGACCTTCTGTCTCTCGTATGGGTCCGGACTGGGGATGGGGAATCAAACTGGCAACTTTTTGCTTTGTGGGATGATGATACCCGAGCAACTGGACAGGGCAAAAAAATTTTACATTTTAGAAGGAATAGTTGCTTATATTATTTTACTTTTAATAAGCTGATAGGTAGCATATTGTTCCTGCAGATTCAAAGATTAAAAAATCAATACTTTGGGAGAAAATGTAATAAAATTCTGAAGACTATGGGAAGATTAGAACTGACCAATTTGGTGACTTTAAATTTCATGAGGAAGACTTTTCTTTCTTTTTTTGGTTTAATTTTGTGTTTTTCTATTTTCTATCTAGCATTAAACACTCGTCAGATATGCCTGACACACAGTAGGTACTCATCAGATATTTATTGATGAATAAATAAATAAATGAATATACTAAACTTTCTAGAAGGAAGAACTGACCAATGATTAAAATAAAAATCCAGGCAAAACCAAGTTTAAATATGTGCTTTCTTACAAAGGGAGTTAATCACATAAGAGGAAAATTGATCTAGTTTTCTCTATTCCCAATTTTACCTGGAATGAGAAGTTCCAAACCCTCAGATAAATGAATTGTCCTTGCAACGTGTCTATCTTACCACGAGATGCTAGACATTGTACGATTCCCACGTGCCAGTTTTCCAGCTGTAGTTTCTCAACTAAAGAGTTTCAAGATAAATTTGGTTAGTTTTTAGTCACATGTATGACCCAAGTGATGATATGTTACTCAGAGTATCTCAGAATCCTCACATCAGTTTTGGTATTTATGAAGTTAGGACAACTTATGTAATTTGTGGGGGCTCAGTACAAAATGGAACTGTGGGGACCTTGTTCAAAGATCACTAAAAATCCAGACAGTGACAGCACGGCATTAAACCATGCGCAGGCCCTTCTGAGCCGGGGACCTACGTGACTGCATAGGAGGCATGTCCACAAAGCCGGCCCTTAGAAACTCCTTGTCTTCCGGACACTCTCGAAGCGCTGGTGAGTTCATATTCACAGCAAGACCCTACCGAAATCACTGGGTTACTTAAATATTTCAAACGTGGTGACGAGAACTAGGAAAATGTGAGGCACTGGCATAGGTGAGACTGGAACCTAGGGTCATTGTCTCCCAGTCTGAGCTATCCTCCAGCAGAGAGATCACAACGGAAAATTCCAGGGACATAACTTGCTTCCATTAACTCTTAAAATAATGATCTTGGATCTTACATTGAATTTTTAGCATTTTGCTTTGGTGTAACCTGAGAGTTAATATATCTAGGCCACTTAAAATGTCTTCAATTAAGTAACAACCTTTATTTGTGCTAAATACTTTAGGAAAATGTATTCTATTAATCTGAAAATCCATCACAAAAAGAAATTTCAATAACTCAAATAATAGACAATTCTGCTCTGAATTAGTTTGAGTAGATATCATTAAAATAATGATTTACATGCAATTAATTTTGGATTCATTGTAATGATTTTTTTTGTTTATTGAGCTATAATTTACATATAGTAAAAATTAACCTTTTTTTGGTGTACAGATGATGAAGTTTCACAAACTTACACAGTCAGGCTATTGCCCATACAATAGAGATACAGAACATGCACAGCTTCCCAAAAGTTTCCTTCAAGACCCTTCAAGGTCATTTGCTGTCCTCACCCCAGGCCCTGGGAACCACTGATAATTTGTCTTTCCATTTTTGCCTTTTCTGGAATGCCATATGAAAGAAATAATTTACATGAAAGTCTTTTAAGTTGGCTTATTTTACTTACAATATTTTCTTTGCTTTACAACCTCATCAGCAGTATTTAGTAATTATCTTTTTAAAAAAGCCTAATACGTATGCAGTGGTGTCTCATTGCGGTTTTAATATGCATTTCCTAATAACTAATGATATTAGGCATTTTTTTATGTGCTGTTTGCTCTGTGTATCTTCTTTGGTAAGGTATGTTGTTCAAATCTGTTTCCTGTTACTTTCTATTTATTAAATACTTTTACGTATTAGTTTTTTCCTAGCTTAGTAAGATATAATATGTATAACATTGCATAATTTTAGGCTGTTAAATATAATGATTTGGTATATGTATACACTGCTAATAATCACCACAGTAAGTCTAGTTACCATCCTTCGCCTCACATGAATATAATTTTTTTTTCAATGGGAACTGAACCGTCAGAAAAGACAGCTATCATCATGGTTTTATTCAAATGATGGTGTAAGAGGAATGGGAAAGACCTGAGGGTCCCCTTTGCCCAGGAATAGACTAGAATGAAGGCTACCCCAACACTCAACTTCCTCTTATGATTTAAAAAATGTATTTTTCATCTGGTACCCCGCATTTTTCATGGAAGAGTTTGTGGGGTCTCTTACAGCACCAACAGGACATTTTGGCAGTGCTTTACCAGGAGACCGGCCTTGGGGCAGAGGGTGTCCTCCTCACTGCTCCTGACCACCATGAGAGCTCTCGGTATCCCGCTGTCTTTCCAGGTGAGTGCGTGCAAACAAGGGAAAGGCAGGTACCAAGGAGGCTAGCGTGAGCCGCTACGAATCGCTCCTCCTTGTCCATACACTGCCTTTGCAGAGGCTCTGGTGGCTCTGCTCACTTCTGTCTGTTTTTTTCTGCTCCTTCCACTGCTGTGCTCTTTGGTCCTTCTTCATCCTTGAGTCCACCTCCTTGAAATGACCTCTGACTCCAGCTGCCTGGCACACTCTGCAGCCCACACCTTTTTTTGACTACTTTACAGGTGACTTGGCATTTCTCCTTGCCAAGCCCAGCCTTCTGTGCCAGTTTCTCTCATTCTAAGATGTCCACCATGCTCACCACAGCTTCTGCCTTTTTCTTGGTTGGCTCCAGCATCTTCAAAATCCTCAGTTTCTTTCTGGATTTAACCTCAGTCACTTTCCTGGTGGGATGCACATTGATTTCCCGCCAGTGTTTCTGGTAATGCTCCACTTCCTTCCTGTCAATAGGCAATTGTCATGTTCTGTGATGTTTTCGTCCGGCCACAAATCACTCTGGAAGCTCCCCACTCATCCTCAGTAAATGAATACTGACTGGAAGAGTTAACTATGAGGCCCCCCTTGGCCTTTTTGGGAAGAGGCAATAAAGCAAGGCCTTCAGGGTCCAGTATCTGATGTTTCACTAGGTCCTCAATAGACACTCTCTCAAACTCATCATCTGACTTAGGTCCACAGCATCACTTCTCATAATGGCCTGGTTCCCAGCTCTCTTCATCCTCACTGCTGCTGCTATCACTGTCTGAGCTGTCAGCTCTCTTTTCACCCCCAGGGCCAGTGGCAGCCTCTGTCCCTGATGGAGCCTCTGCCTCCTTAGGGGGCCTTACCCTGGCACCAGGAAGATTCTCTCAGTCTTCAAATTGGAAGATGGTGGTGGCAGTGGCTGCAACTGCCTCTTTGGAGGGCTCTCACATAGGAGCTGGGCCTGAATGATCCCCGGGACCTCCTCAAGCCCACTGAAGCCATCCTTTGAGAACCGCAAGTTGGCTTGTTCTCCCTCCAAGACTGCCTCTTCCTTCAATGGCACCAGCAGTTGATTCTCTTGTTCCTTTTCTTTTTTATCATCTTCTGTTTCAGCAAATTGTAAATGCCTTTGGTCCTTTAGACTCTGAGGCCTTCTGACTCCTGCCAGCTTCTCTGGATCCAGGTCTTAAATGTTTGGTAGTATTCAGCTGTGAAACCACTGGGCTCCGTGCTTTTCTTTGTCGGTGGGTTTTTGATTACTCCTTCAGTCTCCTTAATCATTATATGTCTGTTCAGATATTTTGTTTTTTCATGATTCAGTCTTGGTTGGTTGTATGTTTCTAGGAATTTATCCGTTTCTTCTAGGTTGTCTAGTGTGTTGGCATATAGCTGTTCATAGTAGTCACTTATGATCCTTTGTAGCTGTCATGTCCTCTCTTTCATGTATAATTTTTATAGATTTGAGTTCCCTCTTTTTTTCTGGTTAGTCTGGCTAAAGTTCTGTCAATTTTGTTTATCTTTTCAAAGAAACACTTTTCAGTTAGGTTGATATTTTCTATTGTTTCTCTGTTTTCCAATTATTTATTTCTGCTTTAATCTTTATTATTTCTTTCCTCCTGCTAACTTTGGGCCAACTTTGTTCTTCTTTTTCTAGCTCCTTGAGGTGTAGAGTTAGCTTGTGTATTTGAGAACTTTATTTTTTTATGTATGTGTTTATTGCTATAATATTCCTTCTTAGAACTGCTTTTGCTATATTGCACAAATTTTGGTATATTGTGTTTTCATTTTTGTTCATTTCAAGATAATTTTTCATGTGTCTTTTAGATGATTCTTTGATTTTTTTTGGTTATTCAGCAGTGCATTGTTTAATTTCTATGTTTGTGAATTCCCCAGTTTCTCTTGTTATTGATTTCTAGCTTCATACCATTGTGGTCAGAAAAGATACTTGGTATTATTTAAATTTTCTTACACTTCCTAAGACTTGTTTGGTGGCCTAACATATAATCTCTCCTAAAAAAATATTTCTTGTGTGCTTGAAAAGAATGTGTATTCTGCTGTTATAGAATAAAATGCTTTGTATATGTTTGTTAGGTCTATTTTATCCACAGTGTTCTTCAATCTGCTGTTTTCTTATTGATTCTCATTCTGTATTATCTATTCATTGTTGAGAGTGGGCATTAAAGTTCCCAACTATTGCTCTTTATTTCTCTTTTTAGTTCTGTTTGAATTTGGTGCTTTATACATGTAGGTGCTTTGATGCTGGGTATCTGATTATTTACAAATGTCGAATCATCTTGAGGCCCTTTATTATTATATAGTGACATTATTTGTCTCTTTTGACCATTTTTAGCTTTAAGTCTGTTTTCTTAAAGCTACTCCTGCTTTCTTTTGGTTACCATTTACTTAAAATATCATACCATCCTTTCACTCTTAGTCTACATGTGTCTTAAAGTGTGTCTCTTTTAAGCAAAATATCATTGAATCTAGGCTTTTTAAAAAATCCATTCAGTGTCTTTCAATTGTAAACTTTATTTACATGTAGGGTGATTGTTGTTAGCTAAGGACTTCCTATTGCCATTATCTTAACTGTTTTCTGACTGTTTTGTAGATCCTTTGCTCTGTTTTTCTTATTTGTTCTCTTCTTTGGGGACTTAATGAATTTCTGTAGTGGTATGTTTTGACTCCTTAATCACGATCTTTTGTGGAACTACTACAGGTTTTTCCTTTGTGGTTACCATATGGCTTACATAAAATATATTTATAACATCCTATTTTAAGTTTGTAATGAATTCCATAGCATTTCAAAATTTTACACTTTTACTTCTTCCCCACCCCCACATTCTAGGTTATTGTTATTACAATATACATTTTTACTTTATGCATTCGGTAACAAACTACTGTAATTATGATTATTTTAAGTCAATTTGTTGTTTGACTTTTGAACAAGAGTAGTGAGTGAATTATGCATGACCATTACAATATTATAAAATCTGACCTTGAACATATACAAGGTCTGTCCAGAAAGTACCCATCCACGTAATGTGAAGAATAGAGACATTTATTGAAGAAGATACAAGAAACATTGTACATAGGACAATGACGCCTCAGTCCCTTTCAAAGTAGGCACCTTGGGACCTCATACAATTCTCCTAGTGTCTCTTTCACTGTTCAAAAACTCTGCAAAATCTTTTGTGGGAATTGCCATTAGCTCTCTTGTCATATTTTCCTGAACCTCCTCTGCAGTCTGAAGTATCTTCCCTTTCAAAGGTGATTTTTGTTTTGGAAAAAGCCAGGAGTCACAGAGGGCCAAGTCTGGGCTGTAAGGGGGCTGAGTCATCTGGATGATTTGATGTTTCACCAAAACCTCTGCCTAAGACATGATGCATGAGTGGTCGTGTTGTCGTGATGAAGCTGCCAGTCACCAGTCACCCATAGCTGTGCCCATTTTCATGTATTGTATCTCTCAACAGATGAAGAACATTGAGGTAGTACTCCTTATTAATTGTTTGGCCTAGAGGGGTATACTCGTGATGGACAACACCTTCCCAATCAAAAAACACAGCTGAAGTGGTCTTGATCTTGCTTTGACTTTCCTGTGCCTTCTTCAGGTGTGGAGAACCAGATGACTTCCACTGGGACAACTGGGCCTATTTTCTGGATCAAATGAGTCTCTTGTTACAACCTTCTTGAGGAGATCTGGTTCATTGGTAGCAGTTTGAATCAAGTCATTAACAACTGAAGCACAATGTTCCTTCTGCTCTGGTAGCAGAAGTCACAGAACAAATTTTGCCACAACACATTTAATGCCAAGATCCTGCATCAAAATCTTGGACACAGCAGTTTTTGGAATTCCCAGATCAGCTTCTAATTCTCATACTGTCAGTCGCTGATCTTTGTTGATTGAAACCCATATATGTTCAACTTTATCAGGTGTTCTGCTTGTTGCAGGCCTTCCTGAGCATGGATCACTTTCAACAGATTCTTGGCCATCTTTGAAGCATTTAGTCCACATTTTTATGGCATGGCACTCATTGCATCATCCTGAAAGCCTTCTGAATCAATTGAATAGGTTCCATGGAGGAATGTGCAAGCTTAACACAAAATCTGATGCAGATTCATTGCTCTATTCACTCAGTCTTTTTGAATGCAATGGCCACATAGTACACATGATCACCGAAGGGCATCTACCACCCCCACTGACGTCATCATTGTTCATACGTGCATATTCCAGTTCGCTCTCTTTGGCTATCAGGTTACATTGATGTTGCACAAACAATTCTTGTTATATTAACAATGGCTGGACTTTTTCCAGACAGACCTTGTATATACCATAGTTTTATAACTACATTAATTTTTTTACACTGTTCATTAGCATGCTTTTATTTACTGTTGGCAGAGCTAACAGCTCAGCTCTACCAAGATTAGTATATTGGATCTACTAAGATCTGAGCCCTGGTTACTGTAAGCTCTATTCCCCTCCTCCCTCATAAGATTATCTCCAGTGGTTAAGCCCCACAGATTCCCCCATGTGATCCTTGTGAGATGAGACCCAAGTGGGCATTCTGTGAAGTGACCCACAGTACTGGGGCAGCTGCATATTCAACCTTGGGCTCTCTTTTTCCTGCTGGAGAATATGTGGGTGTAGTTGGACACTCCTGGTACAGAAATGCACTGGCCTGAGGGGAGGGTGGTATGGTCAGAGTGTAGCCTCTCCCCTTACCCACATAATATGGACCTTCTCAGCCCCTGTAGGCTGGGAGGGGGCGCTTTAGCATTACTTCTATATTTTTGGGTTTTCACAATGGTGTTTTGTATATGGATAATTGTTAGTTGGCCTCACTTTGAGGGAATGACCTATGTTATCATCTTGATGATGTTACCCTTCTTTTTAAGAAAAAAGGGTTGTTTGTTTACTTGTTATTAATTTGTAAAGGTTCTTATATATTCTCATTATTGGTCTTTATCAGACACATGTTTTGAAAATATTTTCTCCCAAATTCTGTCATTTAAAAAATTTTCTTAATTTTATATTTCAAAGAAATGTTTTTAATTTTAATGAATTCCAACTTATTAAATTTTTCTTTTATAATTTATTCTTTTGTTCTATGCAAGAAAGCTTTGCTTAAAACAGGTCATAACCCTGGCCATTGCGGCTCAGTTGGTTGGAGTGTCACCTCATAGCCAAGTGGTTGAAGGTTCGATTTGGGTCAGGGCACGTACGCAGGTTGCAGGTTTGATACCCAGTCTGGGGTGTACAGTCTCTGGTCCAAGTGTGCGTGGGTGGCAACCAATCAATGCTTCTTTCTCGCGTTGATGTTTCTCTTTCTTCCTTCCTCTCTGAAGCAATGTAAAAAACGTCCTCAGGTGAGGATTAAAAAAAAAGATCATAAATAGTTTTCCTCTGTTGTCTTTAGAAGTTTTAAGGTTTTATGTTTGACACTTAAATCTATGATTTTTTAAATGTAATTTTTGTATATGGAGCAAGGTGTGGAAAAAGTTTATTTTTTCTTCATTTGGATAGCTAGTTGTACCAGTACTATTTGTTAAAAAGACTGTCGTGTATCCACCTTGTAAAAAATAATTTGCCATATACGTGTGAGTATATTTCTGGACTCTATTATGTTCCATTGATCTATGTGTTCATCTTGTACCTTTATAGTAAATCTTGAAATTGGATTCTATGAGGTTTCCAACTTTGGTTTTTATTTCCACATTATTTTGGCTGTACTGGAGCCTTTGCTTTTTCATATATATTTTTTAAAATTAGCTTTTTGACTTCTAAAACATTTTACTGGATTTTGATTAGGATTGCTAAAATTTTTATTAGTCAAGAAATTGTCTCCATCCCCTTAAGAGACATTCTTGCAATGATTTCCTAGTGTCTGCCTCTATTTTCCATCATCTGGAATGACAGTCAGGGTATGAGAGTAGCATGAAGGTGGCCCTGAAGTTGGGGTTGGGACCTGTGGACTCAGGCTGTCTGTAGACAGGAGGGACTTAGTGCTGGGCAGTGACTCTGGCACAGCCAGAGGTGATGGTAGGAAGGAGGCCAACTGCGCATTGTTTATTTTAGCCTTGAGGAGATTAGAGTTAACTTGCTTGGTTTGTGCTCCACCTCTCAGAGGGAAGGCACGACTGAAGTGTGAGAAACAGTATGAAGTTTCTTTAATTATTTTAAAATTTTCTCCTGTTTGCTGCTATTTTGGAAATCTCACTCACCCTTCATTTACTCTAGTTGTCTCTCATTCTATACCCTTTATGTGTTCCTTCCTTCACTCCAAATTCTTACTCAAACTTCTGATGTTCCTTAAAAACAATGTCCTCTAATGATTAGAAATGTGAAGTTTTGAGAAGTTTTGAGATAAAAGTCAAGCATTAAATTAATCACGGATATTGGCATGTGCTGATTATGATTAATTGTGGGATAAAGTATTCCAACAACCTAGGGATGTTTTCCCTGGTTAGACCTCAGTGTTAATCCACAACTTCATCTCCGAATAGCAGGGTCTCTGTAGTGCATCTTTTACAACTTCGTGGCATCACCGAATTTCAGATTTTCTTTCTTCCTTATGCCTGGCAGCCATGGACCAATTAGTCTGAAAACATGAACATTTGGGAAGGATATTCTTCGGTGACTCAACAGGGCAACAGATGGCAAAATGTTTAATGTTTATTTCAAATCCATTTCCACATTGGATTCACATCCAGGAGTGTTTAAAAACAGTTTTATTTGGATAGAGACGGTTGGTCACTGTCACACAACAATCTGTGTTGAGAGTATCATTTGAGTTACAACTTCTTTGACAGGTGTCAGGCAGACACTGCAATTTTGGGGATCATGAATATGGCTCACTGTCCTTCCTACTTCACATTATATTTTACTTATCAAGGATATATTTATGAATACTGCTTTTTAACACCATTCATTCATTGATTCATTCATTCATTTCATTCATAGTAAGTGTTAATCACTTACTATATCTGATGATGAAAAGACACAATGAAATGGGCTACAATTTCGGACTCTAGAGTCTATTAAATTTAGTTACTTTGTCCATAAAATTTAATCCTATTAAAGCTTTTTGCTAGGTAATCTTGCTTTGTTTTTGTTGGGCAGGTCTTTCACTCTACAGAGCCTTGAAGATTGTGCTGGAAGCTGATTTGGTGACTAACTACCAGAGGCAGATTTGCTTCTGAAATAAAACGTATTTCAGACCCCTTCTTGCTTGCACAGATTCTTCCCAAAGCTCTGGGAGGAGCCCCATAAGGTTGTTTATATGGTCATAATTTTTGTAAAATTTGGACATGTACGATATTTTAACTATAATTGGTTAAGACCACTACCTCTTTGTATTCTGAATTTCCTCCAGTCATTCCTGTTCTCACACTGGAGGATAACGGAGGGACTGCCCACATTTTGGGGTTTCAGATAAGTGGAAGTTTAGTTAGTGTTCACTTAGTTTGAGCTTAGTAAGGTGTATTTATGGTTTGTAGTCTAATCTAAAAACAGTTTTCTAGCTGTTGCTTATAGGAATAATATAGAATACAGCTACCGCTCACTGAAATGACTCCTCCAGGGTCTTTTAAAAAATATTTTATTTATTTATTTTTAGAGAGAAGAAAGAAATATTGATGTGTTGTTGTCTTTCACGTGCCCCCTGCTGGGGACATGGCCAGCAACCCAGCAATAAAGCGTGACTGGGACTCAAACTGGCAATTCTTTGGTTTGCAGGCTGGTGTTCAATCCACTGAGCTACACCAGCCAGGGCTGTCAGTTCCTCCAGGGTTTTTCAAATGAAGTTGCCAATAGAGAAGTCATAGTACACAGCAGTTCGTGGCATGGAAAACATGTGTGTGTGGAAGGAGAACAGAGTTGAAAATGTGGGGATCCAGAATCCAGCCTGTGGAAAATTCTCCTAAATGTAGATGAGCAAAATTGTAAGCAATAGCTTTCATTCTCATCAATGCTTAAACAAAATGCAAGTTCTCTTTCCTGACAAAATTATATTCCTTCATGCAGTACATGAAATTGTAAATGTGCCATGAAGCCTTTTCTTTGTATTTTTGGGAATGCAAGAAACAGAATTTGTCAAAATTTCTGTTTTTGTAGGGCAAAACTATAACTATATTACATGTAGATAATATACCTATGTGACATCCTATGTTTTATGCATATTAATGTATTAAATAGCATCTTAGCATAACATTATCCCTAATAGTTATAAAGCTGAAATAAACTGTTTTGAATTATCAAGTATGAAAACTAAATTTGGAGCAATTTTTCGAGGGAAAGTCTAAATTAAGACTTTTTCTGTGTTGAAAATGACATTACAATATTTTTGTCATATGAAAAGACAATCAGAGTAACAGCTAAAAGATGCAGGACAAACAATATTACACAGATGCGTCAGCCGTTTAGTTAAGAAAATGGTATGTTGACTTTCTGGATTTTGTACGTTTTGTTAACTTTTTAAAATTTGAGGTTTGTTTTGATTTGTCTTCTTAGTCTAAATAAATACACATCTGCTTAATTTTATATTAGTAATTTTGCATTATTTCTCTTAAAGGTATCTCTCAAAATTTATAAGTTTCAGGCCTCACAACACCTGGATCTACTCTGTATTTGCCCTGATTTTATCTTCGTTGTCCAGCAATTTCTCAAGGGAGAGTAAATCCTGAAACTAAATTAATCTTCTGTGAGGAAATGAAGAAACAGATTGAGGAATGCTTCGGTGAAGGGTGAGGGTAAGATAAAAATAGAGGAAAAGGGAAGTTTATGAGTTGGCCACTTACATGGCTGACTTAGAGTTGGTGGTGAACTGAAAGAAGGGAGACGTGGGAAGTAAGAAAATGGGGAAATGGGAAGGAGAATGGGACAGCAAGACTACTTAGCTTGGTACATGGAAAGAATACAGAAGTTGGTCAAGGAGCAAGTTCCCGGATCCATTCATTTACAACCATGGGGTTTCCTGCTGCCTCCTTTGTAAAATGGAAAGAATAATACTTACCCTTCAGGTTGTTGGAATTGAAAACAACGACATCCAACCTCAAGCCTATAGCAGGGCCTCATAGCTATTACCAATGTTGCTGATTCAATCAACTATTGTGAAGGAGGGGAGGCACAGCAGCAAGATGCAGAATATAAGATCTTGAGAAAAGCCTGAGAGACAAATGTGAAGTAAAAATGAGGCCAGGCTTTGTCCACTTGTGAAGGAATGTGTGGGGAATGCTAAAGCATGAAGAGGCTGAAAAATGATTTGAGTTATATAAAGTAAAATAGGAGAACTGAGAAAACAGATTCTGCATAATCTAACCACTACACCATGAAAAGAAAAACGCATGTCTCTCTGGTGGTGGTGGAGGAGGCACAGGAAGAGAACGGACGAAGCCTCACAGGGCTCTTAGGTTAAAAAGTTTGATCAGACGAGATCGGGTGTGTTCAGGGTGGTATGGCCGTAGACAGGAGAGGGGAGGGAATTTCAGGGGAATTTCAGGGGAAAAGGGGAAGGGTTTACAGGAACAAGTATAAAGGACACATAGATAAAGAACTAGGGGCGGGTGGAAATGGGAGGGAGGAGGGGAGGGCTGGGTGGGTGGGATGGGAGGGGAGTAAAAGATAGAAAATTGTACTTGAACAACAATTAAAATAAAAAAAAGAATATTGATACACACACATAAAAAAAAGTTTGAAATTGGCGGTGGCAACAAGTGTGTGGGTATTTGGCCGAAAGGGGGACTGTCAGTGTTATCCCCATCTACCAGGCTGCTGAATGGCTGACCCCAGGGCTCTTTGCACATCAGTACTGGGATGGGATAGACTGGTCTGAAGGAAAACCCAGAGGTTCCATTCAGATAATGGGGGGTAGGGTTACCATGGAATTCTGCAATGAATGACTGAGGTCAGCAAACAAAAATTTCAGTTTTTATCTGATCGTCATTTTTGCTGAAATTGTGAAAAAGGAAAAGCAGGTCATCACAGAAAAACAACCCATTCCCTTTAGGGATAAAAAATGTACTCCAGTTGGCTTCTGCTTTAGGGAAAGTTAAGTTTGAAATGTTGACTTCTCAGCCTATAAATTAGAACCCACATATTTACATGTTCCATTTACAAAGAGATGGAAAGTAAAATTCCTTTAAAATTTATCTTGTTTGCAGTGTTTAAAATGTCACTTCAGTTCTGAAATTTTAATTCATGGTTGGCTCTCTGGGTCACAGGGCCTGTGAAGCAGAGATACTTATTTTTAAAAAGTTGTGTGTGGGAGCAGTGAGAAGTGGCACAAATATGGTTAAAAATATAGACCTGAGGGGAACCATAGGCTAAAGCGGAGAATTGCTGAATAATGTGACAGAGACCCTCTGCTGGACCAAACTTTGGTCAGGCTCCTCTGAGACCTTGTCTCCATTACACCTGGACCTTGAGCCTTATCTCTAACCCCACTCCAGTCCTCGCTGGGCCTGCATAGCTCAGTTAGCAAGAATCCTGCTAAGTCAGTTCAGAGCGACTCTCCTCTTGCTATCAGATCACCCTTGCCTGCATTCAGAGGATTCCTGTCAGGTGAGTTAAGCAAGGATTCCACTACCCTTGATTTCTTCTCCTAGTAATTTTCCATCCACCAACCTCCTCATGCCTTTCCTTGGCTGTCAGTTCCTGCTTGTTCTTGTTGTAATTGGAACCGAGGCCTGTTCTATACTGAGGTCTCGTTCCCCCTACTGCAATAGTTTCTGAATGAAATGTTTTTACCACTTTAACTACTGTCCAGCTCTAGTTTTCTTGAATGAATGTGAGATTGTGACTAGCAACCATCATTTCTTGACAGCCCAGCTGGTAACTGCTGGGTTGACAAGCAATCTGCCGCGTTCGCCATCGGGTACACTCTTAGCTGAATGATTTTAGTAACACCTGTAGCTGCCACTCATATACAACTTAAAATTTCCAAAGGCTTTCACATATATTTATTTTTCCCCACTTGTGAAGTAGGCAGGGATCATAGAGATGAGGAAATAGAGGCTCAGAGCAGCTGTGTCCATCTTGGTGAGGGTCATTCAGGAAGTGTAGCAGGGCTAGAATCCAGACTTTCAGAGTCCTCACTCAGTGCTCTGAGTTACAACTGCAATTTAAAACGTAAAAGGAAAATGTAGAGTACGTCAGAAATGTTCCAGCAGAAAGTGAGTTGTTGTAGAGATGAAGATGGTGACTCTTAAGCAGGACAATGAGAAAAATGAAGAGGTGAATCAATAACTTGCCTTAGGCATTAGAATGAATAATTATTTATTATTTATTTTTTTAAAAAGATTTTATTTATTTATTTTTTTAGAGAGAGGGGAAGGGAGGGAGAGAAACATCAGTGTGTGGTTGATTTTCACATGGCCCCCACTGGGGACCTGGCCCACAACCCAGGCATGTGCCCTGACTGAGAATTGATCCCACAACCCTTTGGTTCACTGCCCGCGCTTGATCCACTGGGCCATACCAGCCAGAGTAGGATGAATAATTATTTCATGACTATCCTTGAACAATTTACTGCTTTCACATAAAGAACAGTTTCAATAGCTTTAAATTATAATGAAGATACTTAGACACATCAAGAACAAATCTTGTCTGTAAAGCTGATTATAGGCTCAACTTATAGCCTCCCCACCATCCAACAAAGTCCTTGAAATAGCCACAGTTCTCCGACACCGGGTAAAATGCTGGAGGGAAAACGACAGGCAAGACACAGGCCCTGCGGTCTGAAGCTCTTGGCCAGTTTGCACGGGAGTGGTGTGACCAGACATCTAGTTACAGAACAGCGAGGAGAGGGGCGCTCTTCCTGCTACCAGGCCGTGCTGATTGAAAGCCGCCCTTGGTCTGCCGAGCTGTGTACCTGTCTGTGTGAGAGGCTGGACCAGCTGTTCTCTGAGGGCCTTTTCAGTTCTTCTTTTTTTTTTTATGGAACTGCAAATCCTGTTTTCACAAGGCTGTTGTTTCTACTGCTATGGAAATGATGGTCATGTATATCACAAATTCAAAGACAGGACTACAGGACTCAAGAGGAGGAAAAAGATGAGCTGTAAAGGGGCACAGTTCTCCTCCAAGCCAAGTATCCTTGGTAATGAGAAAGTAGGTTAAAAAAAAAAAGAAACAGAAAAAGAAAAAGAAAGAAAAGCAAACGAGAAGGCAGTCAGCTAGGGTTGTGTGAGATGTGGGTGTGAGATGAGGGTGGGATGTGTGAGTGAGATTCTTCAACAGATGTGCCTGCAGTGAGCACAGTAGATCAGTCTTAGCACCTTTCACCAGAACATTTCTCAAGCCAAGTGCTGCTCCCTGGACAATCCAACAGCTGCAGTCTCCCTTTTTGATGAAGAAGGAGGCCAATAGGTCTCTCCCTGGGTAAAGCAGGGCATTTGTTGTCCTTTGCTCGGGCCGTCTCTTCCTCAGGTGGCAGGTGATGCCCAGCTTCAAGAGTTGCTGAGGTGGCATCAGGACAAATGCTGGTGAGATGAGAAACTCCCCTCTTTCTGAAGTGTTTTCAGATGGACCCTCCTTGGCCTGGGTCTGGGGGGAAAATTGTCTAAGCACCACTGTGACCTGCTTGTCCCGTGTGAGAGTGTTTCAGTGCCATTCCCGAGACACCTCTGAACAATCCCTCCCCTGCATTTGCAGGGAAATCCCATGTGGCTTAACTTTCTGTCTGAGATAGGGTTCCAGAGGGGCCTGTGGATGGAACTCCAAGGTCCGCAGCAGCGTTCTCACAGCGAAGCAGCGATCTCCCGTTTGAGCAGAGCTGGCTGTGCACTTCAGCCTTCCCCACCCTCTGGCCTGGTCTTTGAGGATGTCATGGTGAAAGTAAAGGAAACTTTGTTTAGTCTGCACCACAGCTTTGAATAGGCCATAAAAACTCCCTAGGCTGTGACGGACCAGACTTGGAACAGCAGACCTCCGCTCGTCACTTAATGCACCTTCTTTGTCACTTTGTATTTTGCGTGTTGTCTCTCTCTACCCTGGTGGCCTGTAAATACACACACCCCCGCCATCTGGAAGTTGCTGTGCTAAGGCTGTGCTCTCCAAAGCCCCTCACACAAATTGATGAAATCATGGGATGTACGCCGTTGCTTTTACCTTTAGGGGATGGGACTAAATAGAGACATTTAGAGATCAAGCAACAAAGTGAAATGTTTCAACTATGAATCACCTCTCCTGAACGAACCCTGTCAAATGCTAGTGGCTTACAAATCTTCATTATGATTTGAATGGTTATAACATAGTCCTTGATTAGAAACATCTTGATTCCTAATAGTGTCTGAGAAAAATCTTAATACCTGAGCATTAAAACAATGTGCTTAACTATAAAGCAGCTGAAAGATTTCCCTATGTGCAAGTCCTCCTTTAACTTAGTTAATTTAGAGTAAATGAAAAACAACATCAACAACAACAACAAAAGAACCTTAACATTTTCACCAGGAGGAAGCGGGGGAGGAGGAGGGTGAAGAGGAGGATATTAGTGGATAGAGATGGAGAAGACAGAGAAGGGAAAGAAGGAGAAGGAGAAGAAGGGGAAAAAAAAGAGTTTGCTGCTGAGCTGAAAATTCAACTAGAAAGCCAAGGCCTGGCTTGGAGCAGAGTTTTATGGCTGAGTTATAAACTCTGAAAATAGGGCTTTATAATGGAAATGTTGACAGACTCTCTACTATAACTGGGCTAGCGGATGCCCGCTGTAATGTACTGTGTAATTTATAGGAGTCACCTGTTAAGCCATCTGGGAAAGAAAATTTCCCTTCTTTTAAAATGTTAATAACTTGATTAACCTTTTGAACTTCATCATTATTCCAAATAGAGTCCATGGGAGCCAGTTGCTGCCGTACGCCCAATTTGTATTTGCAGATAAAATTTGGGATATAAAAAATATCCATATTGAGAGGCTTTCTCATTCTTACCTTGTAGGAAAATGAGTTGCTAAGGGAGAGGTGGCACCTGGATGGCTCGGTTTCCGCAAACCAACGCTGCCTGCAGTGCGAGCACGAAGCGGGGTCTCTGCGCCTGAGCCCACGTGCGAGATTTTCTTCTCTTCTCACCTTCCTCCCCCACTGGTTTTTCAGGCAAGAAATCAGGAACTGAGATCTCTCCCGCCCTCAGGGAATAGAGGTATTATTCACCCTGGGAACCCTGACTCTATAACTGTTTAATGGATTGCTAAATGGCTTGTATATATGGTTTTATGACTTCTGCACTTGTACAGTTAGAGATCCCCATACATGAACGGCCCTATTTTCCTGTATTCCACCTTCTTTCCTGTTTAGTACGGCTCTCCTTCCCTATCAAAACACCCTTATTAAATCTCTTCATTCTCAACATCATTCCTTCAGTGACCAGCTTCCCAGGCTGGACTCCAGCAGCCTGACTCTGATTCTCAGGACCGCTCCACGGGCGCTGTGGGGCCCTTACAGAACAGCCCTCACTGACCAGACCTAAGAGGGCCAGAAGCCGAAACTCTCACTTGGAATTTGCTGGTTTGAGAATACTATTTCAAACACAGGCCAAGGCCCTCATATTTTTTTCTTGTTTAATGTCTCCAGGCTGACTATTTTACTGTTAATGTAGGTTACGAATGTTTTATGTGAGGCACATATCTTTGTCTTAGCATATGGTATTCTCATGGGATCTTTATTGATTAAATCAGGAGATCTTTTCTGTATTTCTCCCTAGAACACTGAAGCAGTCATGCCCAAAGTAAGTCAGACAGAAATGATAATTTTATGTTTTTTTAAAAGATTTTATTTATGTATTTTTAGAGAGAGGGGTAGGGAGGGAGAAAAAGAGGGAGAGAAATGTCAATGTGTGGTTGCCTCTCACATGGCCCCCACTGGGGACCTGATCTGAAACCCAGGCATGTGCCCTGACTGGGAATTGAACTGGCGACCCTTCAGTTCACAGCCTGTACTCAATCCACTGAGCTACAGAAGCCAGGGCAGAAATTATTATTTTAATAAGTGTCACCCTGGAAGAGCCAATCATATTAAGAGACAGCCCTGCAATTTCCTTCAACCCTTTGGTCTGAAGGACAATGCTTATCAAAAGGATAAACTATACAAGAAAGTAGTCTGATGGGAGAGTATATATATGGAGTTCTCTAACACCTTCTGATAAGTTTGTCTCTATTTTATTCTTAATTAAGGCAACGAGTCATTCTGGTTTTCCCAGACACCCCTGGTTTCAGCACTGTAGTCCCATGTGCCGGGACACCCCTCAGTCCCAGTTGGCCATTTTATTCACACTGAACATTTTTTATTCTGTTCTTAAATAACCTGGTTGTAATAGTATGAAAAGAAGATTGACCCATACAGACTTAATATACGGAACCATTTTTTAATTGCTAGAGCATTCGCAAATGATTGGGCTTCCTTCAAAGACAGCCTGCTGTCACTGGGATGTTCGTGCAGAGGTAAAACCTACCCCTGAGTAGGTTCTGGAGGAAGATTCCTGTTTCAGCAGAAGAAACAGGCTTCATGACCTCAAAGGTTTTTGTCCAACTCTAAATTAAAAAAAATTCCAGATGGCTTCAAAAGACAGAAACATGACAGCTACAAGTGACACCAGGGATCTTAAATCCCAGTGTCTTTAGGTTCTCTGTGTAGGGCTTGCATTGTGATGTTAACGTGGTTCTGTATCCTATCAGTCCTTCTGAGAGGGTGTGTATGTAGTATGATCCTATTTTGTAACACGGCGTATCTACTTTTATTCTAATGGCCTCTCCTGTGATTTTCAAACACTCACCCCTTCGTTGGATGGCGCCTGCGCTCTTCATCGGAATATGATGCTCATTAATGCCTTGACCATTTCTCCACTGGAACCACGGCTGCACTTGCAGTTTGATGTCATCCACCCTTCACACTCTCCGACACTCATATACATTTCACAGTTGTGTCAAGAGAGACCTCAAGATGTTGAGAGGAAACGCTTGCCAAGGCTACAGTGAGATCGTGTGGCACAGCCAAGAATGGAAAAGTCAGAAGTCTGGCTCCGACTCCCTTTTCTAATGACTAGACACCACTCCCTCATTGGAACACATTTGATTTCAATGCCTGAGAGGGGCACAGAAAGCTGGCTGGTTCACAACACCGAGAAACGTCCTTCCTGAGGTGGCAGCACAGCCTTCCCTGCCACCATGTTCAGGGAGCTGTTGACCTTACGTGACAAAGCCCCCTCTCCTACTCTTTCCTCTCACCCCATCCTCTTCCTCCCTGATTCCCTCCTGAATTTGCTAAATGAAAGTTTATTCTGATACTAGTTATTTAAGAGCAACAGAAATCTCTGAAGTACATAAAAATGTTTACAAGAACATAAAATTGCACAGAATCTAGATTAAGAGGTAATTCTGGGAGCTCATGTCTCCTTGATGTCGCTATTGAGATCACAGAAAAGAGGATCTGGAAACAAAGGACTTTTATTCTCTCTGTGTCGAAGTTGGGCTTGCCCTCTCTGGACTGTGGGAGAAACCCCTTGCTTTACTGAACCCCAAACTTTTGGAACTTCATCCTTTTCCTTTTTTCTCTTTGTCACCCTTCGTCTTTCTACCTCAGATAGTTGGGTTCTCTTTGATGTTATTTTAAGCTCTTTCATTTATTCAGTAAGCATTTATTGAACACCTACTACACCCTGTGCATTGTGCTGGCCTCAGAAAGTAAAATCAGTCATATTTCTATTATATCCTTGATGAGCTCACTTTGTATATGATAGTGGTGAAAGAGTAATAGAAAAACCTCTCCAAACAACTAACAGTAATATAATTTGATAAGTGTTGAAAGATCTAGACTGAAAGACATTTAGACTTCTCTAGAACAAGCAGAGAGGCAACTGTTGTTTGCCCATTAACACAATGCACTTGTTTTTTAACATGTTTGCCCTGATGATACGAACTTGACTATGTGGCAAATAAGCTTATCCAAGTTCATATCTGCCCTTTAATAAGCCAGATCACTGAAACACTTGTACTGGACTGTGTCAGTATGGCTATCTTCAGACCTGATTTCTGACCCTTGCTGGGGTGTGATGCCATAAAGGTTTTCTCTATCATGACCCATGAGAAAATTACTTTTCTCAGCTCAGAACTAGAAATACTTACACATTTTTGGAGAATGGATATCTTTTTGGCTTGTGGAGGTTGTGGGCCTTTAACTGATGGTATGCTCCTTTCTGAGTTACGTTTTAACAGTCGTGTAGCTCAGTCACTCTCACCCAGTACTTACATCCCTCAACTAGGGGTTTAATCCAGTGTTTTTCAACTTTTTAGACTCTAGCCCACACTGAAAACACATTTTGCACTGTGACCTAGTGCACATATTTACATGTGTGTACACACACATAATTAAAGTTGCACAAAGCAAATTTCTACTGCAGTGCCCTGTATTTTTATTCTCTTCTGTTCCACTCCATCCTGCTTATTCCATGCCATTCCATTTTATTCAATGTTTAAAAATGTTAATCTCATGTCACTAAATTGATTTCATAACTCTCTTAAATTTTTATTTATTTATTATTAGAGGGAGAAAGGAAGGGAGGAAGAGAGAGAAAGAAACATCAATATGAGAGAAACATCCATAGGCTGCCTCTTGTAAATGCTGACTGGGGAGTAAACCTGCAACCTTTCACTTTGCAGGACGATGTCCACACTGGTCAGGGTCGATTTCATAACTCTTTAGTGAGTTGTGAGCCTCAGTTTAGGAAACACTGATTCAATCCCTTCCTTGAACACATCCAGCTACAGACAACTTACTACTTCCTCTGGAAGTCTATTTTGTTGTTGGGAAATTTGGAGCTGCTCCTTCAATGAACTGAAAACTGCCTCCTTGGTAGATCTTGCCCAGTATCTTGTTAGTTCTATCTTTCAGTTTCACGCAGAACAGTCCGGTCCTTCTTATTCCTGACCATCCTTCCAATATTCAAAGAAAATATGTTCCCCTGAAAACTCCTCACCCATTTATATTTGATGATGGCTCCAGCAATAGGCTCGGTGGCCAGACGTCAATAGCTGAAGAAAAGCGTTAGGCCAAGGCAATTAGAAATGTTCCCTGAAGCATTTGAGTAATTTGAAGTAAAGGGTTGCTTTTTAAAAATATGCTCAATTTGACTGAACAATTGCCCCAATTCCCTACTTTACTCCAGCTGTGGAAAACCTGGCCCAACTTCTGCTACATATTGATTTTGCTCAAAGGTGGCAAGTGACAACACAGCCATTACATAAATGACATGAGAAAACAGCCTTCTTCCCCCAAGGTATTTAGCACACTCCACAGATGGCGACGACCTAATTCAGTCCAAAGAAGAAACAAGTGAAATCATTCACTCAATTACTTTCATTGGGTAGAGGCAGTGTGGCTCTCTCGGCTCTCCCAGAAGAAAAAAAAACCCTTCCTGAAACTGCCATGCACGGGCAATTTCATTACAACAGAGTTCCAGTCACCTCTTGTTTTCTTAAACTTGTATTATTGAAAGATTAGTCTTCTGTTTATGGTTACATTGCCAAGTATCCAAAGCAGAACTTGCTCCTTCATTCGGAGTTAATCGAACTGAAATGGACATGTGGCATTACCAAGGCCCATGGCCCTATGAGATCAGAAGAATTACTCAATCTGTACCACTTAGGGTAGAAGTTTTTGAAAGAAGTTAGGATAAATTGACAAAGATTGCTTACCTCAGATTACAGAGTTCAAAATGCAGTTCAGAAAGACTTTATAATTACATGTTGTAATGGGAAAGATTACACTGTTGTATGGCTGGATAGTAGGACTCACTCAAATGATGGCTAAAGCCAATGTCGTGAGGTGATCTTTTCACTTTGTTCTGAGTTCCTGTATACAAAAGTAAAGAGCAAATCTGGTTGCTTGAAGGAAAGTCTTGGAGAGAATGATTCTAGGTTGATTGCAAATTTTCTAAAATGTGTTGGTATTGAGAGAATCATTCTTGTCCTATACAATTCTTTAGCTGGATTCCACAGAAATTTAACTGAAGCTCTAGACTAAAATATGGATATTTAATCAAACAGATGAGAATGAACTCAGGTAAGAATTAGCATATATTTTCTGTGTTTGTAAAATTTCAACTTTGAGATAGTTTTTTGGTACTTTCAGATGGCTTCATTTTAAGGTGGTTCATTCTGAAAACATAGCTGGAGGAGCAAATATCTTATACACAATATTTTCTGTCTTAGTCATTCTATGTTTCTCTTTCCCATTTCTTGTTTGCATCATATTTTAGTCTTTCTCAGTTTAGTCTATCCATAGCTAAGATTTCTTATATTTAATCTTTTGTAAATTTAAATTTAAGCATTTCAACTTGGAGCTTTTGCGTGTAGTGGCAACGAAGAGCCTCCCCGAAGTCTTGGCTGAGATCTAAGTCCTTTGCTGACTGTATGCCAAGGAAAGGGAGAAAAGGCGGTAAGTGGGATAAAAATAAAAATCTCTTTTCTTTTCCATTCCCTTCAGCAGAAGGGAATGGTGTTTCTGGGTTGGGAAGACATGACTTTCTTAGAAGAAGAGATACTGCTGTCTGAACATACAAGGGAACCTCAACTGGTTGGAATTTTCAATACACACGAAGGACAAAACCACATGGTGGCTTCAGAAGGGTGATGAATATCATCAGCTTCTTCTGTAGTTACTAGCCTCTTTCATTTCACCCTTCCTCTTGCTTTTAAAATGGCTGGGACAAAAAAAGATTTGGACAATCTCATTGTAGGGCAGGGGTGTCAAACTCATTTTCACGAGGGGCCACATCAGCCTTGTGGCTGCCTTCAAAGGGCCGAAGGTAATTTTAGGACTGTATAAATGTAACTACTCCTTTATAGTTAAGTGAGAGCTTGGCGCTGCCACCAGGTAGAAAGAAGGTGCCAGCCAGATAAAATCAAGTGGAGGGCTGGATTCGGCCCGTGGGTCTTGTGTTTGCCACCTGTGTTGTAGGGGTTGCAAGATTCTGAACTGAAGGTTGAAAATATCTTGCAGGTGGACTGTGTTTGGCACAAGAAACTGTTTAAAAATAAAAACACTGATTCATGATATAAATTTTCAGAAAAATAGGAATTGAGGGAAACTCCCTCAACTTCATGAAGAACATGTACAAAAACCTACAGCTAACATTATACTTAATGGTGAAAGACTAAATGCTTTGTTCCTCAGATCAGGAATTGGGTAAAGACATGTCCGCTCTTACCACTCTTATTCAACAGAGTGCTGGGAGTTCTGGCTAGTGCAATAAGTCAAGAAAATTAAATAAAAAGCACACCTATTGCAAAAGAAGAAATAACACTGTCCATATTTGCAGATGATGTGATTGTCTATGTAGAAAATTCAAAGGAATCTACCAAAAACCTCCAAATACTAAGTTTAGTAAGGCCATAGGGAACAAAATCAACATACAAAAATCAAGTCTATTTTAATACAGTAGCAATGAACATGTGGATACTACAGTTAAAAGTACTATGTTATCTATAATTGCCAAAAAATACTTTGGTGTAAATCTAAGAAAACATAAACAGGATTTATAGGCTGAAAATTACAGAACATTAATGAAAGATAAAAGGAAGATCTAAATAAATAGAGACACAGTGTGTTCATGGGTTGGAAGACCGAAAGTACTAAAGATGTCAGTTTCCCCCAACTGACATACAGTTTTAATGCAACCTAAAATTCCAGCATAATTACTTGCAGATGTAGAAAGACTATTCTTAAATTTTATGGAAAAGCAAAGGGACTAGAATAGCTTATATTCATTAAAAAAGAGGATACAGTGAGAAGAATCAGTTTACCTAATTTTAAGAATTATGGTGTAGTTACAGTATTCAAGACTATGTAGTATAAGAAGTGGATAGATAAATTGATAAATGGAATAAGATAGAGAACCTCAAAATCAATCCATGTAAATATTCCCAACTAACTTTTGATAAAAGTGTGAAAGCAAATGGCGCCAGAGGAAGTAGACATTGACACAAAAATGTTAACCTCGCCTTGGATCTCACATTTTATATAAAAACAAACTCAAAAAGACTTAAGTGTAATATATAGACCTATAATAATCTTATAAACAGTATAGGAGAAAATCTCTGGGAACTAGAGGTAGGTAAATAGTTTTTAGACTTGATACCAAAAGCATGATTCATAATGGGTAAATTGAATAAGCTGACTGCATCAAAATTAAAACTTAAGTTCTTTGAAAGACTCTTAAGAGGATGAAAAACAAGCTAAAAATTAGTACCTAGAATAGAAAAAGAAATCTCAAAACTCAACAGTAAAAAACAAAACAAAAACAAAAAAAAATGCTCCCTCTCCCAACAATTCAACTGTAAACTGAGCAAAAGACATAAAGAGACATTGACCAAATATATATATGTATTACATGTATTTATAAATATATATACATCCACATACAAACACACACAGTCATGCACTGCATAGCAATGTTTTGGTCAATGACAGACTGCATGTATGACAGTGGCCCCATAAGATTACAACTGAGCTGAAAAATTCTTATTGCCTAGTGACATTGTAGCTGTTGTTACATCGTGGTGCAACATATTACTCATGTGTTTGTGGTGATGCTGGTGTAAACAGACCTACTGTGCTGCCAATTATATGAGAGTATTGCACACAAAATTATGCATAATGCATAATTCTTGATAGTCATAATAATGACTATGTCACTGGGTATGCATTTACTGTACTTATTATTATTTTAGAGTGTGCTCTTTTTACTTATAAAAATGTTTGCTGTAAAACAATATGCTGTGTTATGCTGCATCATTTTCGTTTGTACTTGATTTAGTTTTGTGCCGCCTTATAAATTTAGTGCAGCTGAAGTTTATAAAGTCGACAGCAGTGTACAGTAATGTCCTAGACCTTCACATTTACTCACCAGTCACTCACCCAGACACTTCCAGTGCTGCAAACTCCATTCATGGTAAGTGCCCCATACAGGTTACCACATTTTATCTTCCATACCATATTTTTACAGTTAATTTTCTATTTTTTGATACACAAATAACTTACTTGGCTATTAAACACTTGGCCATTATGAATAAAGCTGCTATTAACATTCATATACAAAGTTATTGTCTATAATATTCAGTACGGTAACATGCTGCACAGGTTTGTAGTCTAGGAGCAGTAGGCTCTACCTGCAGACCAGGTGTGTAGCATGCTATCCCATCTAGGTTTGTTAAGTGCTCTCTATAATGTTCTCACAACAACAAAATCACCTAAAGACACATTTCTCAGAGTGCATTCCCATTGTTAAACAGTACACGGCCATACAGATGACAAAGAAACACATTGAAAGATGCTCAAAGTATTAACCATTAGGGAAATGCAAATTAAAACTCAATGAGATGTCCCTAAACACTCAATGAGATGTCACTAAACACCTGTCCTAATGGCTGAAATAAAAAATGGTGACATCAGATAGTGACAAGAATACAGAGAAACTGGATCAGTTATAAACTGGGAAAGTAAAATAGTACAACCATTCTGGAACACAATTTGGAAGTTCCTTAAACATGCAAACATGCACCTGCCATATGACCCAGCAATTGCATCCCTGGGCATTTGTTCCAGAGAAACAAAAACATTTGATCGTACAAAAACCTCTACATGAATGTTCATAGATGCTTTCTTTATAATAGTCAAAATTTTGAAACAATATAGATATCTTTAAATGAGTGAATGGCTAACAACTATGGTATATCCATATCATGAAATACTGCTCAGCAATAAAAAGGAACAAAATATTGTTAAATGCAATAACCTGGATGAATCTCCAGAGAATCATTTAGATTGAAAAAAAATAATTTTAAAAGCTTACACACTGTGATTTCATTTGTGAAATGACAAAATTATAGAAATGGAGAACAGATCAGGGGTTGTCAGAGATTTGGAAGAGGGTGGGAGCAGGAAGTTGGTGTGACTATAAGAGGTGACGTGAAGGATCTCTGTGGTGATGGAAATGTTCCGTATCTTCACTGTATGAGTCCCAACATGCTGGTTGCAGTGTTATACTACAGTTTTTCCAGATGTTATCTTTGTGGGAAGCTAGGTAAGGGGGTATACAGGATCATTCTCTCATTTATTATAGCTGTGTATGAGTGTATAGTTATCTCAAAAGAAGATTTTAGAAATAGTCTTCAATTCACCAGAGCCCCTACAATTTTCATTTTAATTCATTAAATTAAATTAGCCCCCACTAATTTCTATTTAGTTTTAACTGTTTTCAACCTAATTTCAAACCTAATAGTTTGCACAGTTTTGTTATCTGTTTGGGACCTATAGGCAAGAGAGAGAAAGAACAAGAAAGAATGAGATCTTGCTAACAAACTATACAGAAGAAATGTCACGTGGTGTTTCTCTATTGGGGACTGATGGGTCGGTGGGTTTTAGCATTGAGGGCCATTGTATTCCCATACTAGTTCAGAGACCCATCATGGACAATGGGACCTTATTCATCATAATAAATTATGCTATAAGGATGTCTGTGTGTATCTCTCCTCCATTACATTTCTTGAGAGCAGAGACCATGACTTGTTTGTTCTCTCCACTCTTTTCCCCTCACTCTTCTCTTCTCCACCTAGCAGAGAGGCATAATTCACCATTTAATAAGGGAGAGAACAGATTTTTTTCCCCTAATTTTATTTTAATCATTGTTCAAGTACAGTTTTCTGTCCTTTACTCCCATCCCAGCCCACCCACCCCTCCGTTCTCACCTCCCTCCCATTTCCAAGCCTCCTAGTTTTTGTCCATGTGTCCGTTATATTTGGGAGAGAATAGATTTCTAAGTTGATTAGTAACACAGCATGATCACAATGCTAACCACAAGTGCCCAGGATCTGCTAACTACCTTTCTAATCTTGATTTACAGGACTTCCCTCCAGGTGCCTAATGATTTAGCCAACCCGAATTGCTCCAGGCTGCATACGTGTTGGGAGTTTTCTCAATTCAGTGCCTCTGCCCACCTTGTTTCTTTGTCTGATGTTCCCTCCTTCATCCCCACGGTCCAGTACATACTCCATTGATCTTTCACTCTTCAGTTTAAAGGATGCCTTTTCCAAGAGGTCTTTCATACTGCAAATACTACTTCATGATTTGTATCCCTTGTCATTTGCAACCTCATAGGAGTATTGGGCTCACCCTGTGCTACTATAATCCACTTGGGGGGCAAATGGTCTTGATCCTTCAGGGGTGTCCAAAAATTTGGCATCTCCGGGCCACACTGGAAGAAGAGTTGTCTTGGGCTACACATTAAATACACAAACACTAAAGAAAACTGATGAGCAAAAAAAAAAACGGTTTTAAGTAAATTTACGATTTTGTGTAGGGCCGCATTCATAGCCATCCTGGGCCTCATGTGGCCCACGGGTCGTGGGTTGGACACTCCTGTTAGATCTTCCCACAGAAATGGGTTCTGTGTGCTGCCCACAGCAGATCCCATGAATGTGCATTGAAAGAGAAAACAAAAGAAAGGAAATTAGAATACCCAGTCTAGCATAATGGAAGCTCTTAAGGTAGCCAAGTGAAAATGAGAGGAAGCTAGAAAGGAAATCTGAGAGTGGATCAGAAGTAATAGCAGATAATGTTAAAATGTTGCAAGGCTGATTTTATGTGGCATTGGTGGAGATTAGGCTGCTCACCACAGCCAGTTTCACTGTAAATCATGTAACAGACCTTGTAGAAATGCCAAGATAGTAGAAGTCTTCTTAAAACGTAGAGCTCCAAGACACGCTCAACTTGAAACATTGTTTATTTTCTTCATTAGGAGCTAAAGGGAAGCAAGTCGAAGGCAGCGGGTAGCAATTACCTAATATCTTTGCAGAAAGAGAGATTTTTCAAAATGCGCTTTTCTCACTAATCCTTGAGGGGAAATGAGGTTTATTTATGGTGTCAGAAGAGAACAAGGCATAATAGTAAAAGATTTTATATGACTTCATGTTTTTAGGAAAGTCATTTGTTTACAAATCCAACTTAATCAAACCCAAAGGTATTTAATATAGTCCAGATTTGAATGTCACCTGATTTTGCACCCAAATTTCAGACTAGAGGAAGTAATTATGATAGAGTGTAAATGTTAATATAAGAAGATATAGATTGTAAGTATTTCCTTACTGAGATGAAAATCTTAGGTGTAGACCATCCCATACTCCAGGGAAAGAATGGAATAATTAAGTACATTTTTCCCCTCTCTAGCTTTAACTGCAATGGTATGGGGCTGTGTAAAGTTACTTAACTGTTTTGATTGACAATTCAGGATAACAGCCTTTTGATAAAGAAATAATTTTGTAAATAAAGCAAACATGTGCTGAAATCCAGTTATATGAAAATTTTGGCTGGCTTTTCTTCCCTTTCATTTGCTTAGCAATTTTTACAGAGAATCTCTAGTCATTAAAAATGATATCTCACATTTGGCCAAAACTTTGTACTTTTAAAAATATATTTGCATAGTTTAATTTATTTGATGCTCCTTACAATAATCTGTAATTAAAGTGGGGATTATTATTTTTATTTTACTCAAAGAGCAAATTGATATTCAAAGAAAAGGAAACCCCTGAAAATAATACATTAGATTTTGGAGCTGGAAAGCACCTCAGGAAGTTATATATGTGAAAGCGTTATCATAAGTAGTATAGCATAGTTGATCCTGCAGTCTTGTGGTCTAAATTGTGAAGAATTACTCTTGTATTTTGTAGATAAGGCGTCTGAAGTCTGACCAGGTTGTGTCTTGGCCAAGGTCACGTGGCCAGTATGCTGTAAGAGCAGCATACACACTGGACAGTGGATGAGGGAGCTGCTCCCAGATTTTACTCAGCATCAGGTAAGGTCTGGTTCTAGGATGTCTGGACTCACCTGTGCATCACAACTTCCTACCTGAATTTATGGGAAGATGTGACATGAAAGAAAGCACTTTGACCCTAAAGGCAAAGAGCAAGAACTTTGGCTGTTAGAAAAGTGGTGCAATTTTATGGTGAGAGGAATGCCATGCACAAAAGCAGGTGGCAACGCTTTGCATGAGATCCCGACGCAGGTGAGCCACTGGGTAACGCATTGGGTAAACAGCAGACTCTACTGAAGATACAAGCTTCTTCAGTGAGAATTCTCGGAGTGCTGATGAAGCTACCACAACTCATGGAGGGCAGAGACCTATTACAGAATCTGCAGGAGAAGAGCTGGCACAACAAGCTTAAGTATAAAAGGGGTAAAAAGGTGCATTATCTTGGAGCAAAAGCACCTTCCTTTGAAAATGGAACACCCAGTGCTGGTTTGGTTCCCAGTCAAGGCTCATGGGAGAGGTCGCCAGTTGGGGTGCATACGGGAGGCAAGTGATTGATGCTTCTCTCTCACATCAATGTTTCTCTCCCTCTCTCTCTTTCCCTCCCTTCCCCTATCTCTAAAATCAATAAGCATCTCTTCAGGTGAAGATAAAAAAGAAAAGAAAGTAAATGGATCAACCAGGATGACCAATTTCTTCAGTGCATTTGAATCCTATTTTAAGGACAATCATCTAGTCAGAATGCAGGTGGGGTTCCTTTATACCATGATAACTATATCAATAACGTTGGAAAGATTTACTTTATTCTTTGGACTAGGTAAGCCCTTTCAATAGTCCTTTCTCAATTCTAAGCTATAGTTTTGGGAATCACTTAACAGAAAGCTTTTACAGGAATTGTAGTCAACTGCATTATAGTAGGTTTCTTATTGTTCTTCTATCCTGATTATTGTTTTAATAACAATACAGTGGAAGACTAATGTCAAGGGCTGTTAATTGTGCTTTGTTCATACCTTGGCATGAAGAAAGTAACTAGACCTTTGTACTCCCTCATCTCAGGGACCTCAGGAATTGCCCGAAGACCCCTCTGTGAAGGGCTGATGCTTCGTCCTTTCAGAGAGGGAGAGAAACATGCTGGCAGGTGGAGATGGTGGGCGACTTGGGAAAGGGGAACTATTCCGAAAGCTGGGAATGGGTGCAAGCCCGCGGGTTCCTGGCTTGTCACAGTGCCACAAGACCCTGGAAGGGAAAGGTCCACCTGGGCAGCTTGGCCTGCAGATGCCAACACTCCCAGCTGGGGAAAACCCCATGTCCCAGAGGGGCATGAAAGTGCCCCTTTCTCCATGGGGGCCACCGGGACTTGAACCTTAAGCATATTCATAGTGAGTGGTATGGACTGAAGATGAGAGAGCCCTCTTCAAATGTGAGGGCAGAGGAAGTCCCTCGGTGCCTTTGAATGATCTTGAGGGCAGTGGAAGGGAACTAACTGTAACAGTTTCTTATTATTAAGTGGCATCTGGTGCAGCCTAATTCTGATTCAGAGAAAGAGATGTGACATCAAATCTATCACAATAAAAAGTGTTACCGTAAAGTAGTCTGTTGAAGTGCTGGGGTGAGCTAGAACTAGCAAGATGATTGGATAGGGAAAAGCGCTCTCAGCTGCCCTTACCAGATTGGGGTGGGAGCAGGGGAAGTCAGGCACCTGCACCATAGAAGTCAAAATGGTTCAGGGGGAGGGACTGGACCACAGAGGCCTGTCAGTCTAGCCTGGGGAAGAAGGGATTGGTTAGGAGATGGAGCCACCTGAAGCGCACAGAAGTTTGGGAAGTCGATGGGTCATTTTGAGAAAGCACCTGGTCCATCCCACACCCTGAGCTAATATAACCTCAGGGGAACAAAGAGGCTCTGTTGCTTGCTCCTGACCTGCACTCGCATGGTGCTCTCACCTGTTCTCTCCATGGCCATGTGGCTTTAGCAGCTATGTGGCCCATGGCCTCCAGGAGGGAGCCTTTCTCTCTTGCCCACCAGGTGATGCACTCGCTGGTGCATTTGCATGCTCTTTCACCTGGGGTTATGTAACCATGTGGCCCTGGCAGTCACATGGGCCCTGGCCATGCAGGCTCCAGGAGAGAGCCTGAAATGGACAGCAGCTGGGAACAAGCTAAGCTGCCTGGATGGAGACTAAGACCACTTAGTAGCTGCCTGTGGGCTCCAAAGGACTGTACTTTAAAATGGAGCAGCAACTTTGGACATTGGCTTTTGTCTTGGGCTTGCTGGGTATGGTTGGACTTTTTCCATGGCAGAAAGAAGAGATGGTCATTGAGACGGGAGTCTGCCAGATCGCACAGCGCCTGAACACAACCCCTGTCCTTTTGTACCAGCATCTGCCTCATGAGTTTGGCTTCTATGGCAGCAGGCAGCCAAACCTCCAGGTTGTTCAGTTACAGGATCACAATATCTGTACATTCAGGCCTGCTATCTCCTTATGTCCTAACAACCGTGTAAAGGGGTTAATGTGGTTGTATCCGTTTTGTAAGTAATTCTCCCAAGATTCCAGAGCTGGTAACTGGCAAGGCAGCTCTCACCGCTGCCACTCTCAGGAGGGGCTCCCCTACTTCATGTCTAAGTGTTGCATTCACTCTTCTCCCCATCACAATGGAGACAATCATTTCATAAGCATTCCCTGAGGAACTACAACATACTGGGTACTGTATAAGGCACAGGGATCCAAAATCCAGTAAACATGGTCCCTACCCACAAGGAATCTTCGCCTTGAAGAGCAGAGCTCCTGGAAGGGATGGGGCTATGGCGTGGACACCTGGGAGATGGGGCTGCAAGGCTGCACGGGAGCCGGGAGGCAGACGGTGCATGAATGTGTTCCAGGCTTTTACTCCAGAAACTGTGAAAGCCATTTTAAGAGTTTGACTTTTTAATTTCTCTTTAAATTTACACAAGTCATTGGATTATTAATTAATAAACCAACTCAACAAGTATTTCTAAGTGCCAAGCCCTATGTGGTTGTGGGGACATGGTGGTTACCAGGATGGATATGGGTCTCTGTCTCACAAAATTTGTATTCTGGTTGCAAAGAGATGAACGAAAACCCACGTTTGAAATAAACACAAGAAATCAGCTATGAACTGCGATGACGGTGTGCCATGCAGAAAATAAACAGGGTCACGGGGTAAAGAGACATGAGGGTGAAACAATCAGAGATGTATAAAGAAAGAAGAATCTTCTTTTAGCCCCCGCCTCGCCCCTCCCTCCATGGCACGCATCCTTTCACATCTTTATGCTAAACTAATGTTTGAAAATATATATGACTGCTTAATTTTTACAAATTAAGTTTATGCTATATGTCACTTTGTGACCTGCTTTTTTGTAAACTCAGCAATACGTGTGGATACCTTTCCATGACAACCCATGTAGATCTGCGTAATGGTCTGAAAGGCTGCATAGTATTGTTGCATAAAGTGCATGTACTTTGGTTCTGTCTCTACTGACTGCCATTCAGGTTGTTTCTAGGTTTTTGTTTTTTGTTTTTTTTTTTGCTGTTAAAAACAGTGCTTTAATAAACATTCTTATGCTGATACCCTTTTACATATTGGTGGGTTTTTTTTTCTGGTTGGGAAGAGTCCCAGCTGGGATAGGTGGCCCTGAAGTTTCATTCCTTTTTAAATTTTGGTACATGCTGGCCGACAGCTCTTTATAAATATCGTGGCAATATGTAAAAATGCATAAGTTTACATGCCCTCTCAGCCCTAGATGGTCTCAATTTCCTTAATTTTTGTCAGCATTAGAGGTGAAGAAATAGAATCCCATTATCCTTTTAATTTGCATTTACTTGACACCAGGAGCTCATGAACCTTTTACTAGTTTTATTGATCATTTCATTTTCTAATAGATGGATTGCTTGCTTATAGCCTTTGCCCAATTTTCTCTGTTGTATTGTTTGTCTTCTCACCAATAGATGTGCACCCTTTGTATATTAGGGGTATTAACTCTTGCTCATATGTGCTGCATATATTTGCACCATTTTATAATTTGCCTTTTAACTTTGCTTCTGGCGTCATCAAAGGCTTTGAAGCAAGGAAGTAACCAGACTATACTGCATTTAGAAAGCTCATTCCTCCAGCACAGGGAGGCCCAGAGGGAAGATACAAGACTGGCAGCAGGGCGACCCCTGGGAATCGGCCGGCGATTGCACGGCCCCAGGAAACAGATGGTGAGGGACTGAGTCAAGTCAGTATTTGTGGGGAAGGAGAGGTCAGGTAGATTTGAGACAATAAAAAAACAAAATGTATGTGAAACAGTGCCTCATTGGCTGGTGTGGCAGGGGAAATTGAGGTTCGTGTTCAGGTGTTTGAGGTGGGTGTGTGGGAAGGTATTTGGTGGCATTTACTGAGAGGACTTGGGGCCTGTGTGGGAGTAGAGGTATCTACTCTGGATTCAGATAAAAGTTTGGGGTGTCTAAGGGATGTCCAGGTGGAGAGATGGACCTGGGGTTTTGCCTACAGGAGAATGGTCTGCGTTGAGGAGCAGGTGACAGGATTTGGCAGCACACATATGGTGGCTAAGTACAGACATGGGAGTGAAGGAAGATGCTCTGAGTAAATGAGGATTTTGCAGTGCCTAGAGCTTTGAACAGGAAGCTCATGGAACATTTCACACTTGAAAGGTTCATGGAGAAAAAGAGCTGGCAATGGAAGCTTTGTTCACCCTGAGGCTCCAGAAGCCAGTCTGCACATATCAGGGACAGAGGGGCCCTCCGGGGCTGCTTCTTGCCCATGGTGGGGGTGTCTCCAGTCTGAGAAGAGGGTTCTAATGGTAGTCACACTTCCTCCTCTTGCAGACAATTCTCTGCCTTCTCCCCTTCCCAGAGTGCAACCAAGGCAGAATCCCACGCAGAGATTGTCACGCATTCTCCCACGGAAGGATGCAGGTTGGCAGTCTCACTGCGGCCACTTCTTTGCTCCCGCCTGGCTTCCAGCCGGGAAAACAACACATCCCGCCACGTCCCACTTCCTTCACACTCTCCAGAGTCCCAGGTCTCTCTCTAACCTCCACTGCGGAATTCAGTTTACCATCTCAGTGAAAGGTGGTAGAGTCTTTCACTAGCTCACTACAGCTTAATTTATGCCAAGGAAGTGAAATGAATTCTCCTTAACAAAGTTCCAGTGAATGAGCTCACTCCACATTTGGTTTTTGATTTAAAAGACCACTTTGAGATCTGGCTTGTCCTCCAAATACCAGAAAACTGGCTCCTACCCATGTGGAAATATTTGTTGTGTAAACTAGATTCATCTGCAGCAATTTAAAAATTACTTATACCCAATTCTTGTCCAATGGGATTGAAGGAGTTCCAGGTAACACAGAGAGAGAAAACTTGGGTGTTTGTCTCAGTTGATAGTGACATGGTTTATAGAAGGACTTGTGAATGTAGACATGATCTAAGAAGCCAGCATTTATGGAAGAACACCACACACTATGTAAAACACCTGGTCCCTTAAACAGGAACCTGATACTTTCTCATTTATCCAAATGTGACTTGGCGATTAACTCATGGTCTCTGGCTCAGTGGCTGTTTGTCTCTTCACTTTGATGCATTGTAAATTTGGCACAAATCTAGGGCCATCCATAGTTTAAAACTGCTGTGGCAAATGAGTCATAACCATTGAATGTTATGGTTGGCAGGGGCTTTAGAGAATATCTAGGCCCACCCCCTCATTTTTCAGATGAGGAAACAGAGTAAAAACTTGTCCACGATCACATGGTCAGCTGACATAACTGGACTTCTCCTGGGGTTTCTCTATCTCGGTTCTGGGGAATTAGCATACTGCCAAGGTCTACGTCAGTAGTAAGCAGGTAGGGAAGGCTTTTGACTCCTAATTCTCCACCTGCCCCTCCCCGCCTGCGATGCCTTCAGATAAACATGCCAGTAAAATCCTTGCCCTCAGACAGGGCCTCGGCCTTTCCCTCAGGGCAGATGCCGACTTCCAGGAAAGCTCCTCCTATCTAGAAATTTTGGAAATTTTGGAGCCACTGATAAAACTTTGGCCAAACCTTTGGATGATGAATCTGACAATATGAGAATAAGGAACGAAGAGGAATACTATAAAAAATGCTGGAAGCTATTATAATATACCAGGCATTCCATAATAAAAAAGGGCCTTGGAACACAGAGTTGTCTATAGTTTGTTTCCTCTCCTCCACTTTTTCTTAAAAAATATCTGGCTCCAGTGACATTTATAGTGTATTTAACACTCGTAAGGGGTCGTTAAAAAAAAATCTCCCTGCTCTATACTGAACTGGTTAATGAACTAAATAATAATAATGGTTAGAAAATAAATATAGTAAAAATATTATTTTCTTCTTACTGGCAAAAAATAAAATTAACATTATAGTTCTAGAAAGAAAAAAGTAATCAATTAATACTTTTAACTTATATATTTTTTGGGAAAAGGGAACATTCTTGTATTTATTGTTCTAAAAATTTAATGAATGATATTACAGTTTCTTTTTAGAGCATTAATAGCTGTAAATTTGTCAATGACAAATCTGTCTTCTTTGCATATACATTTCAATAGATAGTATAGCCACATTTGTCAACCTATCTTCAAACAATCTTAGTGGAAAAATACTTTTTATTAATTTCAAATTTTTTCATATGAGCAACAGATACACAAATAGGAAAAAAATCTCACATGTAAAGATGTTTGGTAGAAATTTATAAATATCCCAATCCCTATATCCCAGAAATTGCAATAATATTCATTTTTTCAGGTACATTTCTAGTGGCTTTGAAATATTTTTCAGTAGAAACATTTTCACTAAAATATCTTCACTAGAAAATTCATTAGAAATCTCTATTATTTCTGGTAAGTACTTCCACAGTTTTAACTCTTTCACAAAAATCATTTTAAAATGGCTGAATGACAGAGGACACAGACAGTTTTGGATCCACGGTCTTACAGTAAGTGTCCGGTTCTTGCTGAAAACAAGGGACTCAGATCTTACAGTTTACTTGAACCTGGCAACGTAAGACCAGCATCTTTTTCTTTCTTCTGGCAATCTTCAAAAATAAATTCTTTTTCATCGGCAATGAAATTGCCTATTTCCTTATATTTTATTGTTGCCTAGTTATGACTTATACAGCCTGTGTAAGCTGATTTAAAGGATCAAGGTTAAGGCTTGATGTCTCACAACGGGTGGTTCAAAGCTGAGTCTGGTAGTTCACAAATACTTTTTTCTGGTTAATCTCATCTAAAGCTTCACACCCGGAAAAAAAAAACAGGTAACAGAAAAGAAAAAAATTGCATTGAAGAGAGAGTAAAATTGGAGTGGACCCTCTTGTGGCCTATTTTCTCTCAGGGCTTTGCAGCATGCACAGCTTCACCTTCTCTGGGAAACCTCACTGTGGCAGCTAACGTTCCACTGCATTTTCCAACAAGGCAGTGACACTGGCGTGAGTGACTTTTTCCCCAAACAGTTTCAAAATGGTAAAGTCTTCAAGTAGTCACACAGACTGGCAATTTGAAGTGTTTCAAATTCTATTGTTTTGCCTTTGTAATCACTGTGCTGTCGTTGTTTATTTTGAGTATGTTGCATAAATACAGAAATATGTAGTGCCAGAGGGTTGGTGAGTTGAATTTTGCCCAAAGAGAGTGTGAGAGATTCTGAACTATTACCACCTTACTCTCAAAACAAATGTGTGTAGCTGAGTGTACGTGCTTTGGAGGCTGATTAGACAGCTAGGTGTTTTCTGAACTGACTTTATGTATAGTATAATATTTATTAAAGAATGACTGATAAAAATATGTAGGAGACTGTTCTGTGTGGCATGGGTCCAGCTCTCGCTCGGAGATGCACAGGACCCAGTCCCACGGATAGGTTCTCCTGTGGGGAATCAGGCCCGCAATGTGCCTAGGCCTCTTTGAGTCTTGCTCTTGCTAAAAAACTCCCTCACCCTGAATTGAGGACATTTACTGCAAAGTAACTTCCTAAAATCCATGCTAAACCTTCCAAGGATGAGCTAACTGGTTCAACCACTTTTGCCTTTTCATTTGCAAATATCCCTCTTCTATGATGTGATTAGCTGCATTGGCTCCTTTGTTTTCTGTAAAAGGTAACCACCTAAAGCGAACCTGTGCATAGTAAATGAGGACCATCATGTAATGTGTCGAGAAAAGAAATAAAGGTCTGTCATGACGGAGGCCACAGCTTTAGCTCCCCTTGAGAGAAAAGCCATGCTGTCCTTTTCCTTCACTGGACTCGGTAGTCCGTGTGAATGTCTCATTTCATCCATACTGACGCAGACACTGCGGGCTGGTGTCTGCATCAAAAATATGTTGCTTTGAGGCTTGCGTATTAATGTTAAAATCAACAGAAACTATAGTAATTGTTTAGAACTTAGGCCAACTACGGATTTTTTTGGGAAACAGTAGCTTCTTAGTCACATTGTTTAGAATTCTCAGCACATGGTGATAATAAAAAACAAACTTTGTAGCCAGTTTTATTATTGTCTTTAAATTCTTCACAGAAAAAGTGCCCATAGGTAGAGAACACTCACTTCCCTGCCCTTCACATGCCATTGCTGGGGCTCCTTTGGATTCTAACTGTGGAAGTGACCTGCGTGTCTGGCTGCTTTTGTTCTTTCATTTCCTTCCTTGCCTTGCTCTTCACAGATTAGGTTTATCCCATTTCTTTGACTTCCATGGGGAAATGCTGGGAAAGGAGAGAGAAGGTCAAGTTGTCATGGTACATAAGGCTATCACTCTATGCCACCTTTACCTCCGTAGCAACTAAAGAAGATGTGAGGATTGAATCAATACAAGTCAACGATTTAGAACAGGGGTGTCAAACTCATTTTCACAGGGGGCCACAGTGAGAGCTCGGTGGTGCCTCTGGGCCAGATAAAACAAGGTGGAGGGCTGGATTCAGCCCATGGGCCTTGTGTTTGCCACCGGTGATTTAGAACTACATCTAGCACATAAAAATGCTCACTAAATGCTGAAATGCTGACTGGTACTTGAAGGTAATGAGAATGAGAGGCAGGCCGTCTGGTTATGGCACCTCCTTGGATGGTAGCACTAGTAAACTCAGATGCTTCCTTATGCCGTCTCTTTCGATGGCTCTTCTGAGTGTTAGAAGATTGAGTCCTCAGCCGAAGTTACTATCTCTGCCACATCTAAGGAATCACAGCATTCTGCATGTGAATGTTTTGGAAAGGACTCAGTGTAGACCCTCACACTGGACATTCTCATCCTGGAGGCAGTGCCATCTTTGGAGCAGGGTTCCCGGTCACTAAGTCTTCCCTTTGGGAACCATCATCACCAACACATAGTGCAAAGCCCAACCTGAAAATGGGGCCCTGTGTGCTTCTTTCAACTGGGCCCTGTATGCGTCTTTCATCTTGGCCCTGGCAGATGGGCATGCTTGCCCAGAAGAATTTCTTAATGGGTATGGGTGCTATTTGCTAATTAAAAAAGATTTGAGGTGCAATTTATATACAAAGAGAGAGCTTAGGTGTTAAATGCTTATTTGTATGAATTTGAAAATTCTATACGTTCTTCTATCTACTGCCCAAAGCAAGATATTGAATATTTCCATCATGACAGAAAGTTCCCTCATTATCTGTTCATTTTAAAACTTGGTTCCAGGTATCCAGTCCTCGGCTACTGTACAAGGAGTCTGGGGCAGAAGAGAGAGGGCAGAGCTGGGCTGGCAGGGGGCGCAGCGTGGCACGGCTGTTTCTCGGCTCACAGAAGGACACCAAAGTCTCCCTGATAGATGGACTCACGGAGGGCTCTTGTAATGAAGGGGAAGGATTTATGCACCAAAAAGAAAACGCAACTGAACTGAAAAGATTGAGAAATAAAGAATGTTAATCAGGTGCAATATTAAGCAAGGTTCTCATAGTCTCCTGCCAGAACAGGTAGTTTGATCTCTGAATTATTCAGATTACATAAACAAAACAAAACAAAAAGGATACATAAATATCACTACTTCTTTTTTTCTGACTTGTACCTACAGCTCTGGACCTAAGTTCTAGAAGGCAAATATTTGGTGTCTGCCAATGGACCAAAGGAGCAAAACCAGCTTTTGAGCACACTTGCTACCCACGGCAACAAATGATCTTCAAACATTTGTAATCCACACCGATTATGTTAAATCCCTATTGCCAAAATAATTAGTGAAATACCGATTTAAAGGAAAACCCTTGAGAACCATACTGCTTGCCATGTATCAGTGAACTTCAGCTCAGCACCCTCTCTTTTCATGTCTTTAAAAAAGTACGTTGATGTTATGCAGCTGTGAAATTGTGTAATCTGCATTTGTGTAACCTTTGTTACTTGAGTCTGAACTAAGGGAATGTTCTATTTTGCCAAAAATTCTCAACTAGCTTAAATGCAATGAAATAACACTACATTATTAACACCTTATGTGCTATGAGAAACTTGATGTTCAGCGGCCCAGAGGTTAACCTTACAGTTCTGGAGTCTTGTGTGTGAGTGTGTGTGTGTGTACAGGCGTTGTTTATTTCTAAGGGTGTGTTCACTTGAGAATGAGGCAATCAGTCTAGATTTACACAGAGCTTTTTAGGAGAGTAGTCAGTGTAAACAGGTTAGGTTACACCTCTGGTTTACTGGCAGCTTTATTAAATCATTAACTGGAGGAAAATCTGACTGGGTAAATTATAGTGGAGTAAAAGGACTAGTAAGAAGGTCTGGTCTAGAGGATGTTGCTCCTGGTGACCTTGTTTTAATTCGAGGTTAATTATAAAATTAGATTCAAATTTAGAAATAATTGTTCTGGAAAGGAAGAGTAAATGCAAGATTGGGTTTCTATTCATTACGTCACCCCTGGGGGCTCCCCCATTATGGCAGACCAATTGCAAGGCCCAAATTGAATGAAGCCGCTAGAAAAATGAAACAGGGAGCCTGCCATAATGTAACCTCATGTTCTGGGCAAGATTTGCAACCATCACATTTTATCCATCAATGGGAAGAGGGAGAAAAGGACCACGTTGCCTCCAAGGCCAGCCACTTGGGCCACACAGATCTTTGCACAGGTTGGACCAGCTGCTAAAGGCGGAGGGACTTGGTGTGCAATATTAATATAGGACAACTTGTTTTTTCACAAATAAAAAAAAAATCTATGTGTACTCTCCCTTGGCATGAGAATGCAGTGATTCCCATTCAGGAGTTGTTTCTGCACAGGGCCAGCTGGAAGCAGCATTGTGAAATCAGTTAGATGTGTTTTCAGGCATGATAAAGGTTCCTGGAAGAGTGAGGCTGAACACTCATGTTACGATTTTAGGCTACTTTGCAAGTTAAGTGTGTATTGTTTGAGAATCTTTATTTTCACTGGGGTGCTTTTTCTGCAATTAGAGGGTTCTAACACCAGATGGCACCTTTGTTATAAACATAAGGTTTGAAGAGCTGGACTTCTTATTCAGTATGAGTGTGTGCATGTGATGAAAGTATGTGTATGTATGTGGATATATATTTGTGTATGTATATGTGCATATATGTGCAAATATATTGATGCACATAGAGTGTATTTATTTACATATGTATAGCATGTGTGCATGCATGTATATATATATATACATATATATATAGCATTATATATGCACGATGGCTTTACAAAAACTTTAACATGGGGGCAAAAAAGCTTAGACTGTGGATCTTGACTGCTGACAATCAAAGCCCAGCTCTCTTACCTGCTAGCCTTATGATTTCAGACAAATTATGGAACTTATCTGTGTCTCAGTTTCCTTATTTGTAAAAAGAGTTTAATAATGCCTATTTCACAGATTTATTGTATAATTAAATGTTAATATATTTAAATACTTAAAATAGTGGCTAGCATATAATAAGGGCGTGGTATATAAATGTTAACTCATTAATATATAATTTACTCAAAAGTCGATCTGTGATTTTGTTGTCCTTACAGTAATTTCACCTCCAACTACAAGTGAGGGATCAGGCCTTTGTGATCTAATCAGGGTGGTCCCTTTTTTAAAGTGACTGGTCTGGGCAACAGAGCCCCTGGTCGATCAGTACCATAGCTCCCCTTATCCTTGGGTCAACGTTTTCCAAAGCAGCAGTGGATGCTTGAAACCGCAGATAGTACCAAACCCTGCATAAACTACGCTTTTTTCTCCCTATACACACACACCTTCTCACTTAAGGAAAGCTCTTTATGGCCTATTTTTGAAATATCTGGATGGTCATGGTAACTATACATGCCTTGGGGCCATTAAGTAAAAAGGTGACTTGAACTGAGGCACTGCAGAACCGTGACAGTCCATCTGATAACCTACTATCAAGCTACTAAATGACTAACAGGGAGGTAGCATATACAGCCTGGATATGCTGGAGAAAGGGATGATTCATGTCCCATGTGGGATGGAGCAGGACGGAGCGAGCTTTTGTCACATTACCCAGAATGGCATGTAATTTAAAACTTACGAATTATTAACTTCTGGAATTTTTCACTTAGTATTTTTGTAACTTGATTAACTGCAGGTAACTGGAACCATGAATAAAGGGAGGCTACTGTATGTGGCACTTTTCTGGACACTGAACTGTGTGTAGGTGCAGGAAGGAATGTTGACCCAGGTCGGATAAAAATTGTGAGAGGAGGATTTTTTTAGCGGGGAGATAAGCTCTCCTGTGATACAAGGATGCAAACCCTAGAACTGCTGCAGTTCTTGCTGCCACAAGGGAAAAGAAACTGAAGTGTTGTCGATCTTACAGGTGGAAGAGTAGAGAAGCCACAAACACAAACGAAGCCAGTCTCTGAGGACCTCAGAACCGTTGGGTCAATCCAGTGGTGAAGCTTGCGCTCCCTCTGAGACCAATACATCCCTTTTATTTTTAAAGCCAATTTGAGTTGGTCTTTCTGATAGAGTCCTAATATAAAATCAAGATGCATATTTTTATTAAAATAGCTGAACAACACCATCATTAGTAATTAATATTCCTGTATGATGAGCTCTTATATGAAAATAGAAAATAATCCAAATTTGAAAAAAAAATGAGAACCTTGTCACTACACTGGTCCCATTTTACTATTCCTCAGCTGCTATGTACGATTCTGGGTTCTTCTCTCCTTTTTCTTTAGAGCCCCAGAGAATAAGCTCTGGTTCTTTAAGCTCACCTGTTTAATTCCGTGTTGGACTATCCCTGCTTATCTCTAACAAAGCTCTGTGGGTGAGTTTGTAATTAAAATCCCTGGTGCTGTACATCCGCTTAATTTTAACCATGTCTTGTTTTGCAGTCCTTTCCCTCTCTTGGCTAGAATAAACTTCCGGAGGGGCGGAGCGAGGAGAGGCAGAGTGTAGTCTTCTCCGAACTGGAAAGTGCTCTATTAGCTAACAGTTTTTCAGTTAAAAACAAAACCAAACCATAAAGGCTCTACAGTCAACTAAAAAAACTGAGTTTAATAAAATTTAATGTGATTTTTTAAAATATATTTTATTGATTATGCTATTACAGTTGTCCTATTATCCCCCCTTCATTCCCCTCCACCCTGAACACCCTCTCCCACCCACATTCCCCCCCTTTAGTTCATGTCCATGAGTCATGAGTTCTTTGGCTTCTACATTTCCCCTACTGTTCTTGCCCTCCCCCTGTCTTTTTTCTACCTACCATCCATGCTACTTATTCTCTGTACCTTTCCCCCTCTCTCCTCCTCCCACTCCCCTGTTTCTAACCCTCCATGTGATCTCCATTTCTGTGGTTCTGTTCCTGTTCTAGTTTCTTCTTGTTTTTGTTTCAGGAGTGATTGTTAATAATTGTGAGTTTGCTGTCCTT
>CM052544.1:96144098-96195107 GCA_028533065.1 Trachops cirrhosus
TGACAGTGACCAGAGGGGAGAGGGGAAGGAATTTCAGGGGAGAAGGGAAGGGTTTACAGGAACAAATATAGAGGACACATGGACAAAACTACGGGGCTTGGAAATGGAAGGGAGGAGGGGAGGGATGGGTGGGTGGGTTGGAATGGGAATAAAAGATAAAAAAAAGAAAGCAAGTATAAATTGTGTGTGCATGAAAAAACCCTCAACTTCATGACTCTGAAGGAATTTCTTCAGACAAAACATATCAGATAATGTTTTACACTCAACAGCCAAACATCACAAAACAGAAGTAAAAGTAGGAAACATGACTGAGATGTGGCAGAAATACCCAGCAGTTAAATCAGATATCCTAGAATTATAGTAGTCAAATGGTCAAATGTGGAATAGAAAATGAACATATTTTATCAGTTTAATAAATATAAAAAGTATTGAAAATACGAGTATGGTTCTGCGACTGTCAATGATGACAAGGCATATTTGAAGAAGAAATTACAGACCTGAGAAACACAATGGAAATAAAGTCAGTTGGTTTTTAAAAGCAGATTATATACAGCTCAAGAGAAGGACAAAATTAGAAGTCTACAGAAATGACCAGATGCATCTGTGTCACACACACGTAACCATGAAAAGGAAATCAAGCATCAGGGATCACAAAATGAGAAGGTCCAACATACACATAGTGAGTTACAGAGGACAGGCTAGAAAGTCTGAACAATAGACACTGGTCTTAGATAGTAGTGAAAAATTTCCCAAACTGATAAAAGACACAAATCCTAAGATTTAGGTAGGAAAAATGTGAAGATATATATCAGTTACATTGTAGTGAAGCTGCAGAATAACGCAGGGGAAAAAAAAAATCTAACAAGTAGTTAGAAAAAACAGATTAGCAACAAAGAACATTTAGATTGAAGGAAAAATGAAAAATAGAACATAGTGTTACACTACTTTCAAAGTCTAATAGAAAATAAATGTAAACTTAGAGAGTATAAGAATGAGACATTTTTGGATAAACAACCAGCTGTCTGCCATTAAATATAGTATTTACCAACATCAATGGAAAAATGGCTGACAAACCTACTTTAAGAAAAATGGAAATGATCCCAGAAGGAAGGTCTGAGGAGTAACTTAGAAAGTAGAATAAAGAAAAGAATGAACAGGTAGATAAATCCTGATAAATGCTTATTGTATAAAACAATACCTAAAGTAACAACAACAATGATAATGTTTAATTTGCAAGATTAAAAAAACTTTAGATATAAGTTAAATATTTCCTGACACTAGCATATAAATTGGAATTTTGTTATTAAAGCATTTTAGACTTTAGTGTGTTTACATGTTAATATTTCTAAATAGCTATTAAATAATAGAAATAGAGTATAATATTCCACACTAGTCCTGCCCAATGTGGCTCAGTGGGTTGGGCATTGTCCTGTAAAGCAAAAGGTCACCTATTTGATTCCTGGTCAGAGCACATGCCGGGTTTCGAGTTCAGTCCCCAGTTGGGCGCATACAAAGGGAAACTGATCAGTGTTGCTCTCTTACACCCACGTTTCTCTCCCTCTTTTTCCTACTCCCTTTCTCTCTCTCTAAAAATAAATAAATAAAATCTTAAAAAAATCCAAACTAGTACAGGTTAAAAAAATGGAAAGATAACAAAAGCCTTAAGCCATCCAAAAGATGGCAATAAAAAATATAAAGAGAAAAAGCAAAAATAAGGTGGTAAAAAGAAATTCAACAATCTCAATAAATATCAATGAACTAAATTCTTTGGTTAGGAGGTGAAGTTTGTCCAATTGGATTTAAAAAATATCATATCCTGTGTTGTTTAAGACAGACTTGCCTACAATATAAAGATATGAAAGTTGAAAATAAAAGGCTGGAAGAAGGTATGCCAGGAAAATAGGAGCAAAAAGGTAATTGGTATGATTATGGTAATAGACAAAATAAGTTCTTAAGATAAGAACCACTACTAAAAATTAAAGTATTCATGACAGATTGCTGCTAAAATGTTGAATTCTCTTGGAATTTATAACAGTTCAAAACATGCATGTACATAACTTCAAAACATATAAAGTAAATGTTAAAAAAACTCTAAGGATAAAATAAAAATCTGTGATCATTATAATCAATATTAAAGTAACTCAGGATTTGATTAATAAACAAAAAAATGAACGTTAGGATATAAGACATTTGCCCATCACAATCAATAAAAATACAGGGGTCGGCAAAAGTAAGGTCTGCTTGAGTGAGGTCGTAGGGTACGTGAATGTCTTACATGAGATGGACAGCAGTTTGAACATTTCACCTAAAGTGTCCTATGGTGTGACTTTTGAATGTGATATTGTTATGTTACAGAATTACATGCTTATGATTTTGTAATAAAAAATTTTGTAATAAAAAGGGGCGTTATTTGTGCAGGACCCTGTAGATTGACTCCTGCACCAAACAATTGGAGAAAAACATTCTTTTCAAGCATCCATTGCACATTTCCAAAAACTGACCAGTTACTAGAATGAACTCTCATCAAATTCTAGATCATTATTATTACAACAACTATGTTTTGTGATAAAACACAATTAAGTAAGAAATATATTATTAAAAGATAACTAAAACACACCTTGAAAATTAAAAGACTAAATAGCTCATGGGTCAAATAAAAATATAAGAAAATTGGGAAAGACAACAGAATGAAAATAATATTACATGTTAAATTTGTGGACTGCAGATAAAAAATATTTAGATATTTATCTTTTATTTACTTATTTTAAAAATATTTTTTATTGTTGTTCAGTTACAGTTGTCTGCCTTTCCCCCCATTACTCCCCACCTCTCACATTCAGTCCTCCCCCACCCCCCATTGTCTTTGTCCATGGGTCCTCTATACACGTTCTTTGACTTGACCCTTCCCCTATTTTCCCCCATTATCCCCCTCCCCTCTCCCTTCTGGTTACTGTCAGTTTGTTTTTTATTTCCAAGTCTCTGGTTCTATTTTGCTCACTTGTTTGTTTTGTTGATTAGGTTCCACTTATAGGCGAGATCATATGGTATTTCTCTTTCAGCACCTGGCTTACTTCACTTAGCATAATGCTCTCCAGTTCCATCCATGCTGTCACAATCAGTAGGATCTCCTTCTTTCTTTCTGCTGCATAGTATTCCATTGTGTAAATGGACCACAGTTTTTTGATCCACTCACTTACTGTGATGGGCACTTAGGCTGTTTCCAGCACTTGGTTATTGTGAACAGCACTGCTATGAACAATGGGGTGCACAGGTTCTTTTGAATTGGTGTTTCAGGGTTCTTAGGGCATAATCCCAGCTGTGAAATTGCTGGGTCAAAAGGCAGTTCCATTTTTAACTCTTTGAGGAAATTGCATACTGTGCCCTGGCTGGTGTAGCTTAGTGGATTAAGCGCGGGCCTGTGAACCAAGAGATTACAGTTTGATTCCCAGTCAGGGCACATGCCTGGGTTGCAGGCCAGTTCCCAGCAGGGAATGCACAGGAAGCAAACATACATTGATATTTCTCTCCCTCTCTCCTTCCCTTCCCCTCTGAAGATAAATAAATACAATCTTAAAAAAAAAAAAGAAATTGCATACTGTTTTCCACAGTGGCTCTACCAGTCTGCATTCCCACCAACAGTGCACTAGGGTTCCCTTTTCTCCACAACCTCACCAGCACTTGTTGTTTGCTGATTTGTTTATGATGGCCATTCTGACTAGTGTAAAGTGATATCTCACTGTGGTTTTAATTTGCATCTCTCTGATGGCCAGTGATGCTGAGCATCTTTTCATTTGTCTATGGGCCCTCTGTATGTCCTCCTTGGAGAAGTGTCTGTTCAGGCCCTTTCCCCATTTTTTATTTGGATTGTTTGTTTTCCTGGTGTGGAGTCATGTGAGTTCTTATGTATTTTGGGGATCAAACCTTTGTCCCAGTTACCATTGGAAAATATATTTTCCTATATGGTTGGTTCCCTTTTCATTTTACTAATGTTTTCTTTAGCCATGCAGAAGCTTTTTATTTTGATGTAAGAGAAAATGACTGAAGGTTAGTGAGCTAATACTACAGCTCAAAAATTAAATTAAAAATAACAGTAGAATAAAGCCAAAGAAATTAGAAATAAATAATAAAGATAAAAGCAGAAATGAATGAAAAAATAACAAAAGAGAATCCAAAAAGTTAGATTTTTGTGAAGTTACAAATAAAATTGCTCATTATCTGTTAAGATTGATCAAAAAATGAGAGAGAAGGCCCAAAAAATTATATTAGGAATAAAAAAGAGACATAACTACTTATGCAGAAAACTTAAAAAGATAAAATAATATTATTTACAATTTATTTCAATAAATTAAAAGATTGGATGAAATGTACAAATTCTTTGAAAAAATTTCTTATCTAAATAAACAAAAGAGGAAAGAAAAATCTGAATAGTCTTGTTACCATGAAATAATTTGAATCAGGAGTGTAAAATTCTCTCACAAAGAGAATGTTAGGGTTCAATGATTTCATAAGCAAATTCTTCCAAATACTTTCAAATATTTAAATAACAAGTAATTCCACATTTTTTTCTGCAAACAAGGATAGAGAAGATGTCCCCAACTTGTTTTATGAGGGTATTAAACCTTATTATTAAACCCAGACAATGATGGCATAAAAAAGGGCAATTAAAGGACAATCTCTCTCACTAATACAGATGCAAAACTTTTAAAGGAAATAACAGGCAAATGAGATCCAATGAAATATACATCGTGACAAAGCTATTTTCCTAGTTATGAAGTTAGTTCAATATTATAAAATCACTGTAGTAATGGAATAAAGAGGAAAATAATACAATAATCTTAATACATGAAAAAATAAAAGCAATAATTGAAACTCTCAATTTTTCATATTAAAATATCTTAGTAAACTGGGAATAAAAAAAGAACATCTTTGATCTGATGTGTTACCTTCCAAAGAAAAACAGAAGATGTTTATTTAAATTAGGAAATGCAAAAATACTCCCCATAAAGTCAGAAACAATACAAATGCTATTACTATTTCCATTCAGTAATGTACTGCCAGTCCTAGCCAACACAGTGAAAAAAGAAAAATAAATAAACACTAAAATTTGGAAAGGAAGAAACAAAACTGTCATCACTGAAGATGATAGAATTATTTACATAGAAGATAAACTGACAATTTCTTTTGAATTAGAGAGTTTAGGGTGCCAGATATAGATTAAGAAATGAGTTAATTACATATTCATAATCAATCAGCAACAAGCAATTAGAAAATGTATATATATGAAATATGCTGTTTGCAATGACAATACAAATAAGGGTTAGGAATAAATCCAACAAGCGACATGTAGAAGCTTTAGAAAGAAAATGATGACAATCTATTGAAAGATATTAATAAGACCTAGATAAATGAAAAATATTATGACAATATACAAAATATATAACTAAGACCCAGACAAAAATACTTCCTCTTTTCTCAGAAGGATTTAGTATTGCAAAAAATGTCAATTATCCTTAAATCTCCAGACTCAGTGGAATTGCAATAAAAATTTCAGTGAGGTTTTTAATAGAACTTGACAAATGGATTTAAAAATATAAACAGTAGAACAAAGGGCCATGAATAGCTGAGACACTCCTGAAGAAGAATGAAGAATATAGACTTAGTCTAGCTTCTTATTCTTAGTCAAGAGTTGTTACAAGTCTATAGTTAGTTACAGCCATGTAATTTTGGCAAAGGCATAGAGAATTAGGTCAATGAAACAGAATAGAGAAGACAGAAGCCGATTCATGCCTGTTTAGAAGCTTAAATCTTGTAGAACAGTCACTGCAGCCAGGATGGTCAGGGCTTGGGAATCTTGGGTGCAATATTTATTTACCAAATGCTATAAAGAACTTTAATATATAACAAAGGTATGATATGTCCGTGTGAACCATGTGACTGTCAGCATGTTTTTTTCTTCTCACCTGTCTGCTTTGGGGTAAATGGATCTGCTCTTCCAACCAGCTGAGAAAATTGTTCATTATACTGACCCTTTGTTTAATACAGGTAGACTCAACTCCTCCAAGAAACTTTTTCTGAATTTCTATTTTGGGCTTAGTTTTTGTCTGTGCTTTGAAAGAGCATCATTACAGACTCCATTATAGCACCTATGTTGCTCTATTAAGATGTTTAGATATTATGGGCTAGGGAACAAGACTGGCTGGGACCAGGCATGGCCTTGGGCAAATGACTTAGTCTTTTCACAAAATAAGGATAGTACTAAGAATTGTCTTGTACCTCAGAATTCTTGTAAATATTGAAAGATTTGTTCAGGCAAACCATCTGAAACATCCTCTGACACTATAATTAGTGATGCATTTATATATTTTAAAATTATATTACAGTTTATGTCTTTATTTGCCTTCCTGAACTGCAAACTCCTTAAGGTCAGAGGATGTCTAAATTATCTTCAGGTGCCCAGTAAATGTTTGTTGAACTAAACAGAGGCAAATGCTGTTGGGAAAACTCTACCATTGCAAATGGTATTTTTTATGGTCTTTTATGGCCCAATTGATTTAATATTTAATTAGTTATATACTAAACTATAATTAACTATTGACTAAATAACAATGAATAAGTCAATCTTTTATTCATGGTACTTTGAGATGAGAGGGGCAGCCAGTCCAGCCTCGGAGCCTTCACTTCGTGAAGGAAGTGATAATAACCAAGCCAGGCCATGAATCCGTGGGGCCAGGGCCATCTCCATCTCTATCTCTGCTTTCTGTTCAGGCCCAGCCCGCAGCCTGGCCTAATCAATGTTAGATGAAAGAATGAAGGAACAGGAATTAGGAGGAAAAAGCAAGATGGTGGCATATGGCATTCCAGGTTAAGAGAAATAGTCTGCTCAATGTTTCAGGGCTGAGTTGGGGGGAGTCTGCAGACAGCTCAGCATGATGAGAGAATAAAGTGTGTGTTGGGAAAGGAGAGAGCTATGATAGTCCCTACATAGCACTCCAAGGAATTTGGATTTGTTCTTGAGACTAGGTCATTGGAGGCATTTAAGTAGGGGAGCACTATCATCGGGTCTGCATTTTAGGGAAATCACTGGTCATGGTGGGGAGAAGCATCACACCAGGCAAAGCTGGTAGCAGGGAGGTCAACCTGAAACTTCTTGGCCACGCCCTGCTTCTCCCAGGTGGCTGCAGTTATTCGACTCTTGCCTGCGTGCGCCTTAACTGCCTATGGAGAAAGGTCAGAGCACTTTAAAATGTTTTAAAACATTTTTAATTTTTAATTACAATTTACTTTTAATATTATTTTATATTGGTTTTGATATAGTATAGTGGTTAGACAATCATATAATTTACAAAGTGTTCCCCCAGATGTTACAAAATAGTCATGGGGAAGTGAAGTACAGCTTAGGGAATCCAGTTAATAACATTGCGGTGACTATGTATGGTGCCGGGTGGGCACTGGAAATAGAATGCTTTAAAAACCTTTTCAATATCTTCCCTTTCCACCCGCCTTGGTGAGTCTATGTGCTTTAGGTGGGCATTCCATTATTTTCCTTCATTTTCAGAGTCCACAGTTATTAAACTTTCCATCATTTACTCTAACGTACTTTCCATTAATGTCCACCCCAGTGTCTTTTGTTCAGTGGATCACACACATTTTTCCAAATTTTGCTCCACTGAAGTTTCATGTCTTATTTTTTCCATTTCTGGGACTCTCCTTGGACTTAACGGGAAAAATGAAGCAGCACACTCAACCCATTTGGCTGCCGTGGAGTCCTGTTGATTTATCGTCAATAGGTAAACAGAAAGTCTGCTTTAAAAAAAATACATGCTTGAGATCTTTCTTTTTAAAACCACTCTCAGATGAAAACGCTCCATATGTAAATCCTTTTTGTAGCTGTTTGCTTCTATCTATCTAACCTGGGTACCTCTAGTCCCAGCATGCAAACAGGAGGGACTCCAAAGCACCACCGCACTCCCCCTCCCGTCGGACGTGGCTGGTACCCCTCTCCATCCACACACCTGCTGCTCCCTGAGCTAACATCCTTTAGCAGCAACCTTATTTGAGAAACCCTCTGTGTGAAACCAGTGGGTGTAGAAATAGCAGGTGACTCCATTTCAGCAGTTTTGGTGGCCAGAGAAGAATTATTGCTTCCTTCACTTTGTGGCTCTGGTAAGTGCCCAAGAGGTGTAGTCAAAAAATCAACACATTAGTAATCCAGCAGGACTGACTCCAGCTGTTTAACATGGCCCAGCTCAAATGTCACATCCTCGGTGGTGCCTTCCCTGACCCCCTTCCTTGCCTTGTCACCGTTTCACTGCACCCTTTGTGCTGCTGTCGCTCTTTGTTCAAACTACTGCTAGTGTAGCCTTTGTCACTTGCTGTTATTTTAACTTTCTGAAAATTGCATTTGAGTATGGTACAGGGGCAAGAAAATGAATTTTTAGGGAGGAAAAATCTGGGTCCCCATCCTACTAGGCTACACTTAGGTTCAAGACTTTGGGTAAATATATATCCTCTTTGAACCTCAGTTTTCTTATCTGTAAAAAAGATTGTGAAAATAAATCAAAGAGAGTAGATGATGCATCTCACACAGAGCCTGGTCTTCAGCAGCTATTTAACAAATATATTTTCTTTCTTTTCCTTTCCTGCTTAGCATGGAACTGTCTCTCTCATGACCATGAAGCCCTCTAGGGAGACACCTTGACCTAGTAATCCTTCTCGCCCGCAGCCTTAGTACAATGCCTGAAGCAGGTGTTCAATACAAGTGCGTTGGCTGCTGGATGAAAGGAATGCTATGTCAAACCCTGAAAAACTTGGCCCAACTTACTGGCCAGCCTTCTCCAACAATGCAGGGGATCTCTGATTTGGTCTACCTCATTATTTATTGAAGCCCTTGATTTGTGGGTGATGAAGGGAGATAGGGTGGCTTAATTAAATCCATATAGTCTTTGAACTACAGATAGGTACATGTAGACTCCTTGTTAATGTTACTATACCAGAAAGTTGTGAGTTATACATTAGAGAACTAGGATTACTTGTTGAAAAAAAAATTTGGGCTAAACCTTGGAGCCTTTGGAGCTAATTGGGGAAGTTTTTGACGATAATTGAGGTGCTCCCTCAGGAATGGTCCTGCAATACAAATATGGATTCATGATCAAGGTCTCTTGGCCTTCTTCCTTGGAAAAGCACATGTATTTGGCTGAGTAGAAAGAAGTAACTTGGCAGGTACTGTACTGCTTTAAAGTCCTTTCAATATGTGAATTAATTCCATGTCACCACACTTAGCTTCAAGCCAATGTTTCACGTGAACCGTGCCCTGGTGTACTTACTGCACGTGATATGATCAAGGTAAGCTGATGGCAATCCCTTTGAGACATATCAATCATATAGTTCAGTGATGCTGATGACATGTGAATACTTTGCACTATTGGGTATCTTTTACTTTGACCATGTCTTCTACAACACTTTCCAGACCAGTGCTCTGTTTGTTACTATTTAAAAATCTGGCATTCCCCATCTTTTGCTATAAGCTGGGCATTGTTCTAGGTATTTCGGAATATGGTGGGAAACAAGTCAGACAGGCTTCCTGCCCTCTGGGAGCTTACATCTTGGTGCACCTATAAACTCCGTTTCCTTTACTCCTGTTTTTGGTGGTTTGGCTTTCATTTCTTTGCTTTCAGTTTACTGATTCATGAACTCCATTAAGTGTATCTGATACACTCTATTTTGCTTTTTAAGATTTTAACTTTGTTCCCCTTGAGGGTTTGTTGATTTTTTTAAAGAGCTATGATAAGATCATAAACTTTTAGCACTAGGTGAGCTTCAAGTGCATCTAGTCCAACAATCAGTGCTGGAGTAACAACTGGTTACTCTGGTCACAGGGTGACACTGCATGGGTGGGCTCAGCACTGACTCCCAGCTCGTTGCTTTGCATCACCCACCACACTGCCTCCCTGATTTCTGATCTCACCCTTATCCTGACGCGGCTTTCCCAGAGTTTCCTCGTCGATGGATTTTAAACTTTAAAATTTAGTCAATTTTCACGTTTCTTAGCTACAGATGCAGTTCCTTCTTACCACTAGTATCTTGTGGGGATGCAGCAGTGGTTTGTATCCTGGCTGCGTACTAGGTTCTCCTGGTAGGGCTTTGGAAATGATGCTGGAAGTCCACCCCAAACAAATTATTTGGGAATGTCTGGGGCTGGGGCCTATGCACTGTTATGGTTAATAAAAGTTCTCATGGGATTCTAAGTGCAGCCAAGGTGGAGAACCACTGGCCTGTAGGATGTGTCATTTCCTTCTGCATTTTTCTTTTCCCATCTCTTCTGGACCAATTTTATTTTAAATACTAGTTGTTTTCTTACATTTCAAAGTCAATTGTATATCTTTCACCAAAGGTGACATAATTTTCAAACTTTCATTAAATGCACTTTACCATATATATACAAATTCCTGTAGTGGTCTGTATGAATAGCATCTAAAGCAATACCGTTTCAGGTCCTTTTCTTGTCTGAAATACCAACTTTTATCCTCCAGGGTTCTGTACGCATACACTCTTTCAATCCTATGTTCCAATGTGCAGGTTCATTTCCTCCATGCTTGTGACATTCACACTTCATCGAGTCTTTCCAGCCCTACCGTGAGTGCCTCTCTTTCTGCCCTTGCTGTCTCAGGCTCAGTGTCACTGTGCTCCTCCCACAGATTTGGAATTTAGTTTTCTTATAATGAGCTACGGTTTTTTATTATTTTCATTTTCCTCCCTTTTGTTCGTTTTCCCAAAACTCTCCTGCTCCTTTACTCTTTTTTCCTATTACAGTTAATTTTATTTGAAGCCAATATTTTGATCGCTAGGGTTTTGATATCCAAAGAGAAGTAGCTTTATAATTTTCTCCGCTGTTTTCTTGCTGCATGTTGTTTATTCCCAATAATATATATTTTCTTCTCAACGTGGAAACATGAAATATACATTCATCTGTTCTCGCCCTTTCGTCTCCCCTGAAACTCTTTCTGCTGCCATCTTTCAGCCCTACCTCCATAACTCTTCTTCCCTGTGTGTGACATTTATGCGACTTCTTCAGCTGTGCATACAGCACATAACCCCCTTTCATCCCTACATTCAGAATTCCTGGGAAATGTTGAACCATCTCCTTTCCTCTTCACGGATCTTATTTACAGACATATTTTTTTCTCATGCAAATCCCTAGTCTTCTACAATAGGACTGTTAGTTCATCACCTTATCTCTTTAATTATGCCACACAATTACTTTTATTTCCTTTCATTTATTTTTTTACATTTTAAATATTTTTATTTTTAAAAACTATATGAATAACAGTTTGTAATATACAAAAAAATTTAATTAAAAACAAGACAGAAATCCTTTTTTTAAAATCCTCACCTGAGGACATGTTCATTGCTTTTAGAGAGAAAGGAAGGAAGGGGGAAGGGGGACGGAGAGAGAGTCATTGATTGGTTGCTGCCTGTGAGTACAACAAACAGGGATCAAACCTGCAACCTACGTATGTGCCCTGACCTGGAATCAAACCCACACCTTTCGGTGTATGGGACAATGCTCTAACCAAGTGAATCACTGGCCGGGGCAACAGAAATTCTATAATCCTAAATCCAGAGATGATCATCATTAACATTTTGTATGCGGCTTTGGGGTTTTTATCTATTCAGATTTTCCTCCTTTAATTACAAACTTGAATCGCATCTTCATCCTCTTATATAAGCAGTGTTTAAAGTTCACAACAGTGAGACAATCCTTCCACGTTGATAAATATATTTTGCCAATATTGTCTATAATTATCATGAGAGATACAGAATTTTACTTTTATAATTTTTACTTTTAGAATTTTGCAATTATATTATCTAAATTTTATCTTTGATAGAATTTGAACAAATAGAGAAAGAAAGAAGATATTCATGACAAGTTACATCTAGGTTAACTATATTTGAAAGTGATTATGAATAGTAAATCCAGACGACATGCCATGTGCCTGTAACAGAAATTATAATGCTTCTTGACTGCAGAGGTCATGTAACATGGGCACGGGAGCATGGATCGTATACAAGTCCAGGGAACCAGATATGATGCTGAAGTCTGAACTTGGTTACTCAGCCTTTCACAGAGCGAGGCTGACGATAAGCTGAAGAGCATATTTTGACCAGATACTAGGGTCAAAGCCAAGTTTTGTTGCCTCTTTACTAAATTGTATCCCTTGTGTAGGAGAGACATACAAGCTGTACATTCATTCTTTAAGTAAATAAGCTTGAGATCCAAAACTGCCTGCAGATACCTCCACATAGCTATTTCCATGAGTGCTGCTGCTTTCTCTCCTTGGTATAATTTATCTAAACAAATCCTACTTCTCTGTTGCTCTGGAAATCACTACCAAGTCCTAAGTGTAGGTGATTTGGATTATTACAGATAGATGCTTAGGTACATCCTGTAGTCGTGGAACATCTGAATTTAAATAGACACTGTTTCATCTTGTCTACACCATCGTGTCCAGCTTTGGGGTTCACAAGGTATCTTTCTCCTGCCCTGGCTTGTGTTGCTCTATGGATGCTGCTTCCTGTGTGAAATCGGTGGGCTGGCTGCCACTGACTCCCAGCTGCACAAACTGATTCATCCCTGGAGCTTGGCACCCCTGGGCACTTACACATTGTTTTTCCTGCTCACTCTACTCGGAGCTGCCAATATACCAGTTGCCTCGGATCCCTTCTGCTTTTCCTCACTAGCATATGGAATGGTCTGACCTGGTGAATCTGAGTTTTAATTTCACTGAGAAAAGAGGCTCTCTGACGTAAGCTGAACATGGAAAGTGACAGAATAGTGACCTCCACTCTCAGTCAACAGCTTTATGTTGAGCACTTGATCGAAGCCAGACACTTTGCTAGTATACACTGAAGTTACAAATATGAGTAAAGTTTTGCTCTGACCTCAGGGAACTTTCAAATTAATGGAAGACACAGGAAAGTATACCTATAATTAAAGTATACCATCAAATATACCTTAATTATCAGAGAAGGTAGAATAATCTAGTGCTGAAGAGGACAGGCCCGTAGTCGAATTTGGACCTTACCACCCATGTGCAGCATGACCTGCAGAAAATTCCTTAATATTTCTACATCACCCCTTCTTGTCTGTGATTCTAAGTGACAGTTCAGTTCTTACAACATAAGACTGTCCTGAGGATTTAATGAATCAACAGAGTTTACATACTTAACCCAATGCTTAGCTGTTAATAAGTGCTCAGAAAATACAGTTTTAAAGTAATAGTGGTATGTGGAAGCTACTATGGTAACAAAATGTGAGAGTCAAGAAAGATTTCTTGGAAGAAGTGAAATGTGTTGAGGGACAGGTAGGCAGCAGGTAGATGAAGTGAAGAAAGGGAATTCTAAGCAGAGGGAGCAATGCATGCAAAGGTATGGAGGTGTGAAATGATATGATGAACAAGTGAACCCCAAGAGACTCCTTGTGTTTGGCAGAAGCACAATAACACATGACCAGAAGATGAAAAAGACTATGACCAAGACAAAGAGAATATTAACATTTAATTTTAACAGAAGAAATTCTGCAGCAAAAATCATGTATCACCCTTCTATACAAGTGCAAGATACATGAGCGAGATAAAACCTCAAACTTTCAAAGATGCCTAGAAGACCTCCTATTAATATGAGGCAGGAAGGACGGAAGAATGAGAAAAGAAAAGGTGGCAGAAATAACATCCTGGCATTCAATTAGAAATATGTCATAAAAAAGACATTGGTGTGTAGTCCAAAGGGTTGTGAACCTGTAGCCTGTAACTTTCTTAGCGACCCGCGGCCCCCAAAGCCCATCTCTATCCACCACTCCATTAAACTTTTAATCTGTCTATCTCCTTGCTTTTTGTTATTGGACACATAAGTATGTAGCTTAAGATCTTAAGGAAAGAGCAGAGCAACTTGATTCTATGACACCTGAGCCCAACAGCTGTGTGTGAATGACCTGCAGTTAGAAAGGCAATACTCCTTGTCCAAGCAACTAGACATGGCTGCGCTGCGTTCTCTAGACACCCAGGGCTGAGTTTGCACAGCCACTGCCAGAAAAGCACACCACACCCACATGTCAAAACAAACGTGATATCCAGGGGAGGTTTCAGTTGTTTCTTTTCTTCCCTCTCCAAATCCCAAGAATCCAGTGAGTTTTAATAACACTTCTAAAATGTCAAGAGAAAAAAAATCTTACTTTAAAAAAAGGTAAAACCACCAAGGGGGTCTTTTGTGAGTCTAATATCACTGTAGTCCCCTTGGGATGGTAAGGGGTGCAGGTGTGCCTTGCTTTAAGAAAAGGCAATGAAAAAATAATCAAGCATATCACAGACACTTTAGTAGGTGATTATTCATATTGTAACATAGGTTTTTAATTTTATCTAAATCATAAGTTTGCTTTAAACTAGCAGTGTCCCTCTTGTGAATCAGTACTCATTTTTAGATTGCTAATTTGGTAGAGTTGGGAAGAGAGTGTTGAGAAATTTAGTGTTCAAGGATTAAATAATCATTTTTATTTATGGGAGACCCATCAAAAACAAAGACTAAGTATTTAGTAAATGTTGGAAACCATTGAGAAGAGAAATAGTATTTATTATGTGTGGGGCACTTTACATATGTGAAGATAAAACTTATTAAAGCATAATTTCAATTTTACTTAGACTTCCTTCCTTTTCTCTGCTTCCTATTCTATGCAACTTCTCTTATCTCCTTCCTTGTGAGAAGGATCTGAATTTGTAGACAGGCTCTTAAGATGTTAAAATCCAGAAGCAAGAAGATGGGTAGAGAGAGACAGGGGGGGATAGTTCCGGGGGAAAGGGGGATGGGACTACGAAGACAACAGTTGGTGCAGGCTGCGGTCCTGAGCAAGCCTGACAAAACTGTAGACTAGTGAGGGACTTGGATTCGGACTCTAAAGGAGCTATAGAGTATGAGGAAAGACATTTTAGGAAGTCATGTTTTAAGTAATGAGTTTGATTTCCTTTTTGTTCTTCAAAAAATGCAAACAAAGATGAAAATACTTTTTAAGTTGATTTTTTAAAACTTTTTTATTATTGTTTAGGTACAGTTGTCTGCATTTTCCCTCCACCATTTCCCCTCCCCCAGCCATCCCCACTTCCCACCCTTGATCCTGGCTGTGCCACTTTGAATGTGAAGATCACTGGCACTGCATAATAGGCAGCTCTGAGCATTGTTTGAGCTCAGTCTTGCACATGCCCCTTACACCGAGGGCATTTCATTTTCATTAAACAGATGGGAAACTGAGTTAGAGAGTTGCTTTGAGACATGCCTAGATCACACAGCTACTATGTGGCAGGGGATGGGCTTAAAAATAGGCCCATTTCTGGTATCAAAAAGAGAGAGAAATTTTGGCAAAAGTGTGAAGAAAAGGGAATCCTTGTATACTGTTTGTGAGAATGTAAATTAGAATAACCATTATTGGAAATGGAGGGAGGTTTCTGAAAAAGTTAAAAATAAACTTTCATACAACCCACATACTCCAGCAATCCCACTTCTTGTATATAGCCAAAAAAAGTGAAATCAGGATCTTGAAGAAAGATCTGCACTTCCATGTTCAATGCATCACTATCACAAGAAACAAGACTTAGAACCAACTTAAATGTCCATTGACGGATGAAAGGATAAAGAAAATGTGACATGTACATATAATGGGATATTACTTACCAAAAAAAGGAGAGAATCTTGCCATTTGGGACAAAATGGATGAAGCTGGAGGATATTATGCCAAATGAAATTTGCCAGACACAGAATGGCAAACCCGGTATAATCTATTTATACTTGAAATCTAAAAAAGTTGAACTCATAGAAGCAGAGAATGGAATGGCGGTTACTGTGGGCTGGGGCCTGGGGGAAAGGGGGCAATGTTGGTCCAAGTGTATACACCTGAGTCATAAGATGACTAAGTTCTGGGAATCTAAGGTACAGCATGGCGACTATAGTTGATTATACTGTACTATGTACTTGAAATTTGCTCAGAGATTAGACCTTAAATGATCTTATCACACTCAAAAAATGGCAACTACATGAGGCAATGAATGTATTAACTTGATTGTGGTGATAAGTTCACAATGTATACATATATTAAAGCATCATGTTATGCAACTTTTAAAAATCATATTTTACAACCTAAAAGTATACAGTTTGCATTTGTTAATCAGGCCTCTACAAAGCTAGGATAAAACCCCAAGAACATAAAAATAATTTAAATTATAAAAATATTATTTCTATGAATTCATGTCAACTACCCTTCCTTATTTGTTGGGATTTCTTAAATTTTCCCCTTCTAATCATTTAGGAAATAATCATTCTGATTTAATTCTGCTGGAGGTTACCATTAAGGTATTCAAAAGTATTTCTTATGATATGTTCATTTTTTTTTAAAGATTTTATTTATTTATTTTTAGAGAGGGGAAGGGAGGGAGAAGGAGAGAGAGAGAAACATCAATGTGTGGTTGCGTCTCATGTGGTCCCCACTGGGGACCTGGCCTGCAACCCAGGCATGTGCCCTGACTGGGAATCAAACCTGTGATGCTTTGGTTCACAGCCCGAGCTCAATCCACTGAGCTATGCCAGCCAGGGCGATATGTTCATTTTTAACAAAATAAAGAAAATTCTTTCCTCTGTAAAATGAATATTTTGACATATTTTCCCTTCTTTCACCATCTTACAACTTCCTTTCTCCCTCTTAAGTTTATATAATTTTAGAAGTACATTTGTTTTATCTGTATTCTCTTTTAACAATAATTTTTGATATTAACATTCAGATTTTATTAACTATAGTTTTCAGTTCAACTATGTAAATATACAGCTGTTTCCTACAGATTGTGATAATAGATTGTTTGACAACCAAATCACTGTCCTGTCTACCAGTGTTATAGCTGAATGTCTTTTAATGTGCTTTTGTGACAGTTTTAGTGAAAGAGTGGGCAGGAGAAGAGGAAAATGTAACAGAGCTAAATATACATATTTCATAACAGAAGTCTAAAGATAAATCAATAAATAGCAATATAATCTTATTAAAAATGTCTAAAGTACTTAAAAATAATTGCATGGGACATGGTAAAGGTGAGATAGAAGCTACTTTTAAAAATATATTTTAAAACTATGGTTTGATTTGTAAAGTAGCATTCTGCATAGATTTAAAAAATAAACAGTGATATATATGTCAAAGTTAAGTTCTGGTCTAAATAATAAATATGGAATAAACATGGACAAATAGGTGATATATCTGGGTAACTCTCTCTTCTCCTCTCAGAGGAGTATATGATCCTCTGACCGGGGGTGGAGGAGAGTTGAAAAACACTAGGGTAGTTAGATCTGGTGAATGTCCTCGAGAACAGACTTTGTATACAGTCTGCTCCACTCCTATGCTGGACTGAATCCCAGAGGATGGCCACAGAAGGCCCAGACGGATTTGGGGATGCAAATATGGAGAAGTCCTATGTTTCACTTCTTGTAAGGATCTTGGGAGGCAGCAAGCCCCCATAATTCCTTGTGCTACTGAGGGTTAGACACAAGTGCCTACACAGAGTGCCACAGCAGATTGACCTCAGGCAAATCTACAGATCTTCCAGGTGCCCTAGTGGGGTACAGGGGCAGCAGATTCTTTTCTTGGGTCTAGTGTGGACCAGCATCTGAGACTGAGGCTGGGAGACTTGCAGGATGGAGATGCCATAGAGGATGTGGTGTGAATTATTTGGTATAAGACTGGGGGCCACGTAGGAACAAGAACATCTCAGGTGTGGCCAGAATGGAGAGGGGATGATGATGAAGGACTAGGCAGAACCTCATACAACTCTGCAGATGCACATGTGGAATGGGTCTTGGCCAAGGTCCAGGAGACTCCTCTGGATGAGCTGTAAAGCCTGTTGGAACTTGGGTGCCTTACACCACCACCCTCTCAGGGAGATTTCAGGAGAAATACTTAAGGGAATTATCAGGATCCTTGGTTAGAAACAAGGAAACAACTCTGGTTATAACATAAGCAGAAAAAGAATTTACTGGAGAGATACCAGAGAGTTCTTGCAATCAAAGGATGGAGAAAAAAAGGCAGAACTGCCTCCAGCCCAAACCACAGTCCAAGGAGTGTCTAATAAGATGCAATGACACCACCACTGCATCACCACTGTCAGAAATGTCTGTAGGACATCACTGCCATCAACCTCTGCCACTCCCAGAACAGGACTTTGGATTCCATTGCTGCTCTTGCTGCCAGAATAAATTCCCCAGTGTCCGTCACTTCCTCTCACTGCTGATTTGATGTGTGGGCGAGGTTATTCTATTGGCCAACATCAGCTATGTGCCCATTCTCCAGCTGCTTGGGAGCAGGCCTATCCCTGATCACATTTATTGTGGCATCCCTCACCCCCTGCCCCACTCAAAGGAAGAAGGTTCTTACTCATATAGTCAAATATGACAGTGTCCAGCACTCTTCACTGAGAATACTTTGACTCAACTGCATTTACTGGAACTGACTACATTTAATTTCTGCCACTGTGATGAGTGGGAGCTTAAGGTACAAGATATGATTTAAATTCAACCACAGAAGAAGGTAAACTTACATTTTTACACACCTGAACTTTGGCCTGAAAAATTCGTATCTGCTTCATCAGGAGAATAAATGACACCTTACTCGAGCAGATGAATGCCCCATTTAGTCTCCACAACCACCCTGGACTTCACTACTAACCCATTTTCTAGTCCAGAAGCTGAGGGTCAAGGAAGTTGAGACTTTTTCACACCAGAGCCCAGATTAATTCTTGAGTTTTTTTGTTCTGAAGCCCTGAACCCTTTCAAACATTCCATTGTGATTTGTTCTCAAAATGTTAGGACCAGATGGCGACTGAATTTAGACTATTCTAGATGATTTGTTCTGAGCTCCTATCCTTAGCATGAGGCCGCTTCTCCTTCTATTATGTCTCTGCACATGTGTGAAATGCTACGCATCTCCTCAAACATGATACTGGAATTTAACAAATGCTACAGAATTCACTCTTTTTAGGTCACAGTCCTGTGCCACCAGAGAAACAAAGAATGAGATACTCTTTGTTTATGCATCATTTTTTTACAATTAACTTGCTCAACCTCCTGTCTTCTTCTTCCATTCCCTGGATTAGAAGAGGTGAGTAGAGAGAAAGACATTTTGCAGGTAATCTTGTGTGCTGTGCCTCACCCTGACTGTGCTTGGAGACATCGTGGATTACCACCCTGCTTCTGCCTCATCCTGCCCCATACCTTTCTTTACCTTGTCTTAGCTGAACAGAGTGCTTAAGAGGCAGGAAATGTTTAAGACCAGAACTGAAATAGGTGTAAGTAAGAAACATACCTGTTTTCTATTAAGGAGATTAACTTCTCTGTTGGGGTTGTTGTTATAGGACTAGGTCAGGGCGCTGCTTGAGGCTGACTGGTGCCCCTTCTGACTGGGTGGGCAGTGCTCCCTCCCAGCTCCCCCTTCTGAAACAGGGTCTCTCCTTCCAAACCTGCTGTCCTCTGATGGAGTGAGAGTGACCAGAGGCCCTGCTTTGAGTAGTGACACAACAGAGTAGTAATAGTAAATCCTGGTTTTCAGGACATTAGAGAGTGGAGAAGGGTAAACTGTGCCCATGTATTTTATGGCTGTTCAATGAGGCCATTTCTATGTTGAATTCTAGAATAATTATATTTTATGGTAAAAACAGCATCTATGTTGGTTTTCCACACAACAACTTTATCTCTTACTTATAACAACCCAACCTTAGCATGGAGACTCACACAGTCACCATGTAGTGAACATTTAATGAATGGAATAATAAAACACTATCCAAACTTAGAAGCACGTGCAAGTCCCTATAGCCCAATAAACTAGATTTACAGGAGACTATGAGGGTGCAAAAAAGAATATAAATGAAAAATAGTTGAAAATTAGTTGTAGCTATTTATTTATTTATTTTCTGGACAGTTCTTACCTTCCTCCCTCCCTCCTCCTTCCCTCCATCCCTCTTTCCCTCCCCTTCCTGCTTTTTACCTCCTCTCCATCCTCTCTCTCTGTCTCTCTCTCCCCCTTTCCCCTTCCCCCTTTCCCTCTCTGCCTCCCTCCCTCCCTTTCTGTTTTTGTAACTTTCATTATGGCAATTTGCAAACAAATTCAAAAGTAGAGAGAATTGTCCAATGTACCTATCACCCAGATTTAATAACCATCTATTTTTTCACTTTATTATTTTCAATCTCCCTTTCTTTACACTTATTCTGGGGCATATAAATCAAAACTCAGCCGCTGTGTGCTGTCACCTACAATTGTTTCAGTATGTATCACAAACAGAACAACACTTAAAAAAATCTGCAACCATGTTGTCATTATCACACCCCTTCCCTCAAAAATTAACAATTAGTCTGTAATACCACCTGACACTTAATTTGTGTTTGACTTTCATCTTTTCAGAGTTTCCTGTAAGATTTCTTCTTAAATTTTAATTTGTGGCTTGTGATTATTGCTTTCCTACTCTAGCTGGTAACGTCCAACACCCTTCCTTACAAACCCCAATTAAGGACTTATAATTGCTAAGTAAATAATGTACATTTCCCTTAATTAATTTGAGGAACATTTCATGAGCACTTGAAATGTCCCCAGCACTCTGAAAGGCTCTGGAGCCACCATGGAGAGTAGGATGGACAGTGTCCTTGGTCTCAGAGAACTTATAGTTACAAGGGGGATATGGTCAGCTTGGATGGTCCTCTAACACTTCACACTCATCATGATAAAATCAAACGCATCACCTTGCCCCTACAAAGCCAGCTCTCCTTAAGGTTCCCTCATCTTACAGTGGCCTCACCATTCTTCATGCTTCCCAAGTGCCACACTGTTGACTCCTTTTCTCCATCCTCCACCTCCTGTCAGTTCCAGACCTGTCTATTTTTCTTCTGAAATGTTTTCCATATCCACTTCTCTCCCTTTTTAGTTAGGGAAGGCAGCCTTTGTGATAAAGAAAGCCAAATAAACTGTCAGAATGCAAACTGAGGAGGATTTAGCAGCAACTCTAAGGGTCAGGAGTACAGCATTTTGCTGGGAGAAGCATCATATGAAGTGCGTCCAAGGATGTGATGTTGGAATGGAGATATAGGAACAGGGTGGGAACAGCCTGGAAAACAAAACTTTGCATCCCATGTGATGTGAGTGGAAAGTAGGGAATGAGCAAAAAGGGGATGGAGCTGTGACCAGGAATGATCGGAAGAAAGTGTGGCAGGTGTGAAGTGTGACACTGGTTGATCCATTTGGAATTTTGTTTAGAAGCAGAGAATCAGTGTCTGAACACCTCCTTTACCTAATAGCTTTCTATTTCGGTGTATCAGAAGAGCATATATTTAGCAACTTCAAACCAAACTCATTTACTATTTCACAGTTCTGCTGCTCAGAAATCCAGGCAGCTCAGCTTGGTTCTCTGCTCAGGGCCTCAGAAAACCCAAGTGTCAGGCACCAGGGGTCTTATTTGGAGACTGTGGAAATCAGCTATCATTTCTATGCCCCTCCAGGCTATCAAATATTGAAAAAGATCTTCTTCATACGATGGGAATGATTTCTACTTTCTCTGCAGTATTTTTCCATCATGTTACTGATGTTAACAATGAACTTAATCTTTCCACCTTTTTCCTCAGCTTGAACAATGGTTAAACATGGTAGTCCAGTCTACCTGCTTATTAAAAAAAAGAATCATTTTATCGGTTTGAAAAGGTTAATGCTGTGTGTGTGTGTGTACATGTGCATTTTTATTTAAATTAAAGTTTGGTAACTTCATGACTTCACCCCACTGAAAACTGTGATGCTGAGACCCATTGCTATTTCTCACTGATCTCAGGGCCACCTGGAATAGTTAGTGTATTGAACACACGACTGCATCAACAATACACTTTCTAGTTGGTTTTCAGGAAGGCTTTTTTTTTACTTACTTTTCAAAAATTGTTCAAAAATAAGTCTTCTACTCTTAGACTCACAGTATACTCCTCTGGATTTCTTAACACTTTTTTTTTCCTCAAAGGATTTGGGAATTTGCTAATTCCAGTTTTTATTTCTGAAGTTAGCAAGTAAAAATGACCAATGATTTTCGATAGGCTAAGGGATTATATCAAATATTTATTTGAACATTCATGAACATACTGCTCAAAAGAAAACACACTCAAGTTTTTTTTCCAAACAAGTGGGAACACTGTTTCCTTAATCTGGGGTTGCAATGAGCACCTATTCATTCTTAACATTTTAGGAAAATATTTCCCCTTGGTTTCTTTTAGGATCCAACAGTTTGCCTATTATTTTTAAAATAATACACTTACTAGAAATTGAAATCTGATCCATTTACCTTGAAAACCAATGGCAATGTTGGAGAAAGTGTTCTTAGAAAACCGGAACAATACTTACAGGCATTTAAAGGTAACCTTCACAGGGTTAAGTACTGTTTTCTGATCAAAGTGAAATGACAAAATTGATTTCTACATTTTTAACTTTATTTTCTGACTCAGAATTCATTTAACCTAGTGTTGACAAAGAGATAGTGAGCTGAAGAAAACAATCCACTCCAAAAATTATTTCTCCTGGAGGCCTTCTGATATTTTAAAATTTATGTTCCATTTTGTTCAGGGCATGAATGGGCTGAGAAGGAGGTTAGGATGGTTTTTAGCGTACTTCTGTTTCTCTTCCCCTTTCCCTTAGCAGGTCCAGGCAGGATGAAAGCAGTGGTGGGAGAGATACCTGCTCTATAGTTGGTGCTCAGTAAGCAGTTTTTGAATAAATGAATGAATAAATGAGGATAACACAACCAATGAGGCTGCATTCTTCTGGAGTGGTTTTCGTCCTCTGTAAGGCAGCAGGTGATTTGCAGGAACCAAGAAGAGAACAGCTGCTTCCCATCACCTTCCCCCAAACACCAGCCGCGGGTGTTGCTGTGACCTCAGTCTTCCTGGCACTTACTGCACAGGGAGGACGTGCAGGTTCAGAAATCTTGTGAAATAAAGTCAAGAAAATTTACAGGATGCCTGCGGGGCAGGGGGTACCAAAAAGACCAAATGGGAGTTTATGTAGTGACTGTACCGGCAAAAACTTCCCCTGGTGGCTGGCTGTGAAGTCTAGAATTTGGCTCCTAATGTCATCAAGAGTGACACATGTTATTAATGGCACTGCTTCCTGGAATCTGCTTGAATCTTACAAATTTCTCTCTCGCTGTCTCCTGTCTCTCTCTCCCTGTCACTTCCCCAGCCCCCATCTCTTGCACACACTCTGCACCTTTCCGAGGTGGTGGTGTACAGGTGCAGAGAAGGCAGCTGTATTCAGGGTCCCCGAGGTGGAGGGGCCGCTCCTCCTGTGATAGGCACATTCATGAACTCAGGGTCGTACTCCAAGAACATCTAAAGATGATTCAGCATCTGCATGAGGTACTTTGAGTTTTTTGGCATTTTCTAAGCTACCGGAGAGGGGGGACAAAAAGGTGGAAATGAATCACTTCATGTAAATAAAACTTCAATAGTACTTTTCTGGAAAAAAACAGAAACAGCCCATCATAGAAACAACAGTCTCTGTGCCAAGAGGGAAGTAAGCAAGGAGTAGTTAGAACGTGCACCAGGTCACCTCCTAGAGCAGACTGGTCTAGCCCATGGACAAAAAGTGGAACTATTCATGCAGGAAAAGTGAGGAAGACAAATAAATTAATATCATAATGAGAATCATGACCAATAGCTATCAGAGCAAATGATAAAGGAGCTAGGTAGGGAGATGTTAAGGAATTTACTTCCTCCTAAAACTTTAAGATAAGGTCTGGAATTACTGTTGTTATTATGATCATTTGCAGAGAAAATTTTCAGTGACTAGGGTCTAGAGCTTGCTCCTTGTTCTGATGAGGCTGTTGGGGTATTGATTTGTTCAGAATTTCCTCACTGGTGCTATACTGTAAGACTTAAAATTTCAAGTACGGTCTTGACATCTTTGAAACTGACAAGTCCCCAAAGGCCTAATTGTGAATTCCCCTGCTCTCACCAGATATGCTCTCTACCCAGCAGAAAAGGCCTCACCAGCTAGTTCCTTCATTGTCCAGATTAGTTGCACTCCACCTGGAACTCAACCTTTGCTTCATTGCCAGTCTGCAAAATTATTCAAACAGGCTGTGGGAACCTTGCACCACCTCACCCTCTTGAGACTACAAAGCCGACCTTCCACAGCCCTGGGTTGTTTAGTCTACTCCCAAGTGCAACTCCTGTATGGCCCTGTCTGGCATGCAGTGTCCTTTTCTCTCAGACTGCAAGTATATGTGACTAACAAACTGCTGTTGATCTCATCTATCCAATGTCAAGGGTTGTGTGGGGCCATCTCATACTATTTAGGGTGGGGTACAGCTCCTTCACTAACAGGGTTGTGATATTGTGGTTTGTAAGAAATATATTTGGTCATTCCAAAGACAAAAATATAATTCTCATATATATTTGATCTTCCTCCATGGTTTCTGGCTCACAGCTCCCTAAGCCCTTGGAATTTCCTGAGCAATAAGAGCAAATAGAACATTGTTTGTCATAGTATTTGGTCTCTTGTCCACAGTTCCTGAAGTGGCCTCAGGGTCATAAAGGTGAAAAGGGTGTTTTGTTATTCAGAGCAAGTCCATTTCCACCACAACTGGGTTTATGTTAATGAGATGGCTTTTGGAAAGCAGCTAAGGTTGGGGGCTGGTCTCCAGGGGAATCAACCATGAATAGAGGGTTGAAAGTTTCAGTCCCATCCCAAAGACCTCTGGTGAGAAAAGAGGTCTGGAGGTTGAATCATTCACCCCTCACCAATGATTTAATCAATCATGTCTATATAATGAAATTTCCATCAAAAACCCAAAAGAAGGGGCTTGGAGAGTTTCCAGGTAGGGCGACCAGAGGGCTCTCACTTTTAAGCATGCTGTCCCCAAACTCCACGAGGACAGAAGCTCCTCTGTTTCTGACCTCACCCTATGTATCTCTTCATCTAGGTATTGATTTGCACCTTTAAATATCCTTTGTAATAAATCAATCATCTAATGAGTAAATGGGTTTCCTGAGTTCTGTGAGCTATGCTAGGAAATTTTTCAATCCCAAGGAGGGGGTCATTGGAACCTCTGATTTACAACTAGTAGGCCAGAAGTCCTAGTAACAACTTGGACTTGTAACTGGTGTTGAAGTCCAAGGAGGCAGTTGCTGGAATCTCAAATCTACAACCAGTTGCTCACAGCACAGGTAACAACCTGGACTTGCAGTTGTCATCTGAAACAGAGAGCAATTTTGTGGGACTGGTCCCTTAGCCTGTAGGATCTGATGCTATCTCTAGGTAGAAAGTGTCAGAACTGAGTTGAATTGTAGGACACTTAGCTGATATGGAACACTGCTTGTTGTTGTTGGGGACCCAATCTCCCGTGTTGGAACTGAGTGCAGTACCCTTTTAAGAGTGAATAGGTGTTTATCAGAACATGTATGCTCATGACTCTTGGGTGTTGGCCAGTGGTAGGCTTTTCCAGTGGCCACAGGGATTTCTGGGGACACCCATTTGCAGATGCATGGGAAGCCACAACACAGTCAGAATAAGGAATCAAACACAGAACCGACTTGATCCTTTAGTTCTTCGATCAAGCCTTATAATCCAGACATCAAAAAATGTCGAGAAATCTGAACTTAATTCAGTGACAAATGGACTCTATCTTGCTCTCTCTTCATATACTTGTATTTCCCTAACGTGAAGCACAATCTTTAAGACTGACAGTGTTTTGAAATCAGGTCTTTATTTAATATCTGGTAACTGTAGTTCTTGAAGTTTCTAGATTGCATTGCTTAAGATAAATTTGACATAGGAACATCAACATGGAAAAACAATGAAAATTAATTAAATTGAACTAGAATTCAGAAAAAAGTACTAATTTAGATGGTTTCATCTTAATAAAAACAGCAACAATTCTACAGAGGTTAAGTTGTACTTACTGCAATTATTACTTTATATTTGGCTGTGTTATCGGTGTCAGAGAATATATGGTGTTTTTTTTCTATATAGAACCTCAAATGCCATCATCCCATGGAATATTTTCTTTAAACTGGTCAATTTGGTGCAGTAATATATTTAAAATAAATTTTTTAAATATAGTTTTCTCTTTATTTCACAAAATGAGTAATGCAAGCTGGGATGTGGAGCTATAAAGTCATTGCAAAAAAAATTACACAGCAAAACTGCTATTTTTGGCTTTTAATTCCTACTGGTTTGCCAACTTGTTGCAAGTTATACTTATCAAGGGATCATACACTTTTTCCATCTTGTTTCATCTTGAACCCTAAAATACTAACAGAGATCATGAATGGTATTTGATTTAATTAGCTAGTGTTGCAATTGCTTGCTGTATCTCCTAGCTCTAAATATCTCTAAACATAGAATTCCTTTGATTCCAGCTTTAAACTGACAGAAAATGTACTCGCAGGAGAGAAAAGCATTACTTAAATTATCTATATTATGTCTGTTTGTATTTCTAACTGGTGTGTTTTATCACACAGTACTTGGTTTATGTTATAAAAGGAAGGATCTATAATAAGTTAGCAGAAACCACAGACATTCCTTTGAAATAACTCTTTTTTATGCTGGTTGTTAATGGGACATGTTTTTAAAAAAAGAATATTTAAACTTTGTGAAAATAAATTTTTTAAGAAGTAATTTTATTTTATTCACTCTCTGAAATTTGAGACATTGAAATTAAACATTATAATATATAGTACACAGGTGCAGTTTCTTTTTTAAAAAAAACCAGGAATATATTGAGTGAATATCATTTGGGTCATTGAAATGAAACAATTTTAACCTATTATACACAGAGAAAGACCCCCTCTAACAAGGGATAGATTTATGCAAAGAAGGTTATTTAATAGTCAAGAGTCATTATTGGCTAGAATTCAAAGGAAACAGTTGCCAAATCCAGATATGAAATTCAACAGAGCGTGTGGTAGGCAGAATTCTAAGATGGCCTCAAAGATTCCCTCCCTCCCACCCTCCCCCACTGTGGAGTACATGGCTGTGTAATCCCTGGGAATGTGAATATGATGGATTTTACTCCATGATTAGGTTATGTTACAGGCACAGTTGACTTTAATGCAGGGAGATTATCCGTGTGGGCCTGACCTAAGCACATGGCTTAGGTCACAGAAGAGGAAGTCAGAGATTTAAAGCAGGAGAAGGATTCGATGCACTGTTATTAGCTTAATGATGAAGGAGGCCAAGTGGCAAGAGATTGTGGGCAGGCTCTAGGAGCTGCGAGCCGGCTGCTGCTGACAGCCAGGGAGAAAACGGGGCTCTCCATCGCACCATTGCACGCAGCTAAACTCTGCTAACAAGAATGAGCTTGGGAACAGACTTTTCCCTAGAGCCACCAGACAAGGAGACAGTCCTGCCAACACCTTGATTTTGGCTATGTGATATCGTGAGTGGAGAACCCAGTCGTACCGTGCCAGACTTCTGACCAGAAGTGCTATGAGCTAACAAATGGCATTGTTTTAAGCTGCTAAGCTTGTGGTAATTTGTTACACAGAAACACAAAACTAATGCAGAACATAAAATTATATTTTATGGGAAATATAAATGGGAAAATTTACATTCATTAGTCATTAGCATTCTTCCCAGGAGAATAGGTGGGAAGGAAGAAGAGGGCATACATTAATGCTCATTTATCTCAAACTATCTGTGGTGAAGCACTAGTTTTATCTATTTTCAAACTATCTTGGACTGATTCTTTGCAAACTATGCTAAAAATAAATCAGCACAAAAACACAAAGATATCAAAAAATAAATCCCTAATTTGCTGTTATTAGAAACAAATAAAACTTCTCTGTCAAATTGCTATAAATGTTTATAAGAGCTTATTATCCATTTTTGTATTTTTCACTAATTAGTAACAAACAGCCGTGGACCAGGTCTTGTCTGCCGACCACATTTTGAGTAGCACTGGTTTAGATCACATGAAATTTGAAGGTTTCTGAGGCTAAAAATATTGACATATTCTAAGACTCAAGAAGGTAAAAATCTAACCATTGCGTATTTTCAGCTGCTTTTAAATCAGGATGACTTAGTAAAACTGATATTTTGGCCTTGAAACCCTTTTATCACGAAAACATTAAGATATTGAAGTTTTCAATTTCTGGCTCTTCCTTTTCTTCTTCTGGCATCCATATGATTCAGATGTTGGCACTTTTGGAGACGTCCCAGAGTCTTCTTATTCTTTGCTCATTTTATTGAATTTCTGTTTCTTCATTCTGGTACTGATTATTTCCTCCTTATACTCCAAATTGTTGATTTGAACCCTGGTTTCCCCCCTTCACTTAACATAGCCTTCATTCCTTCCCTTATGCATTTGCCATACTCAGTGAATTCTCTTAGCATCCTGATCACCAGTGTTGTGAAGTCTGCACCTGATAGACTGGTTATCTCTGTTTTGCTTACTTCTTTTTCTGGGGTTTTGATGTTCTTGCTTGGGCCATATTTCTTTGCCTCCTGTGATTGTTTCTGTGTATTAGGTAGAGCTGCTTTGACTCCCTGTCTTGGTATACCTGTAAGGCACAGAGCCTAAGGTACTCACCAGGTCAGGGCAACCTGCTTTGCTGCTTTGTGGCACTGAATATGGAAGATGGGTTGGAGAGGGAACAGTACTGCTTCCTCGGCCCTCACCCCATTTCCAGTCACTTCTTCCACTTCCCATATGCGAGTGATACCCCTCTAGCTGTTGCTCTGGTGGTGGTTTCCAGAGTGGGTAGGTTTATATACATTCTAAGACTATCTGGGCCCTTTATATGGATTCTCTTGAGAGACTGACAGTTTCTTCTGCCACCCCAACCACCACTGGTTTTTACAGCCAGAAGTTACGAGGCCTCACTTTTCTGGCACTGGAACCCTGGGCTGTGTGGTCTGGCTTAGGGTTGGGATCCCTTGCTTCCATGGTGTGCCTCCTGGTTTTTATCAAAAACAGTCTCTCCTTGCTTTTATTGAAGAGAATTCTTGGAGAGACCCACAGGGTCCTAGAAGGTATACAAGCGCACCCACCCAGGAATCAGCACCAAATGTACAGGGAACCAAGAGTGATGGGAAGGAATTGGGACTCAAATCAACGACTTGGACCAGAAGGAAGAAATGAACATTCAACCAGAACAGAATGAAGAAACAAGAATTTTGTTTCTTCATTGAGGAGAGGCTTAGGAACCTCCAGGACAACTTTAAATGTTTCAATATGCGAATCGTAAGGGTGCCAGAAGGAGAAGAGGAAGAGCAAGAAATTGAAAAATTATTTGAAAACATAATGAAAGAGAACTTCTCCAATCTGGCAAAGGAAACAGACTTGCAGGATGTCCAGGAAGCTCAGAGAGTCCCAAAGAAGTTGGACCCAAGGAAGCACACACCAAGGCACATCATAATTATATTACCCAAGATTAAAGATAAGCAGAGAATCTTAAAAGCTGCAAGAGCAAAGGAGACAGTTACCTACAAAGGAGTTCCAATAAGACTATCAGCTGATTTCTGCATAGAAGTCTTGCAGGCAAGAAGGGGCTGGAAAGAAGTATTCAAAGTCATGAAAAAGCAAAGACCTACATCCAAGATTACTCTATCCAGCAAAGCTATCATTTAGAATTGAAGGGCGGATAAAGTGCTTCCCAGATAATGTCAAGTTAAAGGAGTTCATCATCACCAAGCCCTTATTATATGAAATATTAAAGGGACTTATGTAAGAAAAAGAATATAAAAATTATGAACAGTAAAATGACAACACACTCACAACTAAAAAAACAAAAACAACAAAGACAAGCTAAGCAAACAACTAGAACAGAAACAGATTCACAGAAATAGAGATCATATGGAGGGTTATCAGCATGCAGGGGGAGGGAGGAGAATAGGGGAAAAAGGTACCGGGAATAAGAAGCATAAATGGTAGCCACAAAACAGACAGGGGAGGTTAAGGATAGTACAGGAAATGGAGAAGCCAAAGAACTTATATGTATGACCCATGGACATGAACTAAGGTGGGGGAATGATGGTGGGTGGTGGGGTATAGAACAGAGGGGAGTAAAGGGAAGAAAAAATTGGGACAACTGTAATAGCATAATCAATAAAATACATTAAAAATAATTCTTTTAAAGGTAAAGGAAGGAATGATAAAATTTCATCAATAGAGGGTGTTAATACATATACAAGTTATTAAAAAGAACCCAATGGACATTCTAAAATTGCAAAGTACAATAAGTGAAATAAAAAATCACTACAGGGGCTCAACAGTAGTTTTAACCTGGTAGAGGAAAGAATCAATAAACTTAAGGAGTGCTGTAGTGATTATACAAAGAGATTATAAAGAACAAATAGAAAAAGGGATATAGAATAATGAACAGATCCTCAGGAAATGAATATATCAACATATGCATGATGGCAGCACCAGAAGAAAAGGAGAAAGAAAGAGCAGAAACATATTTGGAAATATAATGGCTATAAATGTCCCATATTTGATGAAAAACATTAATCTATACACCCAGGAACCTCAGCACACTCCATAGGATAAATTCAGAGAGCCACACCCAGATACATCATAGTAAAATTGTTGAAAGGCAAACAATAGAAAAAAGTCTGAAAATGGAAATTGATAAATGGCTCAACATGTATAAGAAAATATTATTAAGGTAAGTATCTAACTTCTCATCAAGCAAAATGAAGGCCAGAGGGCAGATGAATAAAAAGTAAAAATTATCAACAAAAAATCATATATCTAAAAAACTAGTTCTTTAAAAATGGTAAAATGACATTACTTGATAAACAAAAACTGAGGGAATTTATATCTAGCAGACCACAGAAATACATATTTTTCTTTTCTTCTTTAACTGATTTAAAAATATTGTGTAAAACAGTATGTATATAATTATATTATTGGACCTATGTCATATGGAAATGTAATATATTTGATCATAACAGCACAAAGGAGATAAATGTGAGCAAAGCTGTACTAGAGTAAGGAAATGATACCGCATAGTCTCCCAATCCATAATTAGTTTGAACATAACGGATGTAAAATGTGTACTAATGTAAACAGAAACTATAAGAAAGCTGAAGTGGCTATGCTAACATCGGACAAAATAGACTTAAAAAGAAAAAATGTTACCAGAGATAAGAGGGGCATTTTATAATGATAAAAGAATCAGTCTACCAGGAAGTTAGAACAATTATAAACATATATGCACCTAACTACACATCCCAAAAATATATGATGCAAAACTGACAAAATTGAAGAGATAAATAAACAATTGAACAATAATTTTTAGATCCTTCAGTATACCACTTTCAATAATGTATAGAACAAACAAGCAGAAGATCAACAATATAACCCGAGTAAAACTAATAAACATTTATACAACATACTATTTTATCCAGCAGAATACAAATATGTTCTTCGCAAGAGCATATTGATGGACCATATACAAGCCATAAAACAAGCTTCAGTAAATTTAAAAGTATTGAAATCATGCATGCAGAGTATGCTTTCCAACCATAATGGAATAAAATTAGAACTCAATAATAGAAAAAATTTGGAAAATACAAAAATGTATGAAAATTAACCAGCACACTTCTCAATAGCCAATGGCTCAAGACAAAAATTACAAGGGAAATTAGAAAACACTTAAAGATGCGTGGAAATGAAGATATAGAATACCAAAATGTCTGGAATGTATCAGAAGCAGTGTTTACTGGAAAATTTATAGCTATAAGTGCTTATATAAAAAAGAAATCAAATTAACTACTTAATTTTCCACTTTAAGACATTGGGAAAAAAAAAACAAAATATAAGGTAATCAGAAGGAAGACAATAATAAAGATTAGGGTGGAAAGTAATGAAACAGAGAATAGAAAAGCTATAGAAAAAATCAACAAAACCAAAAAGAGAAGAATCAAATCACAAGAAGCAGGAGGAGAAGAGATGGCTTTACTACTAATCTTACAGAAATAAAAAGCATCTCTAGGGAATACAATGAACAACTGTATGCCAGAAAAAATAAATTACTAGAAACCACCAACTTTGAGACCTGACTAAAAAAGAAATCACACAACTGACAAAATAAAAAATAAACTAAATTTTGTCAAAATAAAAAAATTGTTCTTCAAAGGATTCCATAAAGATGGTGAAAAAGCAATCCACAGAATGACAGGACATATTTTCAAGTTATGTATCTTCTGATGGTTCTGTACACAGAGTATAGAAAGTGCCCATAGAACTCAATAATAAAGAGACAACCCAGTTAAAATGATTAAAGGATCTTAATAGACATTTCTTCAGGGAAGATATACGCATTGTCAATAAGCACATGAAAAGATACTAAACATCAATCAGCTGTCAAAGAAATGTAAATCAAAAGCACAATGAGATACAACTTCACATTCATTAGGATGACCAGCACTAAGATAATACCAAGTGCTGGTGAGGCCGTGAAGAAACTGGCACCATCACACATGCATTACTGGGGGGATGTAAAATGGTGTACATTTCCGGGGGTTCCTCAAAAGGTTAAACACAGAGTTACCATAAGACCCAGCAATTCCTTTCCTAGGTATATGCTCAAGAGAAATGAAAACGTGTATTCATACAAAAACTAGTACCTAAATGTTCATAGTGATGTCATTCATAACAGTGAGATAAGTGGAAGTAACGTAAATATTCATCAACTGCTGAATGAATAGATAAAATGCGGCATATTAATTCAATGAAATATTATTTGGCCATGAATAGGAGTGATTCATTGATAAGTGCTACAACATGGACAAACCTTGACAATATTGTGTGAAGTGAAAAAGCCAGTTATAAAGTGCACATATTTTATGATTCTCTATATATGACATGTTCAGATTAGGCAAATTTATTGACACTAAAAGGAAATTAGTGATTGCTTAGAGCTGGGGGTCGGGAGTGGTTGGAGAAATCGCTGATGGTATGATGGTGTGGAGGAAGGATAAAGAAAATTTTCTTAAATTAGATGTGGCAACTGTTTCACAACTTAGTGTAAATATACTGAACACCACTGGACTGTACACGTTAAATGGGTGAATGTTATAGTGTGGAAAATATATTTTTAACAAAGTTTTAAAAAATTAAATAAAAGTAAAGGTGTGGTTAGAGCATGTTAGCTGAGCCATTCTTAATGATAAAATTTGTATAGGGAACAAAGAAGATGTAAGAATCAATTAAAAGGTAAAAATAATCAGAGAAATTCAATGGAATGTTAACTCTTTTTTAAAAAATATTTATTTATTTATTTATTTACTTACTTACTTACTTATTTAGAGACAGAAGAAGGGAGAGAAACATTGAAGTATGAAAGAAACATCAATCAGTTGCCTCTGGCACAGTCCCAACCAAGGACCCAGCCTGCAACCCAGGCATTTGTCCTGACCGGGAATCAAACCAGTGTCCCTTCGCTTTGTGGGTCAATACTCAACCAAGCCACCTGGCCAGGGTTGAAGTGTTAATTCTTAACATGCTTATACTTCATCCAACAAAGAATCATTTACTCATTCATAATTCATTCGTTTAATTCATTCATTCATTATTTATTCATTGAGTCAACAACCACCTTCATTAAGAACCAGCCATGTACTAATACCATGCTTAGGTTAGTAGATTGTGTCTGGGGACAATTATTTGTGTTATATTTACTTACTCATAGAATTTTAAATCTGAAAGCATTTTGGGGAGCTTATTGCTCTTAGATGCTTCATTTCATGGGTGGTTAAAGTGACACCCATGGATATCTCTAGACATGTTGTACCTGAGTAGCAGAACTGGTTTCTGATTTCAGTTTGAGGAGTAACATATTTTTATGTAACAGGTTGATAGCTTATTTATTTGCTAGTACCTTAGGTAAATGCATTTACAGTGAAAATGACTGAGGCAAGTGGGCAAATGGGCTGGTTACTAACTCTGGGGCTAGTTCTGCTCTTAAGAGTTGCTGCTGTGTCACCTAAATATGTGGATGAAAATGTTATTGCAAAATTTTTGTGGCAAAAGAGGATATTTGCCTTCCGTTTAGTCATTTTCTACGCAGTCAATAGTGAAGGAAGAACTTTCAAATTGGTGTAAAGTGGATGAATGCATCTGGCTTTTCAAACAGTGCCTGTGCTTTTGGTGCATGGGAATAAATAGGACTGGGTTTTTGGCCAAGCAGTAGATCAAAGCCACATGTGAGTACACTGTAACGATCACTTGCATTTCCGTATTGAATTTAATTGCTTAAAATAGACACGTGTCATTTATTTTGGTTCTTTATTCATTCTGGTTCAGCATCTAAATCCTTAGTAAAAAGTTAAGGGAATATTTATTTAATTTCCCATCCTATATGTCTTGGTATGGAACAAGGATTTTCTTTTACTGTAGTTGTTGAAAATGCTAGATTTTTGCTTTTCTAAACTTCTTTGCAGTAGAATACAGCCCTCAACAGATAGTCAGGGATGCTTTCATTTGAATTTGATTTGGAAGCTTGTAATTCAAGGAGAAAAAAAAAGAATGAGAACTTTCTATTTATGGTTGCAGAGCCAATCAGCTGAAGTTTTTTTCTCACTGGACAGGTTCTAGATTGGGGGCATTTTATATTGCTGCCTAGCTTCAAACCCTTCCAATGATTATGTGAGTTTCCTGGTATCTTCTTAATTAATTCTTTTTCTTCTTACCACAGCCAGAATTTTCCTCTGTTGCTTGCAACGGAAAGCCCTGACTGATGGAACGCTCAAAGCACACTATCTAATTGGTCTCAGGACTGAGCAGTCACAAGAACCGGCTGCTTTTTTGGACTGTGAAGGACAATGATATTAAATGGAGAACACTTAGAATGTTTTAAACACATTCAAAAGCAAAAATTTACTTTAATAATTGATTTAAAATAATTTATAATTAATTAAGATAAATTGGAGAACCACATCGTTTACATCAGTTTGTTTCCCAGTGGAGAGATTAAAAGGCACATTACAGCTAATGGAGAAATTTTTAAGTGAATTAGAAAAATGAGGGAAAGTTAAAACTTAGGAAAACAAGGTGAAAGTTTATATTGAGGTTTGTGCACAAGTTGTATCCTATGAAGTCTAAAAGATTTGCTGGAGGTATGATGTAGCCCTAGCAGGAATGTGTTGTATCTTTGTTATATAACCTGAGGCTATACTGAAAATGAAAGACAACTCTATCTCTAATCCATCCAGGACAATATATGTTCATCTGAACTCTCTCAGACAAATACTAACATATAGTTATGCTAAACAGTGTATAAGGGATGATTTAATATGAGCTTCACACACACATACACACACACACACGAGTACACTCAAACTTGGATTTCACCATTTTACCTAAAGTCCTGGAATCAGCATATGTTTGGTTATGGGAAAAAGCAGCCCTCAAATCTTAGTGGCTTGAAAGAGAAAGCTTTCTGTCTTAATCACACTACATGTCCACCGATGGTCAGCTGGGGCTTGCTGTTCATTTCTTCCTCATCTTTACTCAAGAACCAGGGTAGTGGAATATCCACTAGCTGGAACATTCTCAGTCATTGTGGCAGAGGGAAAGTGGTGTGGTATAGCCACATTTAACTTCATTGCCTGGAAATGCTTCCAGCCCGAATTCATTGACCCGAGCTGGTCACGTGGTCCCACCTAACTACAGGGGTCCAGGAAGTGTAATCCTACTACATGCCTGCAGACTGGAGAACTGCAAATATATTTGTTTAGTAGCATCAAGAGCTAGCCCACACAGTGTGTTCTTTGAAGGCACTGTTCTTTTTTTAAAAAATAGACTTTTAACCTTAGAATAGTTTTAGATTTACAGAAAAAATGTAAAGATAGTATGACCACCTCTTTATAAAAATGTTTTTATAACCAAACCAATGGTGATATTCAGTCCAAAGTTACCAGGATGGAAAACAAAATCAGACTACATTGTTGCCCACATCCTGTATTTTCTATTTTATATCCCTCCGTTCTGCGATCCAATGTAGAAAATGGCAGCAGTCAATTTTAGGCTTGACCTATTACTTGAAACTCTGCCAATAGCTGCTTCTACCACCCTCTAGCAATTGGGAGAAAAATTACGTCATACCTTTAGTCAGATCAGAGACTGACTTACTGGGTGAGATTTGGAGGGACAGCTTTCGGTATCTGCAGAACCCACAAAACTGGCCTAAACAAACAGATGGGAGATACTAGTGACAGGAATAAACTCCGCAATGAACTTATCTTCAGAACGTAAGCCTTGGATTTCCTTTCTTAACTGAATCCTGGGAGTGTATCAGTAATGCAAAGCTGGTAAGACCCAGGCTGTTTAAAGGGTGACCTGACAAATGTGATACGCACTGCCTGACACTTATCACGGGTTATTCTAGTAACATCAGATGTTTTTAATAACTTTGAATGTTCGGCCCCAGCATTCCTATGAAAATGTGTGGATGAAAATAGATGTATGGAGCAAGAGTCTTTGTTTACCTACTTCGCTTTGCACCGACTTGCTCTTGTATTTCCATTAAAGCATACACACACACACACACACCTCTTACGAATTATGCTGTTATTATGAGCGTCTTTTTACCCATATTTTCATAATTTTTCTCTTTTTTTCACTTGGTTTTATTTATTAGTAGTTCATTTTTATTGTATTTTTTCCATTACCTTTTATCCCCCATACCCTCTTCCACCTCCACCCATACCTCCCCCAGCTACAATCACTGCACTGTCATCCATGTCCTTGAGTCCCTTCCCTTTTGTGCTTAATCCCTCCACCCTTCCCACCACATCCCCACGCCCTGCCCAGAGCTGTCAGCCTGCTCTCCACCTATGAGTCTGTCTCTATTTTGCTTGTTAGTTCAGTTTGTTCATTAGATTTCCAGATATGAGTGAAATCATATGGTGTTTGTCTTTCTCTTACTGGCTTATTTCACTTAGCATAATGTTCCTCAGGCCCATCCATACTGTCATGAAGGCTAAAATTTTCTATTCTTTTATAGCCATGTAGTATTCCATTGTGTAAATGTACCATTACTTTTTTATTATGGTCTCAGGTCTAATGTTTAGCATTGAATATCTAGGTAAACATATGACATTTTTAAGGCTCTTGATACATATTTCTGAATTGCTTTTCAGAAATTATCATTTTAAACTCGTAGTGGTAGTAGATGAGAAAGTTTATTTTTACACCATCATCAACATTGTATTTTTATACATTTTAATATTTTTAAATATAGTAAAGAAAAAATATATTTTATTTTTTTATTTCTTTGAAATATTGGATTTTAGACCTTATCCTCTGACTCTTAGATGATACACATTTCATATGTCTACAGTCCAATTTAGTGTGGTTTTTTATAAATTTTTATAGGTATCCTTTGCTCATTTTTAATTAGTATGTTATTTTATCCTGTTTGATTTATAAAAACCACTCATATATTAACTGTATATAAATATGTATAAATACATGTATATTGCTATTATGTACTTTATAGATAGGTACCTCACCAGTTTGTCTTTTGTCATTTTATTTTGTTTTGGTAATTTTGACATTCCTAAATTTATTTAGTCCTACCCTCCTGAAGTTATATGTAACCAGATCATCCTTTTACGTTTCACTATAATTTTATGCTTATAAAGACTAACTCCTCTCTAACTGAAGAAAAAAATTTCTTCTTTTTCTTTTTAAAAATCTAAATCTATAACCCACATGACATTGTAGTGTATGCTGTGAGATAGAGAACTAAATTTCTTTGAATAAGCAAATATTCCAATTTTCTCCCTTAACATTTATTAAATTATTTTTTCTTTTTTATTGATTTTTTTGGTGACATTAGTTAATAAAATTATATAGATTTCAGGTGTACAATTCTATAATATATCATCTATATATTGTATTGTGTGTTCACCATGCCAATTATTAGATTTTTATGTATCCTTAGATTTAAAAAAAAAATTATCATCCATCTACTGAGCTCTATGTCAGGACAAAAATGCTTTACTTATTACAGTTTTTTGATGCTTTTAAGTTATAGCAGTCTTTCCCTTCCTCCACATACTGAGTAGTTTTACTTGCTTAACTCATCGTAAGTTTTAGAATCATTACATTTAGAAAGTAACTTTGGAGTTTAATATAATCACGATCACAATCGTAATTGCTCCAAATATTCATATACTATTAATTTGAAGAGATACCCTATTATATTTTGAAAAGAGAATAGAGTTTATGTTTTGAAATTTCCCTAATTGGAATTCTTCATGCATGGAGAGATACCATAGAGAAAACTATTTTAACATAGTGCAATAATCCCCAAATGATATGATGTTAAACTTTATAGACTCTCTAACCCCATGGCGTGAGTCACACAGTAAAGAGAAGACTAGCTGAAGGTGTGCTGAGAACAATTGTGTCAGAGATGGTAGAACTGTGTGGAAGAAAGCTATCTGGAGTGGCTGGTAAGGGAGGAAGCCCAAGACTAATAAACTGACCGTGTTGGAGGATGCTATAGAAGTTTTCACTCTTATTGTGACCTTGGGATTTTTATTTTCCCTCTGGGATGTGGTGATCAATATCAGGGAATGGCAAACCGGAGTATGGGAAAGGAGACATCACCCTGGACTCGGGGAGGCTAACCAACACAAACACACAGAACAGCTGTGCCCTCTGGGTCCTCCAGAGAGGGAAGAGAGTAGTACATGCTGCCGGCGGGAGGGCTCGGAGCAGCCAGCAGACTTCTTTGCCAAGATTCACAAACCAAGACTGAGTTTTGGCTGAATTTCCAGGAAATTTGAGCCAAACTGTGAAGGGACCTGGGCTGTGTAGAATGTCAGGTAGGAGACATGAGGAAACCACATAATTCGAGATTATTCGTTTGATCTAAAGCTAAAATGTTGGGGGCAGTCTAGGAAATTTAAATTCATGGGAATCCTTCCCCCCAAAATCCTCCTGATATCTACTTTTTAGTCAGTCAGTGTTTTGAAGGACGCTAGTCTGTACCCGCACAAACTCTTGAATGTAGGAGAGTGAGACCCATTAGTTCACTCAGAATGCAAAGGACACCACCAGACTTAGAAACGTTTGATTTCCAAGAAGAATTCATTTCTTCCTTGAAGAAACAGTGTTAGAAAGTTGGGGATGGTATAGAATTCCTTTGCAGGTAGTTTTTGAGGAAAGGAACTACTCACCCTGACTTCCTCATTTTTCTATTGTGGAGACTGGGGGAAAAATAAATTGCTGCCATCAGAAAGTAACTTCAGCTCTTTTATTTTTGGAATTTTGTATATTTATTGTATTTTGATAAGCCATTAGGAAATCACATATATTTAAATGTTTTACAAATATAGCATGCTAACTTAAAAACATCTTTATGTTTCCATTCTATCTTTTAGTCACCAGGAGACACAGGATAGTATGGTAAATTGAGAAATGGAGATCGAGGTTTTAGGTACAACTCTGCCACTAACTACAAAAGGGACTTGGGAAATGTTACTCACCTGCTGTGGGCCTCAATTTTTTTTCAGCTTGAAAAATGAGGTATGGACTAGATAATCTGTAAAGTTACCTCCACTCCACCATCACCTTTAAATTTCTAAGATTATATATGTCCACTTAGAGGTAGGACAACAGGTGAGTATTCAAATAGAAAGAAAAGGGTGACCATATTTATGCTGTAAAATACAATGAGTACATTACTCATGAAATAATATCTCAATTAGTTTATGCTTATTGTCTTAGTATCAATATCAGTAATTTCTACCGCCTCACCACATGTTTAAATGCATGATTGTGCAAACCTAGGCCTTATCAACTGAGAGAGTATTGAAGCATGTGTTTGTGTGCATGGGTGTGTTTCTACATAGGGACAAAACCATTATTGCCAACTGAGGAGGTAATAGTTCAAAAACAATGGCTTCATTACATTAAAAATTCAACAATATGAAGTTAGTTGCCAAATAAAATAAAATGTCCTTAGCTGATTTTCAGCTGTATAACTATAGCTGTATTTTCAGCTTCAATCTGGAGCAGTTGGGTTTGGGTCTTTGTTAGGAAACCTCTTGTAATCTAAAATGATTATATGGTGTGTGTATTTTTCTCTAAAATTACTTTCATCTGTTCATCTTAGTTAAAACAAAAGAAAAAAGAAACTTATCTGGAAAGAAATAAGCCACTTAGAGAAAAGAAAATACTTTATATAAAGTATTTATATATGGGGTAGGTAAAGGAGGTATTGCAAAACTTCAGAACTAGCCACTTTTCTTTGGATAAGTACTAAGTAAAGCGTAGCATTGACCATAAAGTAATGTATAGAATTTTATTTTCATTTCATCACTCAAATCCTGATTCTGCCTGTTATATCAAAGAATATGTTTATCCATATAAATGGTCACAGCTTGAATTATTTCTTTAGCTTCATTTGGATTCTGAGAGGGTTGAGATAGAATTGGGATAATCTAGGACAAGTCACTAATTTAAGAAAAACTTTATAGCCAAATAAAGGGTCAATAATGAGATAGCATTACATCCACTAGAATGGCTAAAATTTAAAAGTCTACACAAAACAATCTACAGATTCAATGCAATTCTTCAAATTTACAATGGCATTTTTTAAATAAATAAAAAAAATAATTCTAAAATCTGTATGGATCCTGAACAGCCAAAGCAATCTTGAGAAAGAATAACAAAACTGGAAGTATAATGTCTCTTGATTTTAAACTATATTACAATGGTATAATAATCAAAACAGTATGGTATTGACATAGAAACAGACACATACCTAAACGAAACACAATAGAAGCACAGAAATAAACCCACACATATATGGTCAATTAATTTATGACAAAGGATCCAAGAATATACACTGGAGAAAGGAAAATCTCCTCAACAGTTATTGGAAAATTGAATAGCTGAAGGCAAAATAATGAAACTGGATTACTGTCTTACACCATACACAAAATTAGTTCAAAATGGATTAAAGACTTGAATGTAAAACCTGAGACCACAAAACTTGTAGAAGAAAATATAGGCAGTAAGCTCCTTGAAACTGGTCTTGACAGTGACTTTTTAAATTTAACAATAAAAGTAAGGGCAACAAAATCTAAAATAAACATGTGGGACTACATTTGGAGAAAAGGAAACCCTTGCACACTATTGGTGGGAATGTAAATTGGTGCAGTCACTATGGAAAACAGTATGGAGTTCCTCAAAAAATTAAAATAGAACTAACATATGATCTTGCAATTTGACTTCTGAGTATTTATCCAAAGAAAAAGAAAACATTAATTTGAAAAGATATATGCACCCCCATGTTTAGTGCAGCATCATTTACAATAGTCAAGGTAGGAAAACAACATAAGTGGCCACCGATGGATGAATGGATAAAGACGTGCCATATATATATATATATATATATATATATATATATATATATATATATATATATGAGGACCTCAAGAATCTCATACTAAGCTAAATAACTCAGTCAGAAAAAGCTAAGAATCATGTGATTTTACTCATGTATGAGATATAAAATGGAAACTCATAGACATAGACAACACTATGGGAGTCACCAGAGGGAAGGGCGTGGGAGGGTAGTAAAGGGTAAAGGCAGTCAATTACATGGTAACAGAAGGTGATCTGAATTTGGGTTGTGGGCACACAATGCAATATACAGATCATGTGTCAGAGAGATGTGCACTAAAAAAGTAAAAACAAATAAATAGATAAAAAAGTGATATTTATGTAAAACTGAAAGCTAAAAAATTGATAAAACCATTAAGACATAACCATTTTGTTATGCCTTAAACTCTGAACTTTGTAATTTCCTTTAATAGACACAGATGCAGAAAATGAATACTATACAAGTCTCTGTATATTAAGAGGACCTATTATTTATTGTTGCTGTTTTACTGGTATTCTTACTAAAATAGAACACTAAGCCCTAAAATCAAAGACATTTATACCTCAAAATGCTTTCAGAAATAATTTGTTACTTTCATTTCAAAGGTAGAAAACCTGCAACTTAGTTGGTTTATGGGATTATTAGGATCAAATCCCCAAGACTCTTAAATCAAATGCTTTTACCCTAATACCATACTGCCCTAGATGGGCTATATCCTAAATATGAATTTACTCTTTTACAAGAACTCTCCAGAAATGTAAGAGGGTATTGCACAATATGTAAATACCAAAATAGTCTGTTTTTAACTTTATTAAATCTCATATCATTTCAGTTAATTCGTTCAGTTGATTAGCTTATCCTAGTGATCAGATTTCAAATCTTATTCATGAATTCTTATTTTTCAAAAGTTTTACAATGCATTTTATATTCTACTGCCAAAACCCTGTTTCTGTGTGCTTGACTATAACTCTGGGTATATCAATTGTTGAAGCTCTCTCAAATTATGTAAAAGATTTAGATTGAATTATATTATTAAGACATTAAGTACTTTGGTTATTACTTAACATTATGTCCTTCCTTCCTTCTTCCTTTCTCCCTTCCTTCTTCCTTCCTTCCTTCTTCCTTCCTTATTTTGTTCCTTTCTTCTTTCCTTCCTCCTTCCTACTTTTCTCTCCCCTAAAATTTATTTAGCATGTATGGTGTCAGACAAAGCCCCAGAAGCCAGAAATATAGTGGTGAATAAAATCAACCAGGACCTTGACTTCATAGAGCATAGCACTTAGCAAAAAAGGATAAGCATTCGAGTATAATAAAATGTGATCATTGTTACAGGGGGAGTGCGGGGTACTGAAATGGATACATTTTCAGTAAGGGATATTATAGTTTGTGATTTTTTTCCAAAAAAATTTTTACATAGTGACTTTTAGCAGAATACCTGAAGGAGCAGTGACTAATATGTTAACATTTTCTCTTCCTGTTTTTGACCTTAGACACCATTATTATATTCTGTCTATTTTTATTTCTACCCTTATTATTCTCTCAATCAACACTGTTCTCTGTTATTGTTCATCTGCATACAACTTGCTATTATTTCTCTTCAACATCTTAGAATCAACACTGATATCTCATCACATGGAGTGCTTTTTATAAACATAATTTATAAATTACAGCAAAGGGCAGATATTCATACCTTGAAATATTTAAAAGCACATCATCTGACATTCTTGTGTTTCTTCTACTTGATCATGATTTTTATGTAACTTCTTAGTTCCAAGTAAGTGGAGATGCTGATGTTAATTTCTGTGAGCTGATGTATGTCTTCATTGTTCTGAAAAAAATTTATGAGTTTTGCAGTGTGTACTACCACATGGAATTTTTGCCTGACTTCAGAAATTATTCTGATGCTCTTTTCTATCTCCCACTTGGCATTATTTCTAATTAGGTAAATCAATTGTCAGTTATTAATTTGTTCCCCATGGCAAGAGCTATGGATCTTGATTTGAGTTCATAGAAACTCACTAATACAGGATGACACCATTCAGGTAAAATTATCTGGTGCCTGATTCCTTCCATGTTCTATATCAGATCACCTCATGGGCTTCATATCTAACCTCAGGTTTCTACTTGAACATTTTTATAATGTTCCCAAGGTCTCCTCCTGTGCTTATAGGGTGTGAGCCCAAAAGTTGGCTCACCATGCCTCACCACACATATACCTTGGCACCTGCTCCTGTTATCAGCTTAGTCTATCCCTGGTGTCTCTTACATCTAGTTCCATTATATCTCCCATAACCAAATAGAAGCATTTCTATTTTCTGCCTCCCTTCCTCTGCTGCCGCACTCAAGCTTTAGGCAGGTGAGCATTACTGTCTCTTAATCACTTCCTTCACCTGCTTAAGATCTGCTGAAAATAACATCCAAGTGTAAAGCTTAAAGTCCAAGTTGCACTTTCATCCAGGAAGACAGAATTTGCACTTAGTTGACATTGGAAAGCAAACTTTATTTTGGCCATTATATAATCAGCCACATGATTCCAAATTCTTTCATCTTCTCTTCCTTTTGCTTCTTGTTTAGTTAAAGGATCTGCACAACAATTTTACACATAGTTATTCCTTTACATCTTGGCAATGTGTATAGCCTAGAATAAAATGTGGCTCAGGTGGGATTAGATGTTTTCTCAAATATTTAGCTAGGCAAGGCTTCAACAAAGAAAGCAGTACAACTATTCTACATGAGAATGTTTAGATAAATAATTGTTCAGATTCTCACTTACAGCAAGGCTGGTTTATTCCTGACAGTCCTTGAAAGTCCTTCCCCCGCACCCCCCAGTCACAGTCAAATTAAGCCTACCTGGCAAGCAATCAGATTGCCTCTACAAAGATTACAAATTATTAGTATCATTGCTTCTTCTACTGTACAAATGTTTGCTCTTTTTAGGACAGCAGCCAGGCAGTGTTTAGACCCAACTGGCTTGTTAAAATATCCTTTAAGGAAGAGGATCATGTGCATTTGACTTCAAGATCTGAATCTTTTCCCTTCCATGGGTTTCCTGAGAAAACTAAGTTTATTTTTGCCCTTAAATCTCCAAGTCAACAGCTAAGTAATTACCAGAGAAGACTTGTCCAAGAAAAGGCTCTGTGTGTGAATCTAGCCACTGGTCTCCAGGCGTTTCACCCAGATGGGCATTCTTTCCCTACACTTCAGTTACAGGATTTCATTTGGGCTTTTCCCTATGACCAACTGGCACTAAGACCCAGTGACAATAACCTCTACTTGAATCTATACTTGCATTGTCTTCAGTCTTCCAGTTGCCCTCTGGTACTAAACTCAGTGAGTGTCCCCTGCCACTTCGCTTTTCTCTGATAGGTATTTTGGGCTATTGGAAAGAACTGAGGGATTTTTTTATACTTCTTTCAAATTTTCTTTTATTGTTGTTCAACTACAGTTGTCCCTATTTTCCCCCCACCACTCTCCCCTGCCCCACCCACCCCCAACTCACATTTTTTAAATCTTTTCTTCAAAGTAATTTTAATAGTGAAAAGCAGATGATTATGCAGTAACTTCTGGTGATTTGTGCAGCCCAGTTGGGTTGGGCATATTATAGAATTGGAAATGTATCCTGTGCTACCTGGTCAATGATGTAGCCTGCATATGGCCTAGAGAAGAGGCAAAGTTCTACATGACTGAACTTACATTTTCTAGAAAAGTGACACTTATGGAAATAAGTGGTCTTACCAGAAGGAAAGTCAGAATCATACATTCAGGAATGCTAGGTATATGATAGTTACTCTTATTTCACTATTTATAGTTATTATAAAAGTATTGCAAATATTTCAGGATATTTCCAAAAATTAAGTTTATTGGGGTGACATTGGTTATATAGGTTTCAAGAGTACAATTCTATGATACATCATCTGTATATTGCATTGCGTGCCCACTACCTAAAGTCAAATCTTTTGTTACCATATATTTAACACACTTTATCCTTTTCTACCTTCCATTCCTCTTCTGTCTGGTAACCACCATACTGTTGTCTGTTTCTATGAATTTTTGTTTGATTGTTTTTCTTGTTCGTTCATTTGTTGCTTTCAATTTTATATCCCACATGTGGGTGAAATCTCATGGTTCTTGACATTTTCTGCCTAATTTATTTTGCTTGTACTCTCAAGATCCATCCTTGTTATCACAAATGGTAGTATTTCATCTTTTCTTATGGCTGAGTGGTATTCCATTGTATAGCTGCATCACATCTTTTTTATCCAATCATCTACTGAGAGACACTTTGGTTGTTTCCATGTCTTGGCCACCATGAATAATGCTACAATGAACATAGGGGTGCATGTATCTTTCCTACTAAATACTTTCAGTGTTTTTGCTAGATACCCAGAAGAGGGGTTGCTGGGTCATACAGTAACTCTATTCTCTTAATTTTTTGAGAAACCTCCGTACTTTTTTTGATAGGGGCTGTACCAGTTTACATTCCTACCTGCAGTGAATGAGGGTTGCTTTTTTCTTCACAACCTCTCCAATATTTTTTATTACCTGTTGATAATAGACATTCTAACAGGTGTGAGGTGGTATCTCACTGTAGTTTTGATGTGCATTTCCTAATAGCTAGTAAAGTTGAGCATCTTTTCATATATCTATTGGCCACTTGTATGCCTTATTAGAAGTGTTTATTTAGGTCCTCTGCCCATTTTTTAAATTGGATTATTTGTTTACTGTTGAGTTGTCTAAGGACATTCTGAAATGAATAAATACTTGATGCTTGAGAAACTATTCTGGATTCTTCTCTAAGATGGGTAGAATATACTAAAGTTAGGTTGAGATTGGAAATTTCCTTTAAAACAGATGTGCTTCATTGAAAGTCAGGAGATCTCTTGGTTTCATGATTGACAGATTGTGCAATCTGAGGTTGGTGACATAACTTTCCCATTCTTTATTTCCTTTTCCTGTAAAATGGACAAAATGTTCCCTGCATCTATGAGAAAGCATGTAAAATTGTAAAATGACCACAGCATTGCATTTTATACAAACACATCCAAAATTTTTGCTCAGAACGGACAGTAGCATGGTAAGTGCAGGATACTTGAATAGTTACTTAATTCTTTACTGGGGTGGATTTTGTTACAAACACCTAAATCAAACAAGGGTTTAAAAGAAAATTCTACTTTTTAAAATAATAATGATTCTATTTAAAGTTCAGCAATTCTAATACGTTGAGATCTTGTGTGCATGTGTGATCTGGAATCCCTCAGCCAAAGTCTGGGAAATATTGTTAGTGATTATGTGAAAATGAATCTCACCTTGGGAATGAAAGAAATAAGTATGTTTGAGAATAATAACTTCAACATTTGTGCATGGGTTTGGAGCAGGACTGCCTTAATGTTGTAATCCTTTGAAAAGGTTTTAAATGAAGTAGATAACTAATTTGTCCTCCAGAAAGCCGTCTCAGATTACTGCGTGTGTGTGCAGGAGGATTCCAACTCCACTTGAAGACGTTTTGTTCAATGCACTCATCATCCTACTGGTACTAAGCTGAGTGGAGTGAGGGAAGGTTGAATGGGAAAGCTTTGTGTTTTCAGATAGTTCTTATGCTTTAGCGAAGTTAATTAGGAAGTGAAACCTTCAGCAGTTGGCAGTGTGCATTGTTGGCTAGTAGGGCGCGGTGACAAATAGCCCTGAAAGGTCTTCATTTTCTTTTGTAAACAGAAAGGTAAGGAATTTGCACAAAAATGCACTGGTGAAGATCTGCTTTTCATCAGGGTCTACCCACATAGTAAACAATAGAAATAACTTGTTTTAATAAAGCGTGGTGTTGAAACATTTATCAGCAAGTCCTTTCCACTGGCTTCAAAAGGTATATTTGGATAAGAGAAGCCCTTGCCCAAAAGAATACAATGTGAAATTTCATTTTAATATTTTCTTCATGTCAGGTCAAAAAACTTAAAGGAAAAGCTTGATTTCATGTAAGCATGAATTTATTTCTTATTAGGCTGAGATAGTATGACTACGTATTTACTTATTGCTGGGGTTAGATATGGTTGGGGGAGGGGAAGGAAGTCTGCAAAATTTTTGCTATGGAACAGTTTAATGAATTCAATTATTTAAAGTGCCTGCTTCCTTCTCTTGCTCTATATAGAATATACTGGATCCCCTGGGAAAAACCTTTCTTTCTGAATGAAAAAAATGTATTGTTATGATGAGAAAACAAAACACGATCCAGACTGATCTGGTAGAAAGCATAGGTAACGCTGGCAGGCAGGCCCGAGCCTGGCCCAGGGAAGGTGAAAAAGCATTTGAGATGCAAAGCTTAAGGAAGTGGGCTTGAGTAGTACAAGTAGACAAATTCCAAATGAAGGAGAAAGAGAGGAAGGGAGAACATTAGCACAATGGTTTCCAGTTTGGGGATGGGCACTGAAAACTTGCAAGAATTGCACTGAAGCAAATACAATTTTTTTCTCTTGTCTAATTTTTATTCTGGAATATAATACTTTTTAATTAAAGTATAGTTGACATACAATATTATGTTCATTTCAGGTGTATAACACAGTGAGACTTCACATTTATGCACCTTACAAAGAGATAACCACAAAAGCCCACTACCATCTGTCCCCATACAAAGTTACTGTGTTATTATTGACTGTGCTCCCTGTGCTCTACTTTACGTCACTATGACTTATGTCATAACTATAAGTTTGCGCCTCTTAATCCCCTTCCCCTTTTTGTCCTACCCCCACTGCCCAACCCTCTGGCAACTATCAGGTTTTTTTTTTTTTATCTATGTGTCCATTTGTTTTGTTTGCTCATTTGTTTAGTTTTTAAGATTTCAGAGAAATGAAATGATACAGTCTTTGTTTTTCTCTGTCTTATGTCACTTAGCATAATACCCTCTAGGTCAATCCATGTTGTCACAAAAGGAAAGATTTCGTTCTTTCTCATGGCTGAGTATTATATAGACACATGTACATATCTCCACTTCTTTATCCATTCATCTATTCACGAACACCTGGATTTCTTGTACATCTATGCTATTGTTACATAGTGCTTCAGTGCACATACAGGTGCATATATCTTTTTGAATTAGTGTTTTGTTTTCTTTAGGTAACTGACCAGAAATGGAATTGGTGGATCCTGTTTTGTTGTTAAAACCTTTCTTTTAAAGTCTATTTTGTCTAATATAAGTATTGCTATCCCAGTTCTTTTTTCTTTATGTCTTCATGAAATACATTTTTCATTACTTTACTTTCAGTCTGAGTGAGTCTTTCAATCTGCAGTCTCGTGTAGACAGCACATATGTAAGGTTTTTTTTTTTTTTTTATCTATTCAGTCACCCTATGTTTTTTCAATGGAGCACATAGTCAATTTACATTTAAAGTAATTATTGACAGGTATGTACTTATTGCCATTTTCATACTAGACTTATAAGTGGTTGGTCTACTATCTTTACTATATGTTTGCCTTTACTAGTGAGATTTTTTTTCCTTTCATGTTTTCTTATTTCCAGTTTTGGCCTTGTCTTTCTCACTTAATTCCTTTTAACATTTTTTTCTGTAATGCTGGTTTAGTGATGATGAACTCCCTTAGCTTTTGCTTGTCTGGGAACATCTTGATCTCTCCTTCAATTCTCAATGATAACCTTGCTGGGTAGAGTGCTCTTGGTAGTACGTGTTTTGTTTTTTAATCCCATAGGATTTGTGACGTCTCATTTTCTCTCCTGCAGATGAGGAGCAGAGCCTCTACGGAAGGCTGCACAGTGGAGTTCAAGAAAAGGTCTGAGATGATGGCAGGTGACCGGTGCTGCCTAAGACAGTTACCATTTATGGTTACCAAACGCACTTGAAATGCAGCTAGTGTGGCTAACTGAATTTTAAATTAAAAAAATTTAATTGATTTTATTAGCCATGGGTGGGTAGTGGCTATGGTATTGGGCAGATCAGCCAGGCTTTACCTGTTGGACTTTTTTCCATGACAGTCAAATGATGGGTTTTGTCATAGGTCAGAAAATAATTCTGAGAGGCTCTGCTGAGAAATGACAACTTCTCACTTTAAATCTGTGATGCTACTAAGCCCCTTAATTTTCACTAATGCAAATATTTCCTAATTATAAATATTTCATATCTGTTTACCCCCTTTGTGCATGCGGGGTCAGTGGTGGACCATATCCACCTTTGCCTGGCCTGGCCGCATGGGCAAAAGGAAGCGAAGAGGGAGCCTCCAGCCAGTACTAATGAGCAGGCTTTCAAACTGGATTAAATGGCACCTTGGTGCTTTCACTGGTTTCGGCCTTTGAATGACTGCCAAACTCCCAAAAAGAGTAGAATTTGTTCACTATAAAAAATGTAGAGTTTTGCTATATGACTATAAGAAATATGTTATACTATGTCATTTTGGTTGAACTTCATTGTGGATTTTTGTCCTTTTGTTATTGTTGTTGTTGGGTTGCCTCCTCTTTGGTACCTACACAATCCATGAAGCACAGGATTTCTGTAAAAATAAACATATTCACAAGTTTATATGCCGAGGTAGAGCAAAATGTTAGCAAAGGAACTATATATGTAAAGGGAAAACAGGAACAAGAGGGACACGTATGTGGAACAAAGCCTTTGTTATAAACATCTAGAGATTATCTCTAAGTGCTGGCAAAAGATTGTCTGATGAAACTTTGAGAATTGTTAAATTGCCCTCCACTGTGGAACATATACTGTAGTGGGATGAGAGAATTATTTTTAGTGCACACCTAGATACTCAAAAGGGTTTTCACAGCATCCGTAGAGTTCATTCTACTTCAACAAGATCAGCCAACCAACCGACCATTCCAAGCAGCTAACCATTCATCCATCATCCATCATTTCTCTGTGTTTTCTTTGTGTTTTTTTTTGTGTGTGTTTGTTTCAGCAACAGTGCTTATGAGAGAAAGAAGGGTTACAGCAGAGGACCGATGGAGAAAATCTTAGTTTCCATTTTGATAAGATGTCTAACTGCTAATTTTAATTGATTTTCTTTAGTCCAACCACTTATGCAATCTCAATTCCTTTAATAACTAATTTATAAAAACTACATAACACTGAAGAAAGAAATCAAGGAGGACACAAATAAATGGAAACATATCCCGTGTTCATGGATCAAAAGAATTAACATCATCAAAATGTCCATACTACCCAAAGCAATCTACACATTCAATGCAATACCTATTAAAGTACCAATGGCATATTTCACAGACATAGAACAAACACTTCAAAAATCTATATGGAACTATAAATGACCCCAAATAGCTGCTGCGATTTTGAGAAAGAAGAGTAAAGTAGGAGGGATCACAATACCTGATACTAAACTATATTACAAGGCCACTGTAATCAAAACAGCTTGGTATTGGCGTAAAAACAGGAACATCGACCAATGGAACAGAACAGAAAGCCCAGAAATAAACCCAAACCTCTATGGTCAATTAATATTTGACAAAGGGGGCAGCAACATAAAATGGAGTAAAAATAGCCTCTTCAACAAATGGTGTTGGGAGAACTGGACAGCTACATGCAAAAAAATGAAACTCGAACACCAACT
>CM052544.1:96195607-96279622 GCA_028533065.1 Trachops cirrhosus
ATAGAGGACACATGGACAAAACTAGGGGGGTTGGAAAGGGGAGGGGGGAGGGGAGGAATGGGTGGGTGGGCTGGAATGGGAATAAAGGATAGAAACTGTACTGAATAAACTAAAATAAAAAAATTAAAAAATAACTAATTTATAGTTTATAAATATACTTCTTTGTATTAATTTATGAAACAAAATGATGTTGAAAATAAGAGAAGTTGATTTAACCTCACTACATTTTCACTGGTGCAGTTTCACTCCTCTAATCTCTGTTTGGAACTCCCTTCATACTTTGTATATTACCTCCTTCTTACTTTATGGAAGCACGTATTCTGTGTGCCTTTTTGAGTGTGGTATTTCCAGTGTCCAGACCTTGACTGAAAAATAATTGTTGCTGAATAGATATTTATTAAAAATATTTCTTAAAGCGTAAGTACCCTTTCGTTTTTTTCTCTAATCTTCTTTTGAAATTGTGTTTAGTTATGGGATTGACTCGTGTCTGCTCATGAATGTATCCACACCTAGACTTTATATTTAATATAAGTTCCAAGCAGTGTTAAATATTTTATATAATCAACTTGAAAGAATATCTGGGATTCAGAAGGGACATCTTAAACTACTTCTTTGCCATATTTTGATTTTGCAAAATATGACATTTAACACTGTTTGTGGGATGATTGTGTCTCCTATCATCTGAGTCTCTGGTGTTCTTTATCTCTTCTAATTCCCCCAGAAGTCTTGGTGCCCAAACCAAGGAAGCAGCTGAACTTGTTTCGTTAACCAAATAATCAATCAACCACCCAACAGTCCTTGAGTTCTTCATATCTGCAAGTGACTAATTGAAGTGATTTCACATTGTCATGCCTGCCTTTGAACAGAAGGCCGAATTACTACAGAAGAGTAAATCCCTGTGCCTCCCTTTTCAACACACCTGTTTGGCTTAAAAACAAATATTAGATCTACATTCTATAGAGAACAGAAAACTTCTCCACTTTTTAATGGCTTCCCAAATGTCTGGAGAATTTCATAATATTAGTGAGTATCATAAAAGAGAATAGGAAGTTAAAAAAAGTGAGAATAACAAACTTTTACTGCTTCAAAAACAGTGGCAATTTCCCCCTGAAGTGGTAAATGGACCATCTGTGTGTGCTGGCACCAGAAAATGTATAATTTATTTTAAAGTACCAGGTATATATCTTTCCTTTTAAATGTCTATCTAAAATAAAGTGTGTATTGTATATGAAAATGAAGCAGGGTAACAGAGTGGACTTTTTAAACAAAAAAAGTATGCTTATTTACTTCAAAACTATTATTCTTCCTGTCAACAAGAATGTAATTTATTAACTCAGGCAGGTATAAAGAGTCAGGTATTTTCTTGCAATAAGGAGTGTAAGCAGAGCACATCTTGAAAACCTGTCAGCTCCCATTTGGAAAAGCACTACCTCGAATTCTAAACATTGTATTTGAAAGTCTACAGACATTGCAGTGGAAAAGGAAAAGCATAAGTTTTGATGGAACCCACGTCCTGTCTCAGTCGAGCTAGGATTTGTATTTCTGACAGTTTGTCTAAGTGTTCAGCGTTAAACTCAAGTCAAGAGAAAGAAGCTGTTATTTCCTCATGCTAGTTTCAACCCCTTCCTTCTTTTCAATACTGGTTTACTACCTATGAGAGTTACAGAAACACAGAAGTCAGAGATGGGAAACCTCTATGGAATTACACCTTTCCCCTTTGCAAACTTCCTGTGTGTAACCAACTACTTCTTGAAGGAACTATTATGCTCCCTTTGTGTTATGAATGCTTTTCTTTTCTATTGATGACATTTGAACAATAAAGTTTTGCTTATCTTTGAAATTTACCTACATAGGTCAGTATTTTTCTTGCTTTTTTCAGTCAATATTAGTTTTGTAAGAATGGTCACCATCATTGTATGTAGTTGTAGATCATTTCCAATATTTATTTACCCACTTTGCTATTAATGAATAAAATTTTTGTTGCTTCCAGATGTATCTTTTTGGTCATACATCCTGGTGAACATGTATGTGAGTCTCTCTTGAATATATGTGTGTACTTCTGTTGGATCATTGATATTGATATCTTTATTTTTACTAGATAATGACAAACTGTTTTATAAAGTGGTTGTACCAATGTACACTTCCGCCAGAAATCTGCGTTCTCATTGCTCTGTATTTGTGCCAATGTTGATATTATTATACTTTTCCATTTTTGCCCAGACGGTTAGTATAAAACATTTTTATTTTGTATATCCCAAATTACTAAAGTGGTTTTATTCCTTTTTATCTGATTATTTTCCATTTGGATGTATTCTTTTAATTGTTTATCCACTTTTCCTTTGGGTTATGTATTTTTTGTTATATATTTACATGGGATCTTAATATTCTAGAGTGCTGGGAAGGAGAAAGAGCTCTCTGTGCCAGGCAGTTGTTCAGAGATTCTTTCCCACCAGTAGCTTCATCATTTCCCAGGATCTTGGACTCCTCTGCCATATCCTCTGCATTTGTCCAGAAGATAAAGGAAGAGAGACCCACTGCAAGAGGAGGATTATGTGGGAAGTTGTATAGGAGTCAGGCCTGGAAGTGCTGAAAATCACTCACTTCTGCCCACATCCTAGTGCCAGATGCCAGTTATGTGGTCCCTAGGAAATACAAACAAGGCTAGGAAATGTGAGTTTGGAGCACCCGCAACGAAAAGGACTCTGAGTTTGGTGAACTTAGAAAACTGTCTTTGCCGTATGCCTCATGGTCATGATGATATTCCCTTATGTTATTTTCTGAAAGCTTGTAGGGTTTTCATCTTACATTCAAATGTTTAATCAATTTGGAGCTGATTTTTGTGTATAATGTCAGGTAGCATCCTGTTTGTTTGTTTCTTTGTTTATTTATTTATAATATGATACTCAATTGTTCCAGCATCATCTTGCAAAGTCCATTCTTTCTCCTGATCTGCAGTGGCACCTGCCTTAACCAAAGAATCAGTACATGGGTGGGTCTGTTTCTGGGCTTTATATTTTGTTTCGTTACTCTCTATTCCTCTCACATGGTCAATCTCACACACACTACGTTGTATTCCTATATAATTTTTATAAAACTCTTTGTTTAAAAGAGAAAATGATGGATAACCCTCTGTCTATAACTGCCTCATTTGGTCCTTGAGCACCGTATTTAACTGTTGTCTATCTCATGTCTCTGCAACGGAGAGAGTAGACTAGAACAATTCACAGGGGACCATGTGAATTTGGTTCAGTTAGCTTTAGTTTATAAAAGGTACTATTTTATATTGAATAAAATTCACATTATTTGGGCCCATAGAGCATTTTTATTGTTGTTGACTAAACTTTTTCTTCTAAGTAGTAAAGCAACTTTAACATACAATTTGGTACATCTGGCTTATGATAATCATCTCTTAGCCTCTTTTGGCTACACTAATGATAATGTTCTGGGAAAATGATTTAACTTGAGACATTCTCTCTTACAAAAACTTTTTTTTCTTACCAATTTTATGTCCTTTTTTATTACTCCAGCTTAATATCTGGAAGTTTTCATTTCTCTTATGAATTTGAAGTGTTAATTTATTTAGAACAATCCTCTGTCCTTTAGCTGAAAGCCTCATTCTGTTGTTTTCTCAATTGTTTACTTTTCCTTTTTCTATTTAATTAAAAAAATTGGTTCTTCTTATTTTCATATCTTTGAAGAGTCCCCTGTGAATCCACAGAATCTATTTCTTGGTACTTACATTTTTTCCCTTTTAATGAAACTGTATCTTATTTTGTCTCTTTGCCATTGCCACATTTTTATTTCTTCCTCCCCCACCCCAGTGGTCCCCCCACTTGTCCCTCATGAGCCATGAGTGGCTCACAAAGCTGTTTGAGGTGCCCGTAAGCTGCCTGTCAGTTCAGCACCCCTGCCTTCACAAGCAAAGTGGTCACCAGTGAGGCCACCCCAGGCTTCCTAGTCTCTGTCAGACTGGACGCCTGCCTGTTCCAAGGGTTCTCCCTCCACCCTAGGCATAAACTTTTTTCAACTTTATAACTCACAATAATATAATTGGGGCATTGCAAAGTAATTTGAATAATAAAAAAGAATACTCTAACAGTTGTATCATACCAACAGGAAGTTCACATTTTCTTACGACTTGCGAACTGAGTATGAATCTCACACAGTAACAAACTCAGGCATGCCAGAAGAAGAAAATGGATTCATCTGTCTACAAGTAAACTCGTCTGAGCTTAAAAAACCCACCTTGGCTTGGTAGCAGAAAATTTAATCTTTCTAGTTCTAGAAAATTCACTAATATCTAGTCTAACACTTAATCCCTTAGTGGGGAGTGGTTGGTAATTACTTAGCCAAATCAAGATTCTCCCCTCTCTGGATTTTTCTCTTCCTCCATCACATCTCTCAGATCACATATGACATAGAGAGGGGGTGGTGGTGGAATGTTGGCCTCTGTCCCTGTCCCCTCCTGTCCTTGTTGGCCTCTTCCGGGTGTAATCATCCCAACAGGCCTGGGCAGTGCTGAGAAAGTCTGCCTGACTCTGCTGGTGTTAGCACTTCCTCCACACGTCCAAGTCCTGACTCCTCTCATTCTCTCCTCTCTTGGCTCTGCCCTGTCCTCACACTAACCAGGAGGTCTCTTCTGTCACTTATTAGCGGTGACCTTGGCTAAATAACTTCAATCTCTGAGCCTTTATTTTCTCATTCATAAAACTAGGAGTAACATCTTTTCAATGCTCTTCTATGGCAAACTTTTTAGAAAGAACATCAGGCAAACAACAACAATGAAAAGAGATCTTGTGGTCCAATAAAAGTGGAAAGCACTAGGAAAAGCACAATTAAATAACTATGTTCACTATTGTACCTCCAAAATCTTGTGTTCAGGTAAGTTGCCTTTTGATTACTTTGGGCCAGTATAAAAGAAGAGTGGTTCTTAGTTGTAAGCAACAAAATCTCATTTTGACTGATAAAATTAGAAAAGAATGCGGTAGCAGGATAATGGGTAGTTCATGGAAACAGCAGGAAGACTGTAAAACCAGTTTTGGAGGAAGGGCAGGATCAAAGAAGGTCGGGAGGCGCCAGGGTCACTTTCATGGGCTAAGCCCAGTCTGGGGAGCACACGCTGCCTCTGCTACTGAGTTCTACCTGGGCATGTCCGTTCCACCAGCTCTGCTGTGATGCTGACCCTGGGCGCTGCTGCTGCCTTTGGGGACTCAATGGTGCCACTTATGCAGTCACCTCTTGCTCTCAGCATAGATTATTCACAAACCCTGGTTCTTTTTCTTATTAGTTTCCAATTCAAATTATGGATGCATATGGTAGGCTGAATAACGGCCCCTAAATATATCCATGTCCAATTCTTGGAACCTGTGGATAATACATTATCTTACCTGGTAAAAGAGATCTTGCATATATGATTAAATTCAGGATTTAGAGGTGGGAAGGTTATCCTAGGTATTATGGGCGGTCCCAATGTAATCACAAATATGTAATGAATGGGTCAGGCCACATTCCCAGCCTGCCAGACTCCTGATGGGCAGATTCCCATCCGGACAGATTCCTGGCGTCGGGGCAGATTCCAACCCTGGGGCCTGCCTATGACTCAGTTGTCCCAACTCGCTTGGTAGCCTGAGGCTTGATCGAAACTCTCTCCCACCCTGCACAGCAGACACCTGGCGCCAGCCAGAATAGCCGGTGGCCAGACTGACCCTCCAGTTCCTGGGAACAGCCCGGCTTTTACTAACCCATTGACCTGGCAAGCATTCTGGAACCCCGAGGCACCCGCATGGAAGAATAAGAGACAAACCCTTCCCTATCCCCTCACAAACCCCGCACTTTTTCTTTTGAAAACCCCACTCCTACCTTCCCCCCAGTGCTGAAGTTGCCCCCAACTCAGCCCACCTCTCATTGCAGCAACAAATAAAAGCACTTGGATCAGATCATCCGGTTCCTTCTGCCTCTATTTCTCAGGCATTTCTAACATATAATTGTTATAAAAATAGTATATGGGGATCTGTCAGTAAGAAAAGTGGAGACAGAGGCAAGAATTGAAACGATATGAGGTAGGAATCATGAACCAAAATTTGCAGGAAGTCCCTAGGAGCTGGAAAAGTCATGAAAGCATATTCTCCCCTGGGCCCCTTCAGGGGGACCCGCACTGCTAATGCCTTGACTTTAACCCAGTAAAACCCAATTTGGGCTTCTGATCTCCAGAATGGTAAGAAAACAAATTTGTTTGAAAATGCTAAGTTTGTAGCAACTCGTTACTGAAAATGAAAACTAATATAGGATCCTTAAATATGATTCACATAGTCTAAGCTATGTGTCCAAGCCCCACGTGGGAAGACAGGAAAATGAGCATGAGGAGTTTTCGGTTTCTCTAGTGGGAAGTGGTCTGTCTGTCACCAAGATGCATAAGAACATAAAAAATGGGTTCTGATGCCGGTAGCTTACCCCATCCACCCAAAGACAAAAGCTACTATGTATGAGAGTATTATACAGTATGTCCCACATGCATTAAGAAGCAGAGCCTTTATTTTTTACCTTTTTCTTGGAGCATTTCCAGAACATTATCAAAGCTGGATTAGACATAATGATGATAAAGCACATAGCACAAAGTATACTCTCAAAAAATGGTGATCTCTCTGTGGTTGCTATTTGTAGATACACTTTGCTAAAAACCAACGAGTTTGATGACTGGAGAAAACTCCTTTTGTAAGAAAAAAATACACTACTGCAAACCACGGGAAGATTAAGGCAGTGAAGCTTCAGAAGAAGACATGGAAGAAAATGAAGAAATATTCAGAGTATCTTGGCAGTGCTGTTTGGTTTTCTGTGTGGGGAAGGAATGAAGTCAGGCGGGCAGAAATAATGCTTGTGGAAACGTTCCTGAGACAAAGAGGTTCTGGGTCCTGATGGTGAGTGGGCACGGAGAGGAAGGGTCTCATATGAGGGATTCTGTGAAGAAAGGATTCGTAAGTCTTGGCAATGGACTGTCATTGGGGATGAGTGGCTACAAGGTTTGAAAACTAGGGCCCACTCAAAGAACAGTGGTGTTAAAGTGGAGACTTTGAAAAATGAGCTGTTTGGGCAAAATTTGGATTTGTTTTAGATTTCCTTCAGGAAATTTGAAGTTGGAGCTAGAACTAGGTAAAGAGTTGGGCTGGCAGATGTGGCATTTGGTGCCGCCAGGATGAACAGGCCAGCTCAGTCTCTAAGATTGTGTGAACTAGGGATGAAGCAAGAGAGAAGTTTGCATGGGAACCTAACTAAGAATCTTAAAATTTCGAGATCATTTGATTCAGTCCATTCTACCTACACGTAAGAAAATCAGACCCAGAAGTTTTAAGAGAAAAGGAAAAATAACCAGTAAAAGGGACTGAAAATGAGCCATCAAAGTTGTGACAAATTTTAGGCCCAATATGAGGTCCAATATTATAGAAGCAAAGGAAAGAGACCCAGGTGCATCAAAGAGGGATTTGAAAAAAGAAGTTAATATGTTTTGAGCCCAACCTACACCGTAGGTTTGAAGTGTGAAACTAGAAACAAAAATTTTTACATGTATTTCCCCACTTAACTTCTTACAGCATCCCTGCAGTATCAAATATTACTGCCATTGGATAGTCTTAAGGGAGATTAAGTACCCTGCCTTAGACCAGGTAGTTTGTGCGTTGTAGGGCAGCAATTTGACCTCATTTGCCTGACTCCAAAGCCTTGTTGGAAATTTTTAGAGTAGGGGAGCATATGGGAGAGACATCTACATAAGTTCAGATCAGTTTAGAAGGTGTTTTCGAAACTCCTTGAAATTAGCCCCTACAGGCAGATCCTTACATGGTCTGTATGCCTGACCCAGCCTAGAATTTTTTTTTACCACTGCTGGAAAATTCTTAAGGTGCAAACTCTAAATACAGATGAACAAAACTCATATATACAGTGGAGTCACAATTGCAGAGGAAGTTTGCATTGGTAGCAGATTTTCTTAGTCTAATTTCTTGAAAACTTTGTTTCCTAACCCAGACATTTTTAGATGTCTTGTTTCCCTTCTTAGATCTCCAGGCCATATCTGAAGCATTTCATCTTCCACCTCCTGAATGTTGGGGGAGTCGTGTTCCCTTTGCCTGAAGTCCCCAAATCTATGCAGTTTCTCCTACTAAAAAAAGTCATCTTGAGCTAACTTTCTTTTGATTTTTATCTTGTAACTACTTTCCAAACTACCAAACTACACTTTGGTTTATTTCCCTACTTAAATAGTAACATATCTACAGCTTTTTAAACCTATTTTACATTTACATGTGCAAGAATCTAATTTATATCTCCATATACACTGTACTGCAGAAAGTGTATGCATGCAATTTGTACACAAATAAGACCAGGGCTATTTTTCACAGAACAATCAATGAGATAAAAGAGAACCTATTCAAAGAAGTCATAGGTTGGGAGGTAAACTTTCAGAGTGGCAACAAATTGGATAGTATGGAAACCCCAGAGCAGGTATAAACTATTGGTTTGGAAATCTTGGCTGAGGTGAAACAATGAAGTCAGCGCTGTTAAGAACTTACCTTTTTATTGTTGTGTTGTCTACTTTTTAAAAAACTGTAGCCAAGAAAGTAAGGGTTTATTAGTTTAGGAAATGGTGCCAAGCCCAGAGTCAAAAGTGAGCCAATGCTCAAAGACCTGGCTCCCCAGTGGCTTCTAGGGGATGGGTTATATAGAGGAAAAATCATTAATCATAGCGGGTAAAGGAGTTGGGGTTATGGGCTGTCCTGATTGGTTGGGGTCGGAGGAGGGAGTAGTTGATCATTGTACCAGGTCCTGATGTCAGCCATGGAATTGTTCTGTCTAGTTTAATGAGGGTATGGTCCATAATGTCAGTCTGCTTTCATGGGCCTGGGGCTAAAACACAACCAAAGTCAAGATGTTTACTTTTAAGTACAGGCTGCATGGTGTGTATTATAGAATTGGAAGACAGGAGAGCAAAGTGATAGAGCTGGAGGTCTAGAGTCAGGAAATCATGGAATGGCATCCCAGGTTTTCCTTCTTAATAGCTGGGTGTTTGGGGGCATGTTTCATAACCCTCAAAAAGACCTTGCTTCTCAATGTACGGTCTGTGGAATAGTATCCATCTGCATCACTTAGTGTTTCTTAGAAATGCAAAATCTTGGGTCTTGACCCAGGTCTTATATTTTGAAAAGATCTCTGGATGATTCATATGTACATTATGCTTTGAGGAGCACTTTGCTAAGCCACAGTCACCAACATATAGAGTAGTGGTGAGGATGAAATGGCATCATGTGCATCAAGCACATAGTACGTGCTCAAAAAATGTTTGATTATTATGGTGAATGAAATGAAATGATTGTTATGGTGATTGAGGTTGAACACACTGAAAAAGGGAGAGTATGTTTGATAAGACACTTCCTTAGCAGGAGGGTACATTCAGGTGTAGCTGGAGGAGCCAGCTCTCGGTAGAAGCAGGACAGACTTTCCCACAGGTGCATCAGGAAAGGATGCTTCTCTCGCTGACCACTCTCTCTTCCAGGAGGGGGGCAATCTCTGAGCGCCAGGCTCTTCAGGCCTTCTGATGCTCTCTGGAGTATTAGAATTCCAAACACTATGAAGGCTTTCTTTAAATGTCCCTGTAGAAAGTAAATTGGTTCACTAAACACATTCTAGTGAATTCAGCAGTTGGGCTTTAGTATTAAAAGTGGATAGAGGCACCAATTTTTAACCTGGTACCTAAGTATTTGATTGAATTTTGCTTAAATTGGTGGCAATTCTTAAATGCATAGTTTTGTAAAGGGATAGACACTACAGATAATGTTATTTCTGTTGTTTCCATGACAATGGATATGCTTCATGGAATATATCCATCATGCATAGTCTTGAACCATCTGGTTTCTAATTCCTTGGTGAAAACCCTCTAGGAATGAAGTGTAGGTAAACTTTAATCAGTTTTATAATTACTGTAGTCCTTGCAGAAATTATTTAACTTGATTTTGCAGCTGCTTCAACATAAGGCCCAGAGGTCTTATTAGGGTTTTTATTGCCACTTTTAAGGAGCAGTTTAAGAATCATTATTGTACTTTAGCTGCAGATGCCACTGTTTCTGTTTTAGGTTTTGAGACTAGGTTGTAGTGACATCACACAAAGATGGAGAAAGGTCAAAGTTATTTTTTCCAACTGGCTCTGTCAAGTATAAAAATTAACCATACTTTGAGCTGGGTTTTATGTATTGGTAATGTATGTTTATGTTAGAGTTTCTGTCAAAACAGGGATTAAAGATAAATGTAGCTAATTAAAAGAACATTTGCTTAGAGCTCCTGGTAATAGATACCTCTTTGTGAGGTCTTGAGGTATGGCTTTCTTTAAGAACTGATGCAATTTGTGTGACTGAATCAGAAGAGGAAAAGAGACTTTCACGTTCTGAAAATAAAATGAGTCTAAGCCCTATCCAGTGTAAGTTCTAAGGAAATAATCCAAGTAATGGTTAGGTAAAGGTCGCTTATGCAGTTATCTATATAAAATGCACATGTCTAATCTACTTCTGACATTTTACGCCACCAAATTGTTTTCCAGAAAAGCCTTTGAAGAAAATATGCTGTGTCAGGAAGTGATACCCATTAACTGGTACTGGATGAGTCAACATATTTTGACCTGTGTCCTGGATGACTAAAAAACAAAAACTTTCATAATCAAATTAGGCAATTATTGACTTTTTTATTCCTTGTTTCTACTAGGCAGTTGGACCTTCACTGTTAATGACCCTGTTTCTGTCATCTGTGTTTTCTTGTTTTTCTGTAGTTAGGGGAGGAAAATGAGGAAGTCCGTTTCCCACCAGCTACCAAAGCCAATTGGACTTATAGTTCAAAAGATACAGGTTGATTCCTAGAAATTAGAATGCATCTTATAAAAGTGGTAAAATATTTGTCTCTATCTGTATGTGTGTGCAGTTCTATGCATTTTATACCATATATGAATTCATGTTACCAGCATCTTCATTTTTGAGAGATATTTTTGCTGCATATAGAATTCTGGGTTGACAGATTCTTCAGCACTTGGAAGATGTTAGTCTGTTGACTTCTGCTTATATGGTTTCCAATAAGAAGACTACTGTAATTCTTATCTTTTTTTCCTTTGTCTGTAAGAATGTATCTCTTTTCCTCTCTGGCTGTGTGATGGTTAATTTTATGTGTCAACTTGATGGAACCACCAGATGCCGAAATATTTGGTCAAACATTATTTCTGTGTGTTTCTGTGAGAGTGTTTTTGGATATGTTTAACATTTACATTGGTAGACTGAGTAAAGCAGATTGCCTTCCCAGGTGATGGCGGGCTTCATCCAAATAGTTGAAACACCAACTAGAACAAAAAGGTTGACCCGCTCCAGAGTAAAAGAGAATTTTTCCTGCCTGATGGCCTTTGACCTGGGGCATTGGCTTCCCCTCCCCAGTTCAAACTCTAACTGAAACATCTGCTCTTCCTGGGTATGAAACCTGCCAGCCTTCGAGCAGGAACTACACCATCTGCTCTCCTCATTCTCAGGCCTTCAGACTCAGGACTTAATTAAAACGTCAGCTTTCTCCTGGATCGCCAGCTTGCCACTTCACCCTCCAGATCTCGAGGCTTGCCTGCCTTCATAATTGCATGAGCCAATTCCTTATAACAAATCTCTCTCTCAAAAAAATTGAGAGTGATAGCATCATTTATCTCAAGAAAGCCACTGCATATTATAAGCTACTTGTTACATGGTTTTATACAAAAGAACAGTTTCACCTAACAACGAAGAGATTTAAATGTTGGGTGTAAGATGCAGTAAAATTTCCAAATAAACCACAATAGTGCAGGAGGTTTTGACATTTCAAACCATTTTATACTTAAGGGGGCTAGGGACCATAAGAGTGACTTTCTAATCTTCAGTGTAATTCTGGAGTTCATTTCTAACCTCTCATTTTACTTTGTCATAACTTAGGAAGTGCTATTCCATGGATTTAAATATTTATTAGCTTCAAACCCCTTGCCAGGAAAACACACACATACCACAAAGAGCTATATAAAGTAAAAACCTGCACTCATTTTAGTAAAAGTCTCCTTTGAAGATTAGGAGTTGCCAAGCTTCTGGATATGGAATGTAAGTTTTGCCATTAAATCACTAAGAAGTTTTTATGTTAGGAACTTAATAATGAGGATAATAATTTGACCACCAGAGGGCTCCATATTTTTTTCTTGAATGCAGTCACAAGAGAGATGAGTCCTGATATTTAAGAAAGATTTCTCTCTCACCTCGTATGTCCAAGCCATATAACGTTTCCATTCACCTACCCCAGGTTTTAACAATATATAGGGAAAATTTTGCTTCCAAATTTCTGGGGCACTTTTACTTCCTTTATGGAGATTTTTAAAAATTCAAAACATCTTAGAGGCTCTTTTTTTGTGTGTAGATGACATTGAGATTCTTATTTCTTTGACAATATTGAGGTCTCCCTGGAATCAGAAATAGTGAAGAAAGTGAAGACGGTGCTTTTTTTTCAGTTGGTTGACCTATTAGACTTTCCAGTAAAATGTGAACGGCGAGTAGAGGACGTAGAGGAGCCCCCCCATGGGAAGCTGGGCGGAGGCGCGCTCTGCGCGCACCCGAAGGCCGAGGAAGGCACCGCATGGAGGGAAACCATGACCTACAATGGCAGAGAGCTTACAATGTGAGCTGCAAAACTGAATTCCTGAGCATGTTGCAAGAACGAACAACTCTGAATAAGCAAATAAATATTTCAGAACATAAAGATTTTGTAATGAGATAGTTTTGAATATAAGTGACTAGACCTTACTGATACTGAGCTTCTAAAATATTTGTCTGCTTAACTACTCATGTTTCTGTTCATTGATTGCCAGTGAATACCCCCAAATCTTCCCCAACTTATTTAAAGCAGTTCTCCATTTGATGTTTTTTTAAGTTGGTGATACCCTGGATCGTTCACAGTGAAAAGTCCATTGACTGGGAATTCTTATTTCTGGTTCTGACTTTCAAGAAACAAACTGTGTGATTTTGAGTAAATTCTTGATACTTACCTCCGTGGTCTTCTGCTTCTTGTGTACGCACAGCTTTGTTGAAATACCACTTACATACTATAAAAGTATATAGCTCAATGGACTTTAGAAGAGGTGTAGTTGGCAACCATCATCACAATCCAGTTTTAAAACATTTTCGTCACCCCACGAACTCTCCCGTGCGGGTTTGTGTTCAGTCCGTGTCCCCTGAGCCTGAGTCCATTAGTGAGCTACTTTCCGTCTCTATGAATTCGTCTTAGGGAATATTCATATTAGTAAAATCATACAATATATAGTTTTTCCGTGACAGCTCCTTTCACTTAGACACTGTTTTTGAGGTTCATCTGTAATGTGGCACCTGTCAGTGTTTTCTTCTAATTGCTGAGTAGTATTCTATTGTATACATATGTCACATTTTGCTTAAAAATATTTGAACTGTTTGGGATTATTAATAATGCTTCTATGGAAATTCATGTACAAGGCTTTTTGTGAAGGCATATTTTTATTTCACTTGGGCAATTATCTAGGTTAAAATTGCTTAGTCATATAGGAATTATACATTTAATCTTTAGAAAAGTGTCAACATCTCCCAAGGTATCTGTACAATTTTACATTTTCATTATCAGTGTATGAAGGTTCTCATTTCTCCATATTTTTCACCACACCTTTTATTATTAGTATTTTTATTGTAAACATTCTGGGGGTTATATAGTGATATTTCCTTGTTTTTAATTTGTAATTTGTATTTTCCTTGTTTTAATTTGTAATAAGTAATGAATTTGAGCATTTGAGCATTAAAGAGCTACTTATATATCTTCTTTGGTGAAATATCTGCATCTATTCAAATAGTTTGCCCATTATTAATTGTCTTTTTTTGTCTTATCATTAAGTTGTGAGAGTTCTTTATATATTATGAATGTATTTTAAAATTAATAGACTTTATTTTTCAGAGCAGGTTTAGGTTCAAAGCAAAAATGAGCAGAGAATATAGAATTCTCACATACCCCTTGCCCCCTACCACTCCCCCATGGTGCCCGTTCCACATGCTGACATATCATTACGAGGTTTCACTCTTGGTGTTGCACTTTTTATGGCTTTTGACAAGTGTACAATGACACGTATCCACAATTGCAGTATCACAAATAGTCTCACTGCCCTAAAAAGAGAGCGTGAAATCTGCAGATGTTTAATGTACTTATTCAAATTTCTAGTAGCTTGTTATGAATTAACACATCTTAATATGTTGTTTATTTTTTATCAATTTCCAGAACCCTCAAATATTCATCTTGACAATTTTGTATGTCAAAACTTGTTTTCTGGAGAATTTGCCAACTTTTTTGCAGTCGTTGCAAGTCCTGTTCTGTTTTTAATTCACGGTTATTGATGTTTATGTTTTTTTCCATGAAATATCCTTTGTACCACTGGAAGCGTTAATGACTCAGTATTTCTTACAATGCTGTTTGTTATGGTCTCTAGGATTTTCTTTTATTCATTGATGTTTCCTTTGCAAAATTCAGTGCTGGAACGTCCTTGATCTGACCATAAGTTGTCAACAAAAGATGGTCAAACAACAATTAGTACTCATATCCTTCTACAAATTATTCTTAAACATTTTGTAACTAAGCTGTTGAAGAATTGCCATTGTTCAACCATTCCATCAGAATTAACTACTAAACTTGTTCGTATGCTTACTTATACATATGGCAACTATGTCACAACTGTCAACCAGATAAAGAGTAATTGTGAGAGTCATCTCAATTAAAGAGATAATTAAAATGTGAAAAATGCCTGTTAGAATTGATGAAATATGTTTACATGGTAATCCTGACTATTCTGAAGAAGAATCTAGGACTAGATATTTTTTACTGCATCATATCCAAAAGGTTCAAGAAAACAAGAGATTCTTACTCATAAAGGGCTTGTATACATAAAATTATCTTTCAGAATGAGCTCAGAAAATGGTCACTGAGAGAATCTGGTTTATTTCTTCCCTGTATTCATTTTTATTGAGACTGTGATTCTGTTAAAAAGACAATAAAAGTGTTTCCCCATGATTTGAGTCAAGGAAAAGGGCAAAGCCATTAGAACAACTTGAACGGAATCAAAGTCCTGCCTACAGTAAATTTTCAGATTAGAAATTGGCTTTAAAGTATGGTATCAATCTATTTTTGTCTTTGAGTGGTAATACTTTTAAAAATTCCTGACATTTAAAGAACTTAAGTAGGCTTTATCTTTATCTCTGTTTTGTACTTAGTGTTTCACAACCCTTATAAAAATTAGATCATAGCAGAGGGAAACAAAAATAGGGGAAATAAGTATTTTTATCCTTATCGGTCACTTCTGTACATAGGCAAGTGTTGTTTTGCAACTTTCCAAATGGCTTGTCTTATACATCTGTTATAACCTCCGAACACACGAGGGTAGGGCAGGCTTGGTGGTGATAAGAGAAATGAGGAACACACAGTACCCAGGGGTTCTGACTTCTGGCCACATCGACACACCATCATCGGACTGTAAATTTATAGAGTTGGAAGGAATTTACAGATTATTTAGATTTGGTGACACAAGTACAAAGGCCTACAGAGGCCAGAGAAGTCATGCAAATGAGGAGAGGAGGCCAATTTTATTATTTTTGCTGTATTTCTTGACGCACATGGTCCTCTCAGTATATATCTTTTCCCCACTGACAGTGATATTAGTAGGGAGAAATATTCCTCTGAGAAAAACAGTATGGTAAGTAAAAAGAGATATGGCAGAGAATGCTAAACGATAGCCCAATGTTCAAATTTAGCCTGCTCCCTGTTTTAATAAGGGTTCTTTTTGTTTTAGAGCACAATATCACTCATTTATTTCAGGCATGGATATTTTTGTATTTATTATCATTGTTATGCTTTCAGTCATAGAAAACACATAATAATGACAGTGAATACGAATACAAAAATAATGACAAAATTGAACACTTGTTATAAAGACTATGTGACCCGCAAAGCCTAAAATATTAACTATATCGTCCTTAATAGAAAGAGCTTGCCAACCCCTAACAAATGGCAACTCACACAGCCTCCATGCTGGGAGATGGAGTGGCGGGCTCTGTAGCAAACTGCGGCGTATGAATCCGTCTGAGCGAACTGTTCTGACCTGGCTTCGCATTGCCGATCTTGATTTAAATAGCTCAACATTTGAATTTTATGTGAAATCTTCGTATTTCTAAAGATTGGTTCAAGATTTCATTTAAACACTGGGCCAAACCCTTAGAACCCCCTTATGTATTCAGGCTAAATTTGACCTTGATATTGCCATTTTATGACTTAGGATCTTTTTTCTTAATTTAGTTATTCCATTGTTTTCTTGCTAGAAGTTATACTGAATGTTTTTAAAACAAATTTATGTTACTTTGTATAGTTTTCTTACTTCTTGCATATATTTTCAAGGTTTCTTTTCAGTATGGTTGTTGTATAGTTTGTACCTGATTATTGTACAGCATCTGAAGTTTTTGTGGGGCTGTTTTCTGTTGCTATTTCTGATGCTTATAACCCATGGTGCCTTTATTTTCTTAAAAGTTTGGTTCTCTGTGATTATAATATATTTATCATATTTATCATGTCTGAAAAACGTATTTGTAAGAGTAACTTGAAGTCCAGGATGAAGGTACTTTCTTCTCGAGATGGTTTTATTTGCTTCTTTCAGGCTTATGAAGGAACTAAAGTCTGGGACCAACTTCATCCAAGTTTAAGACTTCAAATTTCCTGAACCATGGAAAGTGGATTGCAAGAACATGAGAAAGTAGGTTTATCTTAAAGCTACAATTTATTGTGGAGAGATTCTTCTATTAAATCCTTTACATTTTGTGAATCCAGGCTTTTGTATTTACATTCCCAGTGAGGCCAGCAAAATCAAAATCAAAATTTGTTAGAATTGACAAATGCCTTCATGGCAAAAGTAACTTCTTTCCTGCTTAACGCACTGGTTCTTTCTTTTCCTTCAGTTTTGTCTAGATAATTCTTTTATATCTTGTTAAGTTTTTTATGTCATGAAGAATATACTTGTAGCCCTGGCTGCTGTGGCTCAGTGGATTGAGCATGGGACTATGAACCAAAAGGTCTCTGGTTCAATTCCCAGTCAGGGCACATGCCTGGGTTGTGGGCCAGGTCCCCTGTAGGGGGTGCTCAAGAGGCAACCACACATTGATGTTTCTTCCCCTGTCTCCCTCCCTTCCCCTCTATAAAAATAAATAAATAAAATCTTTAAAAAATATATACTTGTATATATTTTATCCAAATATATGTAGTTTTTAGTGGGAAGGATATTCAACTAGCAACCTATCATTATGAGAAACTGAAACCTGACCTATCTTATTTTATAGACGAGGAAACGTTAGGCCCAGAATGTGAATTATTCAAGACCATACAAATAGCATTTTGCAACACTTGGACCAGAACTTAATTTTCCTGAGACCCTCAAACCAACATTCTGCCGACCCTCCACAGTTGGTGATATGCTGGTAAATGTTTAAAATTGGATATCTGGATAAAATTAGATCACTGTCTATGCCAGTCTCTCTGGCTCAAATACTTCCACTGTGGCCGATTTCAGGTTACCAGCCTGCTGGTGCTGACAGAGAGTTAAGGAGAGATTGCATCTCATGGGCTGGCACATCCTGGTTCCAGCACGCTACTCTACCTAACTGAGGGAGAATTAACATTTAAAAATATCCCTGCATATCAGACACTCTACTTATTACCATATGGTTTAATTTTCACAATAATATTGCTAAGCTGCCATCATCACAATCAGAATTTTATAGAGAAGAAAGTTGAGATTCAGAAAGATAAAGCTACTTAGTCACATAGCCAGCAAACAGCAGAACCAGTATTTGAGATTATCAAAGCCTGTGCTTCTGATATCCAGCATTATTTCATGAGAGATATGGCAGACTTAGTGTTTCCTCATTCAGGGAAATGATTGGGGGCATAGCAGGGGTTTTCTTTCCAAGTGATTCCCTAAACTACTTTCTCTTATCACCCTCTTCTGACTGGTTGGCTTCTTCCATTGACTCTGTACACCTTTCCAAGAAGGGGTACCCAAGTTAATTTAATGTTTTTTTTTAAGTTCTTATTCTGTCTATGAATCTCCTCAACATTATTCTAGAGTTTTAAACTAGAATTTAGTTTCTTCTTAGGTGTTTCCCATGATCCTCTTTCAATTCATTTTTGGCTCTATTTTCTTGAGAAAGTCTGCCTCTTCCTTCCTTCCTTCCTTCCTTCCTTCCTTCCTTCCTTCCTTCCTTCCTTCCTCCCTTCCTTCCCCCTCCCTCCTTTCCTTCCATCCTGCCCACCCTTCTTCCCTTACTTCCTTCCATCCATACATGTGCCAGACATCGTGCTCTGTTCTGGGATACAGAAATTAATTTAATAAGTTAAAAGTCTCTGCCTTAAAGAAGTTCCTTATATAACATCCAAAGAATGTCAAGAATATTAATACTTTTCCCCCAGGGGAATAAAAATCAACATTGTGTTACAAACTCTAAGGAGTTTATTAAAGCTAAAATATCAAAGTAGTGTAGCTAGGAAGCTGACTGCTCTCTTTTCCCACTTTCATAATTCTCTATTTTGCAAGAGGCTCCTACATGGAGAGGGAAGGAGCATATTTTAAAGTGACAGGTAGACAAACTAGCATCCTCCAGCAGTCCTCCCACTTCCAGCTGCAGAGGATGTCCCCTTTGACCTAGTTGGAGAGCCGTTGAACACATTCATTTCAAAGGATGGGGACTAAGTTCCCTTTGACCTCCTCCCAGCTGCAAATTCATAGTCTGGCTCCCCAATTTCAGTAATGATTTAATATAAATATATTTAAAATAATAATCCTGTTCTCCCTCTGCCCTCCCCTTCACAGCTGTGGCTTCCTACCTTGAGATGCATCTGAACTTTGATTAATAGATGTGTTTAAAGAAACAGTCATTTCTCTCTTTTTTTTCTTCCTCACAGCTGTATTTTTCCCACCCTAGCAATTTCTCTCCTATACATATTCCCATATATATTTTAGTTCCAGACCCACAGAAACATTTTTTTAAAATACTGGATGTTGTAAATATCCTTGCTTCCTACTGTATCAGTGCCCTCACACTATGATTCCATACTAAGACCCTGAAGCTGCTTTAAAAGATATCTTCATATGTCTCAAGCGAATAAGAAAGTACTGATAACAAAAGACTAGTGATCACAGCTCACTTAGAAAAGTCAAAATTCCTTTTCCCTTCTTTTCATTGAAGTGGAGCATGGTGAGCACCATAGTTTAGAGCACTCCAAGAATTTAGGCTGAATGATATTGTATTCTCAGTTAATGTCCTGTTCTCTATTTTATGTCTTCTTGGGCCATATTTTTTAAATTGAGGTAAAATTTATATAACATAAAATTGACCATTTTAAAGTGTACAATAAAGCTACATTCAGTACATTTACAATGTTATGCAACCATCACCTCTATCTAGTTCCAAAATATTTTCATCACTCCCAAAGGAGACCTCCATATCCATTAAGCAGTCATTCCCCATTTCCTCTTCCACTCTGCCCCTGGCAACCATTAGTCTGCTTTCTGTCTCTATGGAAGGGCCATAATTTTGGGATAGAAGTGTTAACCATACTACTTATTTGAACAAATTCTTGAATATGGCTTGTTCCACAGCTGAGTGATGGTCTCAAAGTCACAGCTGTCTAGCAACAGGATTGCACTTGCACATCACACTGTTACAGTTAGAAAGTTCTTGGTGACTAATTCAATGCATGATGAATTAGAGCTGGATCTGATATGGTCCAGCCTCCTTGAAACCCAGATTTAACATGTGAAAATTTTAAAACTGTGAGAAAGAAATTTTCTGAACCCCTCACAATGATGAGTGAAGAGCTAAAAACAGGTCTTGGTTTAAATGGAGGGTTTAAACAAAGTCAATACTCAAAGAAGAAGACATCAGCATGGTGTAGAAACTGGATGGAAAATGCGGGGGGCACATTTAGAAAGCTTATGAATACCAAGCACAGAGATTTTGTAGTATCTCCATACAAGATCAAAATAAAAGGAGGAAGAAGTCTTTAGCTTCACTCCTCTCTGCTGGACTCAGTCATGACGCTTGTGCTTCTCTCCTACTCAGTTAGTTCTGAAAGTGCCTGTATTGTGGTTGGGGATTGGTCTTTGTTTTCTCTGCATTTCAGTGTTTCTGCAGTGTCCTCCCATGTATTTTCCAGGACATTAGTTCTAGAAGGTTTGACAGGTGTTGTATAAAAATGGTTCCATGATTTGCTCATTTACTTATTTTCTCATTAATTCTTTCATTCATTCATCATTAACAAGTGTTTAATGAATTCCTTGGACATATTTAGCATTGTTGCAGGTTCTGGAAATAATGGAGTGAACAAAACAGACAAACCATGTTTGTTCACTCATTAAAACATTACAAAAAAAACATTACTTACTACAGGTCCTCCCAGGACCTCAATTTAATTCATCAATGCAAATTTTAAGCTTCAAGAAAAATTTCAAAGAATTTGACCATATGAACTTGTACTTTTTAGAAGTACTTTGGGAACTGCATTAATATTAAGTGTGAAAGGAATTTTTTTTTTGGACTCTGCTACTGCTGCTATGATCTAATTCCCCAAGTAAGTCCCCTTCTTATTCTCTGTAATAGAGAACATTTTTTTCCTTCAGAGTACTTCCCACAGTGTGAAGTTACATGTGTATTTTGGGGTTTTCTTGTTTATGCCTGCCTTTGCTGCTATATCGCTAGTTTCATGAAGACACAATATGGTACCCAGTACACTGTGGTACCCAGTAGGCAGCCAATAAATAATTTGAATTCACTGAAAGTATAACTGAAATAATAAATTTACTTATTTGTCATTTTAATTCATTTTATCCAATGTTTCAGTTCCTTTCTCTCTCTCAATTTTTTCATTCTCTAAGAATATAGGGAACTCTAAAACAGTAGTGGACAGATTGACTACCAAATATAAGGGCTGCATATAAACTCACATTTTTCATTAGGCTTGGTGATTTCTGTGGGAGATGACTTTATAGAAAATCCCCTGTACTCAATAGCTATAATATTAAAATAATAACTGACATTTTGACATTATTGTATTTTGCATAATTTTAAGCACTTTTACATAGAATAATTCAATTATTTTAACAATCCTATAATATAAACATTACTAAGATCTCATTTATCGACACTATTATTTATGAAGTAAAGTAACTTGTTCAAACTTACGTAGCTCATTAGTAGCAGAGCTGGGATTCCAACCCTGTTAGTTGGGATCTATAATGTAAGCCACTGTGCTCTAACATTTGTATCTATAATATACTCTCATACCCTTGGAGTTGTAATACTCTCTTATTCCTAGAGCAGTATGAACTTTTACAGTACTATGATCTTAGTTAGGAAAAACAATCGCATCTTTCAGTGTTCCAATGCTCCTGCCATTAAGGAGAGAGAACATTTTTAAGAGTTAGTTATTTTTTGTGATTACTCGGAGGTATATCGAGAACTGAACTCTGGTAGTCTTACTCCAGGCTCCCACGCTCATTAACCACCGGCTCACACTGCCTCAGGACCTCTGCAGTCAATGCTCTGTAGAGTACATATTGCTCCCTTGATATTGTTTCTCTCCATATTTTTCCTTTGTGGTTTTGACATCTTTTGTGTTTGTTTTATTGGTTGTATGTATGAATATATTTAAATTTTAACTGTAATTGTGAAAAGATTTGAAATAATGAATCTTGCCTTGGGAAAGGTTTCTGCTGGAGTTGAGTTGAGAAAAATCCTGAGTAAAGTGAAAAGGGAGAGAAATTGGTGAAGAGAAGGTTTGGGATCTGAGGGACAGCATTAGCAACAATCTTAGATATCAGGTGAAGAAGGGGTTGAGAGCTTCTTTACACAGAGTGAGGAGACCGCATTACAAAACCGATGGAGAGGGACTCAAGCAGACAGGTTAGGACATTGCATTTGTGGCTCAGTATTCCTGAAAGGAGGCAGAAGACAATAGGTGACAACATGACAATATCTGGTAAAGAGAGTAAACTTATAGAAGCAAGATAACTGGAAAGGACACAATTGAGTGGAAGATTATTTGAATGGCTGTTTCTGTTTTAAGGGTGATGGTGCTGAGTCTCATTGAGGTGCTTCCTGTTTCATGGACACATGGTTGACTAATTATTTTAACCATCGGTAGAGTGGAGCTTTTCAAATCTACTTCACCTACAAATCAACCTAGAAGGGCCTGAGGTTCTGCATTTCTAATATGTACCCGAGTGGGGCTGTTGCTGCTGGTTTGCAGGCCACATGTTAAGTATCAAGATAATAGTGTGCTCTTATTGTTCAGATGAGAAATAATGGTGACCATTTATGAACATCTTTATATAAATGGGTATATTTGTTTTATACCTTCTCTGGATGGGGTCTTGGTGGGAGTAATAGAGAGACAATACAGAGATGGGATTATTTCATCTCAGAAGAGAGACCTTAGGGAAAGCTTCAGTGCAGCCACTCAGCTGCTTGAGAGCACTGAAGTTTCTGAGGATGGATTTGGAGAGGGAAGCTGGGTATCAGAAGAGATATACAGAGGTCCCTGTAAAAACAGACAGAACAAAATGAAACAAAACAAACAAACTTCTTCTGCAAACTAGAACTGCTCCAGGTTGTAATCAGGGACATGCATTAAAGAACTCTTCTAAATGACATAGCACCTGTGGCACGTTGAATATATGTTAATATGCCTACTGCATTGCCTAGTGTGTTAGCCTGCTTAGAGTTGACATAAAAAATACCACAGACTGGGTGACCTAACAACAGACATTTATTTTTTCACAGTTATAGAGGTTGGGAAATTTAAGATCAAGGTGCTGGCAAGGTAGGTTTCATGTAAGGTTCTTCTCTTGGCTTGGCCTATATGTCATCTCCACTGATTTGCTATATGCTCACATAAACTTTTTGCGTGTGCATGGAAAAAGAGAGATTTCTGGTGTCCATTTCTCTTCTTATAAGGACATTAATTCTATCAGATTAGACCCCATTCTTACAAACTCATTTAACCTTAGTTACATCTTTAAAAGCCCCATCTCCATGTACAGTCACAGTGGGGGTTAGGGCTTCAACATGTGAATTGCTTGGAGAATAAGATTCAGTCCAACCCACCTAATATACAGAAAGTATTCAATACATTTCAAGTAGACAAATACTTCAAAGACACTGTGTCTTGTGCATCTCTGCATTACCATACAGTAGCACATAGTAAGTGTTTAATAAATATTTTATAAATAAATGAATGGCACCTTGGGAAGCCTGGTGACCCAGAAACAGAGGTAATACATTGTGTAGTTTGCTCAGTGCCAGAAACTATAAAACCAAGATCTACCTTTACTGAGTACAACGTGCAAAGGACTTCTGGTTGCGTGTAGTTGTAAACACCCTGCCCACAAATAAGAAGGGCATTAATTATCATATTCCCCTAGAGAGTAAATTGCCTCCCATTTACTTTTACTACTTTATCTTTAATGGATTCCTTTGGGTCCTTAGAGATCTGCCATCTTTGAAAATATTTTTACTAAAAGAAAATAAAAATATTCATATTGGTCAACTGGTCCTTGGTAGATATTGAACCAAAGTAAAAGATCTAATTTTCCCCCCTGTTCTCTGTTCCCAAATCATTCAGGATGCAATGACATAGTATTTCATTTGCATGGAGAGAGTGCTCTTGAATACTGTCATCTGGTAAACATGCTGGACATAGGTAAAGAAAGCGATGGGAAAGGTGATCTGGTCTGCAACATCAATGTCTTCCTGAGCCACCAGCATAGCCAGGATGAAATTTTTGATATGCGCTGAGCCTGATCTCTGAACCAGCTCTGGATCTGTCATGCTTTTCTTGCTCCTAGGAGACTGGGCACCATTTAACAATGCCCCTTTGCTGATTCAACAGGAAAGGCGATAGACTCCTACCCACCCACAAATACTGCAGTTGATTCCAAGGAATGTGAAGGAGTGGCTGTTGTGTCCAGACCTTCTCTAAAGGAGAAGACTCAAGGTTTAGAAAAGGATTATGAATCTTTGTGGGAGAAGGAAACAGGAATGGAGGGAATTCCATGTATTTTTTATGCTAACTTTTAAAGGACATTCTTTTCCAAATTGTCTCTCTAGACTTATTTATTAGCATAACAGGCTTTTAGTTAGAAGAGATAATTTTGGGAGCAAGGGAAGTAGGATTTTCAGATTACATGCACCGTATCAATGAAAATTTAAAAAGTCGGTCAGGACAGAAGGTAGGGCAATAGAGTAATGTCATGAGTTTAGTTTGTCAAGTAAAGATGTAAAAACACACACACACACACAAGTAACAACTGACACACTTAGCACTCCATAAAAGAAAAGGTATTTTAATATAATAAAATGGACAGTTCTTTGTGAGAAATAAGATTGGGCAAACATACTACATGAGTGCACACATACACATGGATGCTAGTATATGAATATTGTTCTTATTTTTCTCATTTTCCCATGGGTTTGTTAGGATTTAGTCTTGAACAACACTTTTCAGTATATGGTTATTCTGAAAGTACAGGGCTTGGTAATCCATAAGGTTCCTTGTGATGTAAGATTCTACAACTCAATGAGTTATCCTAACATCATATCACACTCCTTCTAGTACTCCTCAGGAATACCTCGTGTAGCAGAGTCATGAAATACAGAACTAAAACACACAGACACATAGAAGTAGAAAGTAAAAACCATGTAAAGAAATCATATCACTCCTCTAGTGTATCTCACTCTTGGCCTAGGTTTTTATTTTTGCTGGGACTCAGATTCATTCATTCAGCAAAGCATGTAATTGACCATTTTCAAGGTCTAGTGGATGTGCAATTTCATACCAGTTGCTTCAAGTTAAAAGCTTTGCTCAAGCCTGTAATGTGGCCAGAATTTCAGCTAAAGGAATTGCATTAAGAAATTTGCAACAACGTGTGTTTATTGTTTATTATATGGTAGACATTTTCCTACTTTAATATATTTAAAAACATACTACATCTGTTTTAGTTTACCTTCAAACCCCTTTTTGATCCTTTTTCTTTATCCTGTTCACACCAGTCCATTGCCACCCTTTCCTCACACTGTGAATCTGACATTCACATATTGTCTGCAAGAGTTTCACTATCATCATTAACTACCTTAACCAGGTAGTGATGCTGTCTAAATTTTGATCAGGCATCTCCTGTTGTATTATTGTCCATAGTTCTTCCCCAATTAGTCTTCACCATGAAATACCAGGAATCATATTGTGGTTCTCTCTGGAAGGACTCCTGAAACCCTCCTGCTTTGTTTGTGTCCTTGGCCGTAACATTCTTGAGGTTATTGTCATAGTTATTTAGTGAGGTTTATGGCAATAAGCATTTCCTGTGCATGGAATGTGTGTTAAATGACCAGCTGGCTCAGAAGTATAAGAGCTCAAAGTCTCATCTGAACCAAGTGGTGAAATTATTACCCCATTTGAATGGGACATTTCATTATAGAAGTTTTATAACCACTCAAATTCCTTGCGGTCAGATTTTCCCAATCAGTTCGATCCTTTTGGAGATTGCAGATTACACAAAAGGTGCTTGGAGTGAGGAACATGAAAGGAGGTGACTGGTGCCAATGGCTCTGGACTAGGATGGATTGGCAATTAATGTGGTGACATGATGAGAGGATGCAGAAGATGAGGGGCCAGCCATTACTGATGATGTGGTTTAGACTCACAGAAGTAGAATGAAGTTGAGTTGAATTGTTCTGGTCAATATAGTCATGGGGTCATTAACTTGAAAGAGATTCCCAAAAATCTCTGCAGGAGAATATGCTCAGAAGTTCTTAAAATGTACCAATATTTTTGAGCAATAGTGGGGCAGAGTCAAGGAACTTTGTCAAAAACAATAGGAGAATTTGGGTGCCTCCTTTTAATAGCACACCCCCCAAAAGCAATGTGTAAAACTGTGGAAATATGGGTTGGAATGAGATAAAGAAAAGAAGTTCAAGGTAAAAAGAGAAGAATGAGAATGCTATGAGAGAAGAGTGAGTATCAGAGAAGTAGGAGTGGGTGGAAGAGTCAGGATTTTTAAAGATTAGTTTCTAGTGTCTTAAGAAAAGACCAAGGATTATAGAATGACACTTCTGGTAACCAAAACAGGAAAATATGTGCTTGATGAAAGTTATAAAGGGAGAAAACTATGTCGTGAGTGCAAAAATAAAGATGATATGAAAGATCATCAAGAAAGCTTTATGAGAGAGGAAACGGGTGGAAAAGATGATGGCGTACGTGTTTAGCCTTTCAGAGTGTACAAAGCATTTGCTCATGCACTATTTTGCTTAATTCATGCTGTAATCTTAGACTGTGAAAGGACTACTAGAATTTTTCTTCAGGACAAGAAACTAAGATTTGGAGAAATGAAATAACTTCCTCAGAGTGGTTGGAAGGTAATTTCGTTTTCCTGAAACAGAGGCCCTTGCACATTCCTCTCTGCCATGCCTGAAATCTGGGACTTTCCCTCTTGGCTTCAGTTCCATTATCTCTCTTCTGAGTGGATGTACAATATTGCGCACCAAAGGTAGGAAAATATACTGTAAAGAGCCAAATATTGATAGTAGATATTTTAGGCTTTGTAGCCCATACATTCCCTATCGCAAATACTCAACATTGCCTTATAGCATAAAGTGGCCATAGATAATATGTAAATAAATGATATGGCTCTGTTCTAATAAGACTTTATTTGCAAAAACAGGTGGTAGACAGTATTTGGCCTGTGCACTGTAGTTTGTTGAACCTTGTTCTATCTATACCATAAAATCTCATGAATCTTTTTGTTGTCCTTGTGTAAGAGCTAATAAATCCTCCTACTCTGTTTCATATATAACCTTCCCACCTAGACAGTTTTGGCTTCTTTAGGTCAAGGATCACATTTGTTTTACCAATGACTCATAATTCTTCGTGGTGTCTAGCACACATATTGTGTTTGACAGTTTTGTGTTGAATGATGATTTTCTATATTAATTGCACACACTCTTCCTTCCCCTCCTGCATCTGTTCTTCCTTCCTTCCTGTCAAAACTCTTCTCCTCATTTGGCATATTTTGTTTTGCAAAGATGGCTGAAACAAAATCTCCAGTCCTTCATGTTCTTCTTACAATGTAATGTGTGCACTCTTCCCATCAAGAGTTGGGAGCCTGTGTTCTCTCTCATTCAATGTGGGTGGTGCTCTGACTATAGCAGCAGTGATGCTATATAATTTTGCAAGCTATGTCATAAAAGACAGTAAAGCTTTTACCTGGTTCTCTGGGAAACTTGAACTACCGTGTAAATAGCCTGATTGTCTTGAAGCTTCCATGCTGCGAGGAAGACCAATCTAGCTCACATGAAGTGATCCCATGGAGAGCCCCCATACTACATGGAGAGATGGAGGCCTGGCTAGCCACCAGTGACTTTAAATCCCTTTTTCTCACCCCACTTAAATACTGTCTTACTGCAATAACATGAAGGACCCTGAACCAAGAGCTCAGAATTCCTGACCCATGGTAGTGTGAGACAAAATAAAATGATTGCTGTATTCCTCTTCCTTCTCTTCCTCTCTTCTCTTCCTGGGCAGGCGGTATCACACAGCAGTTGCAGATGATGATTCCTGTTTCAGTCTCAGCTTTCACACTTTATAACTATGACCTCATCTATGACCCCATCTATGACCCCATCTATAACTATGACCTCAGCATCATTTTCTTATTTGTAAAATGGATCTAATAAAGATAATGTTTTTTTTTATCTCAAGGAGAGATGTTATAAATATTAAACAATTTAGTGGATATGGAATACTATCTTTAAACATAAGATTATAAATCCTGACTGGTGTGACTCAGTTGGTTGGGTGTTGTACTGCAGAGTGAAAAGTTGCCAGTTTGATTCCCGGTCAGGGCTCACGCTTGGGTTATATGTTTGGTCTCCTGCCTGACATGTGTTAGAGGCAGCCGACCTATGTTTCTCTCTCACATCGATGTTTCTCTCACTCTCTTTGTTCCTCTCTTCCTATCTTTCTGGAAAATAAATAAAAATTTTTAAAAAGATGATGAAAGAGACAGAGGAAATGTTATTAATAAAGGTGCCATCTCTCTGCTGGTGACTCCTAGGTAAGAATTCCTAGCACTGGCCATGTCAGTCCATCCAGATGTATATCACCAGGGATCTACTTGCCTTATGAAAACTTCTCACAGTATTTCCACTTTAATATTTAAGGAAAAAGTATTTCCTGATCTCTCTCCAAAAATACATATCTAACCTCTTACTATGCTTTCTTGTTATGTAAATGGTTCTACGATCCATCCCTTAGGTAGAAGTTATCCATAATCCTTTAATTTCACACCTATTCTGCATTGAACTAAGCAATAAAGGGGATTGGCTCTGACTCTAATGCATCTCGGATAGGTTTATATGCTCACTTCTCTCTTTTTTCTATTAATATCTGAGTCCAAATAACAATTATTCTTCACCTGGGCCACTGAAATTGCTTCATAACAGTTTTTTTGTCTTTTTTCCCATTCTCTGTACTATTAATTTTCTTCACAGCAAAGTGAGTTATAAAGTTTGGACTACAACATACTACAGAAATGAAGAAAGTTTACATGTATAGTTCACTAAATGATAGTAAAGTGAACATAATCTTAACCAACACAACATGTAGGTCGTGAAATAAAACTTTACTAGAACCCTTTATCCTTTTCTTCTTACCCAAAGGAAATTATTATTCTGACTTCTAATGGAATAAATTAGTTTTCTCTTTTTCTGGTATCTACATGTATGGAATAATATGTATATACACATGCACATGCCATTGTATCTGGCTTCCTCTGTTCAGTATTATGTTTATGAAATTCAACCATGTTGTGTCTATGGCAGAACCCTGAGTAGTTCCACTCTCCTGTAATGTTCCAACATACGACTGTACTTTGATTCATTTGCCTAATTCACTGCCAATGGACCTTCAGTTTGCTTCCATTTTGGTGCTGTTATGAAGGATGCTGCTGTAAGTATCTATGAATGTGTGTGCATGCGTGCTTGCATGTGCACATACATATACATTTTGGTTGGGAAAATACCCAGAATTGCAATTTATGGGTCATAGTTTTTGCGTATAGCACTTTACATTTCTACCACCAAGATATGAGTGACTTTTGTTTCAAGTATTTGTCAAAACTTTGTATTATCTGTCATTTTCATATTACCCATGCTGACAAGTGCATATTGGTATCATAATGTAGTTTTTATTTGCTTTATCCTAATAACTAATGAAGTTTATTGCTTTTTTATGTGTTTGCTGGACATTTGTATAGGCTATTTATGAAGTACCTGTTTGACTCTGTGTGGATTGTCAAACTTCTAACTAATTAGGAAGAGTTCTTTTATGTTCTAGATATGTACTCTTTATCAATTACACATGTCACCAATATGTTCTCTCATTCTGTGGCTTGTCTTTTCACTTCTTTAAAGATGTACCAGAGTTCCTATCTTAATTTGGTCCATTTTAGCATCTTTTGTATTTTTTTCCAGGTTTGTCTAGGGCTAGAGCTTTTGTGTCTACTCAAGAAATCTTTTTCTATCACAAATTTATGAAAATATTATATTTATAACCTATATTTATTGTTTTATCTTTCAAAATTAGATGTACAATCTACCTAGAAATTTATTTTCACCTAAGGCATGAGATAGAGGTCAAGTTTTATTTTTTCTCTCAATGAACGTTCAATTGAACCAGCACCCTACCAAGAGGACTATATTCTCACTGATTTGCAGTGTCCCTTTGGTCATAAATTAAGTATCTTTAATTCCTGAGTCTGTTTCTATCAATATCTGAGTCCAAATAACCATCATTCTTTACCTGGACCACTGAAATTGCTTTGTAACTTTTCTTACCATTTTTCCCATTCCCTTCTACAATTGATTCTCTTCACAACCAAATAAACTTTTTTTTATTTTTAATTTTGTTTTAGATTTAATATTCTGCTTTATTGTCCATATGTCTATATCTGAACCTATAGCATACCATAGTAATTACTATAACTGTACAGTAAATCTTGATTCAATAAAATTGAATCAACTTTTCCTTACATCCTCCTCCCTTTTTGTTCTTCCCTTTCTTCTTTCCACTTTACTCTTCTTCATCTTCCTCTTTTTTCAAGAATATTTTTGGCCTTGAACAATGCAAGATTCTTAGAATACCTTAGCTCCATTCCCTCTGGACTTATGTACTATAGTTGTGTATTTTAATTACATGTGTACAACAAATACTATGAGATGTTAGTATTATTGTTTTATGCCATAAAATTAATTTGAATTTATTGATACTTACTATTTCCATTGTTCTATGTCTATTCTTGATTCTCTGATCTTCCTTCTGGATTTACTTTCATTTTGCCTTAAGAATACCTTTTAGTATTTTTTAAAATGTTCATTTGGAGATAAATTATCTTTGTATTTGCTTATTTGAAATGTATTTATTTTTTCTTCATTTTGAATTTTATGTGCATGTAATTCAACCTTGTTGTCTACAGCAGAAGTTTATCTAATTTCATTGTTCTATAGTGTTTCGATGTGAGAGTATACCAAGACTTGTTATATAATTTGCTAGTAATGAATCTTTAGCTTGTTTCTAGGTTGGGTTATTGTGAAAGATACTTCTATGAACATCTATGTGTGTATTTATACACACACATGCATTTCTCTCGGAACATAACTAGATGTGGAATAAAAATAAGTATAGCTCTAAGATGGCAGTCATTTTCTATTGGTATTTCACCATCTTCTAGATTTCACATTTCTGTTGAGAAGTCAGCTGTTCTAGTTCTGAGTGGGAAGACAGATCTTAAACAACCTAGTTAGTCATGGCCAAGAGGGGAACAAAAGTAATCTTTTAAAAGCATAAATCAGATCATACCTTAAAATGTTCAATGACTTTCTATTGTTTTTAAATACAATCCAAGTCTCTTATCCCCATTTATCAGATCCTGTCCCATCTGTCTGCTGCATAACTCTCTGAACCTTTTATCATACTACACTCCTTATTTACTAGATTTCAGTTACACTAGCTTTTCTATCTTCTAAAACAGTAAGCTTATTTTCAACATTGATGACTCCTTTTTACACTCAAGTTGCAGCTCAATGATACCTCATCAGAAAGGCCTTTGCTAAGCACCTAAGCTAAGGCAGCTCATCCTGTTTATTATTTTTTGCATAATTCTCTTTAATGTTCTTATAACAACACTCTTAACCCAGCTTATTCATGTTGTTTTTCTTGTTTACTTATCTCTCTTCTTCCACACACTAAATGTAAACCCCACAAGAGCAGAAGCCTTATTGTTTGTTTACTGTTATATCCCCAGGATGGAGAACAGTAACTGGAATATAGTCTTTGCTCAGTAACCATCATGGAATCATAGAAAGTTGGAACAAGCACTTCCAGCAATGTTTTATGAGACTGATAAAAAAAACCTAAATTTAGAGAGGTCAACCAGGCCAAAAATGATTTTTTAAAGCTATTACATATGAGCCCTAACTGGTGTTGCTCGGTTGGTTGGGCGTCATCCTAAAGAATGAAAGGTCACAATTTGATTCCTGCTTGGGGCACATGCCTGGGTTGTGGGTTCAGCCCCCAGGCAGTATGAGAGGCAACAGATCAATATTTCTCTCTCACATTGATATTTCTGTCATTCTGTTTCTCCCTCCTGTCCCCCTTCTCTAAAAATAAATAAATAAAATCTTTTAAAAAACAACTATTATATATGAATAGTGATTCAGAGTTACAAATCACTTCCATATATATAAAAATTCTCATTTGTTCCTCACAAAAAAAGAAAAAAGAAAAAAACTAGAAAATGCCAATGTAATTGATTTTTTTTAAAGAAAAACCTTTCCCCTACATTTTGATTAATTTTTACCTATGGATTTCATCCCTAGTGGATTATCTTATTTTTGGTTAGGTAAAGACTTCTAAAATTATCCTCTGATTTATACTTTTTCAAATTAAAAATTGCTTTTGACTATTTCATAAATTTAATTTGTAAATAATATTTCTTTCCCTTCTTAATTTTTCAGGGAAGATATTATAAACACTTAAGAGCTATGCAAGGCCCTGGACTTCAAGTTTGCTTCATCGGACATACTTCTGTGTTGAGTTTCACTCCCAGTCTTTCCTGCCTCTCTTCCATGGTGACACATGAAGCAATGACCTGACTCAAGGGCAGGCAGGACGGGAGGAAGCCAAGTCAAAGGCCTGCGTGATCAAAACCCAGCATAATTTTGTTGACCACATCTAGTCTGTCAGTCTTTTGGTGGATATTTATATTTCTCTCTTACCCTCTTTGTCACCAAGGAGTTTCATTTCTCTCTTAAGTGGCTTAGCCCAGAAAGGAAGTGGGAAAGTGGGAATAATCATTTAAGAAAGGCAGCCAGACCACAACTACACCTTGTTCTTTTGGATTCTTGCCTGTCCTCCTGTTTGAAGTTGTATAGGTTGTGGTATTTGTGTCTGTTCCATTTGTACCTGCTCCCCTTAGAGCAGTGGCTTAGAGAAGCAGAAGTCTGGAACTTTGATAAATATTTTGATCTTGGAATAACTATATTGCTAGTGAGATCCATTTGTCCCTAAAAGATACCACTGACAGTCACTCTTCTAGATGAGTTTGCAAAAGTTACAGATGTTTTCTCAGTATTGTAAGGGAGCATCCCACACCTACACCAGGACACAGACCCATTTTCCTGGATTTGGGACAATTGGCCTTATGGCCCAGGGTGGACTTTATTCACAGAAAACTTGATAATACAATATGACAAAAAGTTGCATTCCATTGTTCCATAGAAACTTGACTTCAGCTCTCAGACACTAGAACTAACTTTAGAGAGAGTTTTGGGCTTATTTTCTAAAAATTGACCACACAATTGTAGTGGGTGAAGAGAAGCCAAACAATTAAACGATCAGGTTCAGGAAAATTTCTTCTCCCATGTCTTTTCACAGCCTTCCCACTTTTCCTTCTCATAGCACAAGACTCTGTGACAACAACACGGGGGAATGAGATTTGGGAGCAAAGCAGGAAATAAAGGACAGTTATTTTATTATTATTATTCTATTCATGACCCAATACTCTTTTTGAAAAGACAGAAAATGTTAATTTTACAGAAGGGAGCAGTAGATTTGAACCCTTTAACATGCAAATTCTGGTCCTGATTAGATTCTAACAGTTTCACTAGATCATTCTTCCTGGCACAAAATAACTTCAGTTATCACTAGAGAAGTCTGATTCCTCTGTTGTTTTTCTTTCTCAAGGTGGTTTTATCGGATTGCTTCATTGTGGAGTTCATTTAAACCCTTGAAATCCAATCATAGTTTATTTTAGATTAAAAAATCTATAAACTTGGACTCTTTCAGTAGCCTCCCAGCCGAGCCAGGTTTGCTGACCCTGTGCATGGCTTCTGTTAAACAATTGCCTGGACTGAACAGTGCGCATTTGAGTAAAATGTTAGACTTGAAATGCCATCGAAAAGATTTTGTTTCCCAAACGCCCTGGTGTACTGAAACAGTCAGATCTGAAACTTTGGAGAGTAAAGTTCAGAAGAAACTGGAGACCAAGTTTTACTGTTAATTTGATAAAAGCAATGTTGCAGGCCTAGACCAGGCTGCCAAATGGAATTTTCTTCCTATATCCCAATTGTTGGTTTGATTTAACCCAGGGTCTATTTGCAAGCCAACAATACTGTTTTCAGGCTCCCTTTGCTCTTCTTTTCTTTGTTCTTCTGTCCAATTTTGGACACTTTTTGTTAGAATTTAGGTGGTGGGCACACAATACAATATAGTGATCATGTATCTAAAATTGTATACTTGAAACCTATATATTATTATTAACCAATGTCACCTCGATAAATTTAATTAAAAAATAAATTGCCCGATGATCAGTTGCTACATTTCTGGCTCACTACTATATCAATCTTGATTAAAATACTACAGTTCTCATGGTCAAATTCTGATGGCCAATGACATCCACTAATTCAATGTGACCTATATTGCCTTTCTGCGTGAGATGCTCTACCATGGCTGTACTTTGGTGATGGGATATGCAAGTGAATATGCAAGGGAATAAAATAGACCTTAACTCACAGGGGTCCAACTTCTTTGTTTCTCCCAGTTCCACCATGTAGCACACAAATGGAAAAAGGATATGGCATAATAAATACCAATTAACTTGGTATCTGGGCACATATGTGTATATAAGCACTATTTTTTGAGGGGTTCAAGTATGAGTTCTATAACTGATGGGTGTTTTAAGAGATTTTCAAACATAATTTTATCAGTAGGCAATTTGTGTCATAAAGGCTGAAGCTGCAGAGTGGCCAATACCTTTAGAACACCCACGAGCTCTACCATTCACTCGTCTCCACTGGACCCACTTATTTTATTGACATTGCTTTCCAGGTTCCTTTAGGTTTCTGAGTTTGCAATCCATATTCTAAAAGTCATGTCCTCTCTACGACATCCCCAGTCCTATCCAAATGGCATCTTTATCTAAATCCTACTCTATCCCCAACCCTGACATGAACTTACACCTTTCTACCTTAAGAACAGGCCTCAGCCCTTCCTATTCATAATTATCTTCCCATTCTCAAGGCTGTAGATGAATAGTAGATTCAGGAAAATTATAGAAAAATAGGGAATAGAAATCTGGGGCTGAGGTAGAAAAATTAAAGCAGAGGTTTGCAGATCATCAGATCTGATATATTTGTCAAGTGTGAATTCAAAAGTTCCTAGCAGTCAAAGCAAGATAAATAATTGCCTGATTTCTATGTATGCCTATAAATAAATGAAAGTAATGTGGATTCCTTAAGGAAAGCAAACATTGTTTCTTACTATTGTAAGTCTCTTGACTGCGGGGAGGTAGTTTTCTTTTCTTTTTTTCTTCCTATTTTGTATTGCCCCACAGCTTCTATCACAGTACCATGCTCTGAAAAAAATTAAAAAAATATATGTTGAATATTTTCCCAAGAATCTTCACTATACTGGGAAATGGACAATTTGTGACCTGATCTTTGCAAATTTATAAAGGCAAATCATTCAACATAGCATCAGTTGGTCGACTTGGAAATTCTTGACTAATAAAGCCAGCAACTGACCCATTGTGGCATTGTACCCCAAATACCTACTACTTCTTCTACCTCTTTAGTAACTGAAATGATTTTTTACCTTATTATGTTTGTTGACTTTTAAACTCAAATTTCTTTCCCATCCTTTTATACTTTATGTTTTCCTGGACATAACTCCTACAAATGTTTTGAATAGTTTTGTCACAGAAGTGCACATTAATTAACAGAAGGTGGGTGTTGTGGGGTATCAAGCGGTTCTTCAAATTTATTGGACCAGATTCTTGGTTTTGCAAGTCCATTTACTTAGAGGCATGAAGAGGCCGTGAAGAACTAATTATAGTGAAGACAAAAACGGAGTAACACAGACAGCCACAAATAATCCTATTTGTTCAGGCTTTTTATTTTACTGGACTGTTTTCTGGATTGTTTCTGTGAAATACAAGAAGAGTTTGGCTGAGAAGCTGCAGCTGGGAGAATGCCCGCCATGCTGCTGTTCCCTGACAGGTAGGAGTGATAGACCTGGCTCCTGGCCTCGGCATCTTTGTTCCCAGCTCCCAGGAACCTACCTTTCCCTTCCTCATTCACCCTGCCTGTGGTCCTTCCTCAGCCTGAAAACTTATCTTGGCTGTCAATAGGTAATGCCACTGCCAGTTTGGTCCTTTTTACCGAGCTGGCTAGAGGCCAGGGTTTAATCAAGAAACTTTTCCCAGAGATTCACAGTACCTGTGCACCTGCAAAGCTTTTGTGGTCTGAATTGCTGGAATGGGGGAGAGTCGCCAGGTATACAGAAGGTGCTACAATGAAAAGCTTTCTTTGTCTTTAGTTATTAGCTAAATGAATTATGGGCTATTAAGAGAATATGAGTGGAATTCTTTCACTTTTTCTTTCATCTCCCTGACTCTGGCAACTACCTCCTCATATTTATACTCAACTGTTGAATAATTCTTTCAGATAGTTTATTATAGCTCTGTTCAGGAGCTGGCCCCTATCACCTCTGTGAAATATAAACACTTCAGCCCACTGTTTAAACTCCTCAGTTTCACTGTATCAAAGAACTTTACAACCAGCAAGTCTATTTCTCTGAAAAGCCAACAGGTGGAAACCCAGAGAGGTGAAGTGCTTGCTCGAGGCCACACAGCTATGAATGATAAAGCTCTGGGGGGAGTGGAGGGCAGAGGTCAACCTCCCAGCCAAAGGATTGTTTTTTGTTTTTTTCTCTCTAAAGGACATGTGCCTCCTCAATCATAGCCTAGTGAGCAGAATATGCAATGACACACAGTTATCATTGAGCTCTGTGTGCCTATGTGAGGATTTGGGGGCTGGAAGTTTGAGTCTTGGAAGCTTGTGTTTATGCTGAGAGTATAACCAAGTGGTTAAGTCTATAGAACTTTGGGGTCAGAGAGGCTGTTGTTAATCCAAGATGTCATTTATTAGCTGTCTATACACTTAGACAAGTTGTTTAACCTCTCTGTTCCTCAAAATGCTCATCAGTGAGGTGGAGTTATAGCTTTTTTGAAAGAGTATTATGATGGCATTGCTAAAAAATAGAAAATTTATCCTAACAATGATTGTTAAAATTATTTCACAATGCTTACATAACACTGCTGTCATACAGAATGTATTATCTGTCCTCACATATCCTTTCTCTATGAACTATTTGCAACTTTTCTCCTCTTTGCCTTTGAATATACCACATTCTCTTTCTTTTTCAACACATTAAATTTCTCACTTCCCAATATCTCTGCTCCCCCAGTATGGCTGCATTGCCTTGCTCGCTTCCTACATCATTTAGTGAAACATTATTAAGCCAGAATCTTTGAAAGAGCATCATCATAGGAAGTCAATGAAGAAGATACCTATTGGTAGGTAGTTTGTTACCCATAAATCATGATTTCAGCAGTGTATCAACTAAGATTCTTTTAGTTTACTTATTTTTAAAAGATTTTATTTATTTATTTTTAGAGAGAGGGGAAGGGAGGAAGAGACAGAGAGAAACATCAATGTGTGGTTGCCTCTCACGTGGCCCCAACTGGGGACCTGGCCTGGAACCCAGGCATGTGCCCTGACTGGGAATCGAACCTGTGACCCTTTGGTTCACAGCCTGTGCTCAATCTACTGAGCCATACCAGCCAGGACTAGATTCTTTTAGTTTAATAATAGCAAAATGAACTCCATTTTCCTAAATTTCTTTATTATATTAGTTTATTATTTCTGCTGTAACAAATTCATGCCAAATTTTAAAACAGTCCAACTTTATTCTTTTCATGTTCTAGGAGTCAGAAGTCTGATAGGGGTCTCTTTGATCTAAACATATGGTGTCGGCAAGGCTATGTTCCTTCTGTAGGCTCTAGAAGAGAATTCTGTTCTTTATTTTCCTGCCTTTTCCATCCTCTAAAGGCTGCCTGTGTGCATGCACTCATGGCCCCATCCCTCTGTCTCCAAAGCCAGTGACAGAGGTGAATCATTCTTATGGTTCCATTTTCTGGTTTCCTCTCTTCTACCTCCTTCTTCACTTGTAAGGAACACTAATAATCAGATTGGGCCTGCTCAGATAACCTAGATTAATCTCTCCATCTCAAGGTCAGCTGATTACAGTCTTAATTCCTCTTTGCCATGCAATCTAACATATTCACAGGTATAGGAGATTAGTACATGAACACCTTTGGGACCCATTAATTATCCTGTCACATTTATATATACTTTTTGGTTTTACTTCCTACATGTTGGTTCTATTTTTAGGCATGTAGTCGCAAGATGTCTTCTAGAAGCTCCTAAATATGCAGTTTTCTACTGTCATGTCTGAAAGAACATAGTGAATATGTTTGTCTTAACTATTCTCAGTAAAGGCTTTGATGTTTACTTCCATTAGGTCAGCAAAGGTCATGTGCCCAGCCGTTACTGTGGTCAGTAGAAAAGATATGTTGATTAACTGAGGCTTGAGTTACAAGGTCCGCCCCTTTGGATAAAAGAGTGGGTTCCTTATTAGACCTCAGAGCATGAGAAGAACAAATTAGTCACAACCGAACTGAGGAATTTGGTGAGAATTTTTAAAAATGAATTATTTACAAATATACAGGCAAGCATAAGAAAACCAAAATGAAGAGCACAGTGTCTTGTGGCCAATAGGAGCAGAGTGGGCAGGTAGGAGAGTGGATCTGGAGATACAAAGAAAGAGACCCAGCTCAATCACCACACAGAAGTCAGAGCTGTCATTGTTAGAAGAGAGACAGGTTATTGGGAGGCTAATGACAACGCCCTTTACAGGTGAACAGAGGAATCTGAAAGCTTTTAAATTCGGTAAAGGTGGAAATGAATTAAGGCTTCATATAGTCATTTTCCATCACACTAATTCAGTGCTGTTGATAGAGTTTATTGTAGAAACATTCTTTGGATATTTGTTAAGAGGGTGACTGTTTATTGGGCCATCTTCACATGTTCACTGAACTCCACATACAACATGTAAAATGTACTCTTTAGAGACCAAAGTACATTAAGAATATTCTAGAGCATGTCTAATAAGACTAAGGGAAGATTGTTCAATTGAATACAATAACTCTATTAAGCACTTGCTCTGTTCAAATCAATGTGGTAGGAATTGACTGGGGGAGTTGGAGAAGGTTAGGGTTAGGGTTAGGGTTATGGGCATCAAAGCTATTGGTGGTAACAGTACAATGTAAACCCTTTCTTATCTCCAAGGCTTTTCCTCATTTTTTTTTTTTTTTTGCTTTTTTCCAGATGACCTTGACCTTTACTTTCTTCATCATTCCAGACCCACCTCAACTATCCTCTGTCCAGTTAGGATTTTTATGAGTGACTCCCATCTTAGCAAAGTAAAGAGTGCCTAAGTCTGTATGCCACAATGTGATATAAACACAAAAATGATAACACATCACATTGTAATCTTGCAAAGAGTGTATTTTCTAAACAGACTGGAAGCTCTTTAGGGTTAGAGTCTGTGACTTATTCTTCTCTCAGAGAAGTTCCATGGGTCACAGAGGACTTGGATGGGTGGATGATCTGAGGGGATTTCTTCTGGGTGTGATGAGACAGAATTGGTTAATAACAGAGAAATGTGATGGGATAATTTTCAAAAATATCAATCAACATTGCCCACACTCTGAATATGTTGCCTCCGTTTGTCCTTCACACTGATTCAAGAAGCATTGGACATATCTGTGATTATTGGCTTATTGATGAGAGTAAGGGGAATGTTACAAGCAAAAAACAAGAGCTGGGGAAATGGAATCTGATGCTGAATCAGATGCTGAAACCTTCAGTGAGGTGAGGGGATGATCAGAATGTTAGTAGAGATCAAAAACTGGGTAAGGTTGAGATTGGGAGAGTGAGGTACCACTGGCCTCAGAGGCACAGCCATCTTATTTGAGAGTGGAGAAGTCATAGTTTTCAGGGAGCATTGGAAAGGCAAAGAAAGTCAAATTCATATTTCACTCGATGAGCTTCTTGTCTATATTCACATGTAAACAGCTTTCAACTTCCACTTCTGTTTCTATTTCCCTCTGTTCCAGTAGGCACCTTGGGTGTTGAAATGCATAGGAATATTTTCCCTTGTAAGTTTCTCAGTGGATACTTACATGTAGTCTGTACTTTCCCACCAGAAATGTACACCAACATGAGACAGTGAGGAGGCTTCTCTCTGTTTTGCTATTACCCACAGGCCCTCCAGGAGGAAGAAGAGTAGAGAGGAAAGCATCATTGTTCTCTTTGTTGGAAGTTTTCACCCAACAGAAAGGGAAGAAAACTGGGCTATGTCTTCATGGTTTCTCCTTCCAAACTCATCAATCAGTTGAGTTCTTCCTTCCAACCTCCAATAGTGAAGGGTAAGAGAAAACAGAGAATTGCCAAGAGTATCATTTTAACTTAGCTCCTTCACTGTGAAAGGAGGACTTCCTCCTGTAGTGGACGCTATGATATGCCACCCAGCCTCCTGCAGGATGGAGGCACTATTCTCCCAGCTTTTAGCACTATTGCTTGCTGAAGGACCATGGCTTGGCCCCTCCCCCTGGAATTGTCTTTCTCTCTAAGGGAGTTGCCCCATCCAAGCTTATGCTTCCTCTCCAGGGCTGGTTCTCATCCAGTGGATGTTTGATGCAGAGGACAAAGGACTTGTCCTCTTACCTTGACTGGAGACAGATCTGCAGGGCCTCCTCGGAGTCAGAGTTCCTAATAGCACTGGCTTTGTTGCAACTACACACCAGTTCAACTTCTATCTTTCTATGCTGCCATCAGTCCCTCACTATTTTCTGCTGAGTACATTCCTCAAAATGCTTTTGGCTTGCAAATCTCTACCTCAGAATCTGTTTTTCAGAATCTAACCTCTGATATTTTTTACATTAGTAGTTTTTATATCACAAAATGCAATTATTCTTTCAGTCTCTCCACCCCATCTCTCTCTGTCTCTTAGGTCAGACCTCATTCTACTCTATTTTGGGTTTTCCATATTGAATGTCACAAGACACTTTCATAGAAGAAAACATTATGAGCTCTAGTTTCTCTTTCTCCTCCTCACATATCAGGAAATATCTCAAGTCAAAGCCCTATGATTCTGGGAGAAGGGAGAGTGTTCTATAATTACATCCTTGGGAAGAAGACAAGGAGTATTTGTAAACAAGTCTCTCTCCAGTTTCCATCTTTTTGTGGACATTTGTGCATAGACATTGGCTGATAAGCACATCATATTTGATGTCTGTAAGCTACTGTGAGCCCTGAGTGATTATTTTTCACAAGTTGGATTCATTTAATCGATACTGACACTTATGGCATGCCTCAGGAGTTTTTGCTTCCAGCACAGACATATTTGCATCCCAGATTACCACATTAGCTCATAGGAAATTTCATTTTAATATTGCATAGTGAAAGTATAGGTTATACTTCAGTGTAAAAGACACATGAACCTCATATCCCTAAACCCTCCATTAGATGGATAATATGTTTGCCCTAAAATGATGTGAACATAAAAATAACTTGCAACCCACTCTGTAGCCATTAACTAAACCCTTTGCATTTTTGCCACCAAGGTCCCATGAGGCCAGGAAAATGGAAATGGTGGGTGATTTGACCAGAGCTGCCCTGGAAGGTTGTTGCTGTTTCCAGATCTTTTAAAGCATTCCCAGGATCCCAAACTCTCAACAGTCTTCTCAACACCCTGGGTTCTCACAACAACTGAGCAAAGTGGGGCTTATACACCCAGGCAACCAGCTTTTTGAGGATCTCTAAAGACTCCCCTCACCCAAATGCCTGCTCTTGAAGTTCTCAGTTGTCGTGATGGCCCTTCATCAGCATTAACTGCTGGCACTTGGCTGGTGCCACCCCCTGCCTTGTTTCTCTCAAAGCATGCTTCCCCGTTACAAGAGTGAGCCTTGCCTTCCTCTTCTTTCCAGTCCTTGACTGGCTCTGAGAACTGAAAGCAGCAACAATGGCAGCCAGATTCTGTCTGCTGAAGCTTAGAGAAAAGGTTTTCACTTATAATAGCCTTAGTCTGCTCTGTATCTGCCCTACATTTTCTTACTTCAATTTCTCTCTCTGGCAGTGGACTCTGCATCTCTAAACACAAAACTGTTTCCATGCCCTGTCAGCAATTAATTAAGAAATTAGTAGAAGCTACTGCTGTCTTTCAGAATTCTTAAGCCTGTTCTAGAGCACAGGTACAAAATTCAACCATCAGTGATGGAGAGTGTTTTGATCCCAGATGCTGGGACTTGGAGGCACCCTATGGACTCCCGGAATTTCTGGGACTCTGTTATCATTTTAATAATATCTTTGTTCCAGGTTCATATATGGCTGTACAAATTATTAAAATGTTGAATAATTTCCATTACAATTAGTAAATGGATGATATCTTGTATCCCCTTCCCACCTTAGATGTGCATTGCTTTCCTGGCAGCCTAAGCCCCTCTACTTATATAGCCCAACACCACCTCGCACAATACAACTAAAGGGTTAGTGCCTGGAACAGCAGAAGACCTGAAGACCTATCAGTACTATTGCTGGTATTCACTTGTAGTGAATTAAATAGTGTCCTCCACCCCCATGCTAAATAAAAAATCATATCTACCTGGAACCTCAGAATGTGACCTTATCTGGAAATACGGTCTTTGCAGAAGTAATTAAGATAAGGTCACACTAGAATATGGTGGGCCCTAAAATCTAAAAATTGGTGTACTTATGAGAAGGAGGAAGGACACAGAGAAACACACAAGGAAGAACTCCAAAGAAAGATGGAAATAGATTGGAGGTCAAGCCAAGGAATGCCAAGGAGTATTGGAAACCAATAGAAGATAAGAAGAAGTAAGGAAGGATTCTTCTCTTGAGTCTTCAGGAGAAGGATGGTCCTGCCAACTTCTGGAAGGACTTCTACCTTCCAGAAGTCTGAAAGGATGAGTTTTTGCTGTTTTTTTTTTTTAAGATTTTATTTATTTAGTTTTAGACAGAGGAGAAGGGAAGGAGAAAGAGAGGGAGAGAAACATCAATGTTTGTTTGCCTCTCATGTGCCCCCAACTGGGGACCTGGCCTGCAACCCAGGCATGTGCCCTGACTGGGAATCGAACTGGTAACCTCTTTGGTTCACAGACTGGTACTCAATCCACTGAGCCACACCAGCCAGGGTGAATTTCTGCTGTTTTGAACTACCAAGTTTGTGGTGATTTGTTGTGGCAGCCTTAAGAAACTAATAAGCCATGTGAACTGATTAATGCCTATGCTATATCAGTTATACAATATTATAAATTTCAACTCAGGCTGTATGTTCTAGTCAACATGTCAGAATACTTGTTTTTTCTCTTGGACCAGTTTGCCATTTGGGTCAATAGACTTCACGTAAAATTTCCTTTGTTTCACTACTTTGCTGCTATACCTAGCCCAGAACTGCACATTCTAACTTGTTCTAATGATGTCACTTACCTACTTCCCATCACACCCAATAGGAATTCCAACCATTACCATTGTGTAGAATGGATTAATTTCAATCTTGTTGTATTACTCTTCTAGCAATCTAATGTCCAACCTAAATAGATGTTAAAGGGATGAGAGAGAAATGCGTGGCTCTAGACTACGGGTACTACCAAGCTTATTGTGTAATGCATATTGCACCAGATTCTATAATTCCTCACCTGATGAGCCCCAACCATAATGAAACTATGTTCCTCACTATCTTGGCTCAGAGAAGATCTCCAGCTGACTCTGGTCAGCAGCTGAATGAATCCCGAGGACTCTTATTTCCAACACTATTACTTCAGTAGTTTGAAAAGACTTATAGGTGTCCTAAGAAATCACAAAGAATCATTTCTGCAGATGTGAATTTGACATCACTTGTTTGATGATTACTGAAAAAGCCATAGGTATAGACAAAGTACAGTCCTCATCAAGTACCTATATAAAGATCAGCTCACCCAGGCCCTAGAGCAGAGAGAATGCTCAGTACGGGGGAGGCTGTGCTGATCAGGGTGCTGGTTCAGCTTCCACATGGTGCCTGGGTGCGCTGACAAGCCCCCTGCAACAGCCTTTTGCTGAAACAATTCTTATTTCTATCAAATAGCCCACCCACCTTTCTGCTCTCCATACCTCCTCATGTGTTTCACCTTCCACCTTTTTGTAACCTACGTGTGATGGGTAGAAAATCTCTCTCGCTCTCTCTCTTTCTCTCCCCCCGCCCCCACAAATGTTTCTCCCAAACATTTTATCTACCCTCAGACATTTTTTCCTTCCTCCAAGGGCTGAGGCTCCTGCAAATAGTGCCCAGAAGAATCCTTTAGCTTTCCTTCTTGACACGTTTTCCCCTGAGTCCATGAGCCCAGAATGGCCTAGCTGTTTCTGCAGAGAGAAAATAAAGTGAAAAATTGCTGTGGAAAAACATCCATTAAATTTGCAAAACCATTATCCCACACCACTGAAGATATTTTAAAAAACTTTTTACTATTAACCTACAATTTTCAAACACTGTTCCCCGCATCTATGAAATACCTTCCAGACAGATGTATGAGGGACCTATGTTCTGTAGAGACTAAAAACATGTGGACCGTGAAGAGGTTCTAGATGTGACCTCTTCAGGGACACGAGTGGCATCTGCTTCATTAACTTGGGATAGCACCCAACATGTGTGGGCTCTTAATGCTTCCAGGTGTCTCTGGATTCCCTGGGCCTGTGCCCACAACAGAAAGGGGTCTAGTTGCTCTTTTCATGGAAGATAAACAATGGTTTTGAGCCACCTACAGCATTCTGAGCACATTGGGAATGCCAGCAGGAAATAAAGGTGAGTGAGGCATAGCTCATAACTTCTAAGAAGGGAAAATCTCCTTTGCTGTGACAATTTCATGTTTATCCCAGCCCGGTATAAAATCAGCTTCTTATTCCTTGATTTGGGTATGAGGCGTCTATCTCTGAGACTCCAGGGATGTTGTTCTTTTCTCCACTGAGGTGGAAGATGGGGTGTTTCTGGCACATAGATTATGGAGTCGTTAGTGATGGCTACTTGGCCTTGCAGCTGTGCAAGGCTTTTGGTGGTCTTCCCAACACAGCGGAGAGTCTCCAGCTATTTATCTTTCCTTGTTCCCTCCTCTCTATAGCTATTCTGTTACCTTACTCTTCCTTTCAGGCAGCGGCCTTCTTTCTTCCTGGGGTCCTGAATCTCTTCCTATTAGCCGCTGAGGTCCATGTAGGCAGCCAAACGACGGAGTGGCGGTGACAACCCCGGCTTGGTCAGGCCACATGCGGCCCATGTTCCCACACACAAAATTTCCATCCTAGACTGCAGGAAACTGCAGCTTTGCTGGACTTTGCAAGTTGGAAAGGAGATTATAGAACCCTCTTTTATAGCCTCCTCTTAAATTATCTGTTTTTCCAAAGAACGTAATTTTTGCCCAACACAACAAACACATGAATGTAAAAGAGGATTTTGCACGCACTCTGGCTTCTCTATTACTGAGGTCATGCTATCCCAGGTTTACATGGTATTTTACATTTGAACCCCATCCTAGACTTTTACTTTCAAAGACAATTTATATTTTAAAAAATCAGCGATCTCTTTTTATTAATTGTGTAGACAGGCTTGCTCAGCCGTCGTTTCCCTAATCCCTCTCAGAGTCCTTATTTCATCTTTGGGGAGCGCTGCTTCCAGTGGTAAATCTGACAGTGTTCTGCCCTTTGATGTCTGACACGTCACTGCTAACGTAGACACCGGAAAAATGTAAGAGGTCTTCTCGTGCCGCTCCCTCCCCCTTCCAGTTGTTAATCCTCCAGCCGCTCTCTTTTCTGTCTTAGGCACTAAATTTAGTTTTCATATCTTTCAGTTATTCCTTTGGGTTAATGTTATCTTTTTTTTCAGTGCAAAACCATTTTTATTATCCACAAACCTCCTCCACTTAAAACAAAAGTTTGACATTCTTATTAGGCAACCAGATACTGTGTGTGTCTGTTGTGACACATCACTCATGATGTGTTCAAGCCAAAAATGTTTAACTTGAATCCTTTAAGCCTTTAGCTGCTGCAAAACATTTCTGAGTCAGTGTCATAAAACACAGTGGGCGGGGCAATGTGCTGGAGGAGAAGAGGGATAGCGGACAAAACAACCCGGTGCCACTTGTAGTCTTGGATTGGACCTGGTCTGAGCCTCTCACTTCTAAAAACATTTTGGCACAACTGGGAAAAATAAAAATTAGATTAGTAATTAGATGAAATAAATGTTTGCTGGTATGGAAAGGTAGAGATTTGTAAATGAAAAAGTAGATTCCAACACAGCATGTGTGATGTGATCTGATTTTGAATGAAAAATACACAAATATTTTAATACCCACATGTATATGTAAATGTATGCATGTACATATAATATGCATAAAAGATCTATAAGGTATACAATGCTTAATGTTAGTGTAAATACCTCGTATTTTTATTTCATTATTCTTTTTGATCTATATTTTTAACTTTTCAGAAGACATTATTTTGCAAAATTACACGGATCAATCAATTAATTAATTAAGAAAGTAAGAAATTTCATTAGTAATGATGTGATAACACACACTGCTTTTGGTGAGACATCAAAGAGTTGTGAGGATTTTAATAAATATGGTAATTCAATTACCTTCATTACTGTGCTTCTTAAGCATCAGGGGAAGAGAATTCTTCTGGAACCCAGGTCTTCATTATTACTACCCTTGGCCCCTTAATAAGTTTTCTGAACATTTATGTAATTGATTAAAGAGGAGTGAAAAATGTAATCACTGATAAAAATAGCCCAAATCCTGGTGTCTGAAGTTTTATTGTCATTCACACATCTCTCCTTTTGTTAAAACAACTATTTACCACAGTTTTTTTATCCACTCGTTTATTGATGGGCACACGGGCTGCTTTCAAATCTTGGTTATTGTAAATAACATTGCAATGAACACAGGGGTGCATATATTCTTTTGAATTAATGTTTTGGGTTTCTTCAGATAAATTCCCAGAAGTGGAATCACTGGGCCATAAAACAATTCTATTTTTAATTTTTAAGGTAATTCCACTCTACTTTCCACACTGGCTGTACCTATCTGCATTTCTACCAACAGTGCAATAGGGTGCCCTTTTCCCCACATCCTTGCCAACACTTGCTGTTTGTTGATTTATTGCTGATGGCCATTCTGACAGGTGTGAAGTGATACCTCATTGTGGTTTTAATTTGCATTTCTCTGATGATTAGTGACATTGAGCATCTTTTCATATATCTATTGGCCATCTGCACATCCTCTTTGGAGAAGTGTCTATTCAGATCCTTTTACCATTTTTTAGTTGGATTTTTTTCTGGTGTTGAGTTATATAAGTTCTTTATAAATTTTGGATACTTGGCTATAAAAAATGAAGGAAATATTACCTTTTGCAACAGATGGATGGGCCTGGAGAGTATTATGACAATGAAATAAGCCAGTCAGAAAAAGACAAATACCATATGATTTCACTTATATGTGGAATCTAATGAACAATATAAACTAACAAAGTAGAATCAGACTCATAGATACAGAGAACAGACTGACAGCTGTCAGAAGGGAGGGGTTTTGAGGGGCTGGGTAGAAAAAGTGAAGGGATTAAGCGAAAAAATAAAACCCCTCATAGACACAGACAACAGTATGGTGATTAGCAGAGGGGAAGGGGGTAGGGGAAGGTAGAAGAGGGTGAAGGGGGGATAAATGGTGATGAAAGGAGACTTGATTTTGGGTGGTGAACACACAATACAGTATACAGATGAGTATTATAGAATTGTACATTTGAAGCCTGTATAATTTTATTAACCAATGCCACATTAAGAAATTTAATAAAAATAGAAGTAAAACTATGTAGAGCTACAGGCATTAGGGAGGCTGCCTGGCTACCTGAGAAAAAAACACAGAGGGTAGATGACTTCTAAATGACAGAGGTGGAACTCTTAATTTTCAAACTTGGCTGTACATTTTTTTAGGTTTAAAGTAAAAAAGAACCAGGTAGATACTGTAGTCTCGGCCCTAACTGCTAAATTATGATCAATAATAATCTCATCTGTCTCATTCAGCAGACATTTTTGAAATACTGAATCATACACATATGCCTTTAAACTATGCCACATTTATCTCATTGTGTTAGGGGGGTTTTGCATTCATTATGCAAAAATCCATGCAATGTTATAATCTTTTCAAAGCTTCTGATCATTTACAATTATGATCTGTATGTCGTTAATAAAATCCTCAGTGACATTTGGCTGAAGAGCCCTACTGCGTGTTGGGAGAAGCCTCTATACAAGGAGAGTGCAAAAGCAGTCGTTAAACAAGTTATGAATGTGAACTATTCACATTTCTTGTTTTGTCTTCAAAGATGCCTTGAGACATTTTTGAAAAGCTCGCTAAAATCCAGATGCTCTGTGCTATGTGTTCCCTTAATTTATTATTCTAGAAATCCTGTGACAAAATGAGTGAGGCTTTTTTCAGTAAGACTTACCCTGAGAAAACTATCTCCTTCTAATGATATATTTTAGAATCTTGCTTGTGTTTCATTGATCTATCTTTTCTAAAATCAGTATTGTTCATCATTTTGAAAATACTTGAATTCTTCTTAGTACTCTACTAAGTGTACTAAGTGGTGCCACATCACTCAGTGGTGTCAGTTGTCACTGACAACTGACAGAAGTTAGCTGATCTCCTCTTACTGTCTGGGATTCAGTTATTTCCAGTTAGGATCTTTGAACTCATTTAGAGCATCTAGGATCTGACTTATAAGCACCAGGACTACAACAAGCTTCAATTCCACTTTTCCCAGTATCAGTTTCGTCCTTTCCAATTGAAAGATCAATTGTTTTGGCAGAGGAGATGGATGTCTCACAAGTTTTGCTACCTTTCTGTTACTTATAAAGTTACAGTTAAAGCCTTTCTATATGAGTCTTTTCCCCAATATTAAAAAGTGCTTTTGGTGTTTCTTTTCAAATTTGCAAGTCTCAGTTTATTCCCAGCATTAACTTTTTGGAATTCATGCTGCATTCTTTTGTTGATCCCTGGTTATTTGCCTTTATTTCTATTATTGTGTTTTTTTTTTCTGCTTTAAGCTACTTGGAATGTTCTCTGTGTAGCCATTAATTTTTAGGCATCTTCACCCACTTCCCCTCATTGGAAACACTTGCAGTTGCCTAATCAGAATTATGGTTTGGAGGACAACCTGACCCACTGGAACAACGTTTACATCATTTCGTGGAACTGAGTGATTTATTCTCTGATATTCATGAAGTCCACTGTCCCCAGGACCTATGGCTGTGATAATAGACATTGGATTTAGCACTTTCATGCCTCACTTTTGTGTCCATGGGCAGCATCACAGGTCAATCCAGATCCTCTTTCCCATGGACTGCGGGCTTCCACCGAGTTCTCAACACCAGGCTCTATAGCTGCCTCCACGTGACCTGACTTGACACTTGATTTTCTATCCGTGCCCTAGGGCACCCGATTTTTACAACATTCCAAGGTTCTTTTTATTTCCACTTCAGTAATATATTCCTCCAAATAAATCAGATTTAAGAGATATGAGGGTATAAGGAACAGAACTCAAGAAAGTAATTATATAAATAATAAATAGCATGTATTATGCTAACAATCCAGGTAGGTTTACTTCTGTAAATGTCTAATTAACTTCTTAATCAATTTATAGAACATTTCAGGTGCTTTGTTACTCCTTATGTTCTCAGCAGCCTGGGTCCTTTAAAAATGTGATTCTCCATTTTATATAACACTCAAATCTACCCCCTGGTCTTGTCCTCTAGTGTGAGTTCCTGATTCTCACTTTCCAGGGGCTGAATCCAGGAATACTATAACAAGCTGTTCATAGTGACTATCTGTGTGTTCAGTAGCTCTCCTGGTTATCTGTTACTGCATAGTGAACCACACTATTTATTTTTCTCATGAGTCTGTAATTTAGATAAGACTTGCAAGGATGAAGCCATCTCTGCTCCATGCAGCATTAGCTGGGGCAGCTCTACTGGGAGCTTGTAGATCCATTTCAAAATAGTTCAAAATAGTTCACTAGTAAGACTGCTAAACTGATGCTGGTTCTCAGCTGCAAGTTCAACCAGGGCTTGGCCAAGGGTGCTTAAGCCCTCTCTTTATGGACATTTCTGCAAATTGCTTGCGTTTTATCATAGCAATATTTCTTGGTTTTAAACATGTCACAAGAAGAATGAAGTTTATGATTTTTTAAGACCTAACCTTGCAAGTCACATGGTGTCTCTTCTGCTGTACTCTATTGGTCAAAGTGGTTGACTAAAGTGACCCAGTTTCAAAAAGAGAAGACATATACTCCATCTGTGGATGGGGGTAGAAAGGGTCTAGAAGAACATGTGGTTTAGGAGATATTGTTGAGACCATGTTTGAAAAATATCTGCTACACTAGCAAAGTAAGTCTGTCAGTGCTCATTGTCTCTTAGTAAATCATAAGTTGAATGGCATGGCTACCCCATATGGCATCAATGTTGTGATTTGGAGAATGTGTCTTTAGTTTCTCTCACTCATTTAACCAACAGATATTGACAGCCAACTATGTGTCAGCACTGTTAGATGCTCTAGTGACTCTTAAAGTCTTATTTGAATTTAGAGAAGTTAATTTTTATCATTCCCTCACCCTTAAATATTTTATAAGAATTTAGTACTTTCTTTGTTTTATTCTCATATAGCAAGAGTTTTTAAGGAATCTTTAGTCTTTGGTCTGGAGCTAAGAACATATTTTCTGCAGCTGTAGCGTAACCACTGCCTACTTATTAACAGACTAACATTCAAGATAATTGACAACTGTTCTGGCTCAGGCCCTTACCAATCAGCATGGGCACTAACCAATGATATCTGAAGTTGACCTTCAACGACTGATATATCATAATGTTAACAGTAGATATAACAACTGAATACCTGTCTGTTATTATGGAGTCTCATTTTTATTTTTCCCTCTCCATTCAAGTCAATGAAAAAAAATGCTGAACATGTGCTGTGTACAAGTGCCTGGGTTTGACATTGAGGAATCAGAAAACAAATAAGTACATTCTGTGCGTCTGGTCTTCATGGGATTTAAGAGGCACTTGAAATAACGGTGTCCTCTGCCTAGAATGCTCTTTCCCCAGATATCCACAGGGATTTCTCTATTACTTTCTTCACTCCTCTGTTCATATCTTACCATATCAGAGAATTCTTTCTTGTTCACCCTAAATAAAAGCACCATTTCATTATTTTTTATCTTTAATGTATTTTTTCATAGCACATATAAACACCCAGAATATTGTAAATGTTGGTTGCTTCTTTCATAAGAACTAAAGTACATGAAATCATGTTCTTATCACTAGAAAATACCTGGCATACAATAAATGTTCATTCAGCAAATATGTTTTGAAATGAATTGAATACTTATTGAGATGTGGAAATGGAGGGAGATGGCAGAGACAAAGATAACTGACATTTAAGCCAGGGGGTCAGCAGACACAGAAGTAAGGATGACATGGAATAGAAGTGTTTTCATTGTAGTTGCTGTTTTTTGCTCTGAATCCAAGGATTTGTCTCTTTGGAGGCACAAATTTGATTGCATTCTGGAATACCCCACAGATATAAAATCAGCCAGCTAAATGTTCCAAAATAGTTCCTGATAAGCACAATACTTTGTTAGCCATTTGGCCTGATGTTGCTTTACCTTCCAACATCTTCTGGGACATCTTTACTATAGAAAGTGTCACCCCAACTGTCTTCAGATGACCAGTCTTCATGGTTAGTTATTAATCAAAGAAAAATGATAGTGACTCCTGTTAGCCTTTCATCCTTTGGCACAGTTATTTCCTAGAAGAAATATACAAACATGATGAGGGGTAGCATCTCAGTTGCCTAGCCTAAAGAAGGTCAACGTTGGTCTCAGTTCCCACACAGATACATAGGGTGGGGGAGATAATACAAAAGGGCTGGGAATCCCAGACACAAACAGAACCTCAGGGTCAAGGAGCGCTTCCTCAAAATAACTGTTCAGGAGCCAGGGCCTTTCAGGGTGTGAGCCAGTGGACATCAATAGTACACATGGCACTCAAGTGAGAACAGGAATGAATGATTTGGCAGTTGTTCCCTGACTGTATAAAACTATAAAAAATACTCCATTAACATAAAGCTAGAAGGGACTTTTGCAGCTGTAATGTGACTACATTTCACATATTAATCCTTGAGGCATAGAAAGATGTGGATTCTAGGTGGCTTTATTTTGCATGAAGCCCTAAAAGGAAGCCATAACTATGGTTCCAATGATTTTGCAACTTTGGTGATCCTGAAGGTGTGGAAGTCTTCCAGGAGTGTCTGCTGGGGAAGGCCAAAGGGGGAAGATAATAAACTGTAATGAGTTTTCTCTGCCAACACCAACCTGGGTCTCCTGAACAGTTGTTCTTAAGCCTTGCTGAATATCACTTGGCAAAGCTTTAAAAATGCCTGTTCTCAGGCTGTTCCTGAGATCAAATGAATCATAATCTTGGGCTTGTGCCTGACATGTAATTTTTAAAAGTTGCTAGTGTATTAGTTTCTTTCCTTCTTTTTTAATTGACCTTTTTAAATAGTATTTTTTCCATTACCATTTACCCCCCTCCATACCCTCTTCCACCTCCACCCCCAACCCCATGTGCAATCACCACACTAGGTGTGTTAGTTTCTTAGGGCTTCCATTAAAAAGTACTATAGACTGGATGACTTTAATAACATCAACTTGTTGTCTCACAGTTCTAGAGGATAGGAGTCCCATATCAAAATGTCAGCATGGTTGGTTCTTTCTGAGGGGCATGAAAGTCTATTCCCTGTCTCTCTCCTAGTTTCTGATAGCCTCAGGAGATCCTTGGCTTGTAGATGGACTTCTTTTTGTGTCTTCATATCATCTTTTATCTGTAGGATCTGCCTCTGTGTCCAAATGTCCCATTTTTATAAGAACATCAGCTATATTGGATTAGGTAGGGCCCATCCTACTGACTTTATCCTAACTTGATCATCTGCAAAGACCCTAGTTCCAAATAAGGTCACATTCACAGGCACTGGAGGTAAAAATTTCAACATCTTTTTGGGAGATCCAATTTGACCTACATACCAGGTTTTCTACTGTACAGTCAATGAAATCCCTGATCTGAATTTGACTTGGGCTTCCCTCCACACAGCCACTCTGAGAAAAAGAGAAAAAGGAGGGAAAAGAAGAGAAGGAACATGTGAAAGGAGAGTCTAAAGCAGCTCATTCTTGGTCATATGTGAGGCAGTACAAGGGCCACTTTTCCTCCTGCCTCTCACCACTCCTCGTCCCAAGAGATGATCTGTTCCTGAAGATGAGCACTCTATGACTTCAGCCTCCTCCACTTATTCTGACCACAATCCAATATTTCCTACAAGACTGAAGCAGGAATTTCCTCTGTTCAGTGGCTCTTGTTACAAAATAAACATCAAGATAAACAGGAGAACTTTTAAATAAAACACCGAAGCTCAGGCTCAATGTCTAGCAAGTAAGTTAGAATCTCTGTGGATATAGCCTGGTCATAGAGATAATTTTTAAAGTACCTTAAGTTTCTATCTGTAATGTGGATATTGGAACTGGACTTTTCCTTATGCTGTAAAAAGTTAGAAAACTTGACAAAATATGTGCAATAACAGTTTTCAGACATTAAGCAACATGAAGCACACAGCTGTGGTCTTTGAGAGAAGGGAAACTGAAGAGATGAACACTCTAATTTCCCAGCTCTCTCCCTAAAACACCAGAGACTCAGGATTTAAGGGGAATGTGAAGCACAGCACACCTAGTTAAGGAGATAGAAATCAGTGTTCTGGAAGCTGAAGTATCCAAATTTGTAGGGCAACGTGTCAGAGAGGAAGGGGCCATATAGAACTAACTGCAGAAGTTTTTCTTGAGTATTACTAGATATGAAATCATAAATGTGTAGGGAGAAACTCTAGAATTCCAAGGATGATCTGCCAAGTAGCAGCAATCTGAATAGTTCCTAGAGCTCCTAAAGGCTTAGAGATACCTAGTTCTGACCAGCCAGAATGGAGAGTCCTTACTGAGCACCCAAGACATTCCATAGAAACTCCAGATGGGATGTGCTTCAAACATAGTGCTAGCCCTAGAGTTAGAGATACTCTGCACCTACCTTAACAAAGCTTCTTAAAAACAAGCCTCAAAAGGGTCAAGCTGATCCACAAATAACTTCTGTGGACCACTGTTACACACTTAGAAAATATGGTGGTTAGTTTCATCCAGGCTTTATGTGTCTATTCCTCACTTTATCATTGTGTTGAAATAAATAGCTGCTTGAAAAGTATAAAAGATGATTGATAAATTATGTTCTATGCTAACATGTAAAATTTTAATTTTATCCAATACAAAACTCTTTTTAAAATAATTTTTAAATATTTTATTTATTTATTTTTAAAGAGAGGGAAAGGAGGGAGAAAGAGAGGGAGAGAAACATCAATGTGTGGTTGCCTATTACATGTCCCCTACTGGGGACATGGCCCGCAACCCAGGCATGTGCCCTGACTGGGAATTGAACCAGTGAACCTTGGTTCACAGGTTGGCACTCAGTCCACTGAATCACACCAACCAGGGCCCAATACAAAACTCTTTATAACAAAAAAAATTAAAAGTCAAGAACTACAATCAACATGTATTTAAAAAGTGATGATCACAATGGTTTATAATCCATTAATTTCTGGTCTTACATTTTAGATATTATAATAGAAAATATTCTAGAGAAATAGAAATAACTTTTAATTATTGTATCCATTTATTTCAGGTTTTATGTTTTCTGTAGATCTTTGATTTTTTTTCTGGTATTTTTGTGTGTGTGTGTGTGTGTGTGTGTGTGTGTGTGAGTTGACCAGATAATGAACAAAACAATAGAAATGTGAATCAAATTCACATTTGATTAAGCAGATTTACATCTGCTTAAAATAAAAACCTAATAAAGGAAGACAATTGAATCCATTATTCAACAATTTAAAATGTACAATGAATGTATCCAATCAGAAATTTCTAGATGTGTGAAGAAGCATGAACATGTGACCCAAAATGAGGGAAAAAATTAGTAGAAACATCTTCAGAAATTACAGATAAGAACTTTATGACAGCTACTATAAATATGCTCAAGGAGTTAAGTAAAAAAGAATATAATTAAGAGAGGAATTAGCCATAGTTGGTGTGGCTCAGTGGATTGAGTGCCTGCCTGTGAACCAAAGGGTTGCTGGTTTGGTTCCCAGTCAGGACAGATACCTGGGTTGTAGGCCAGGTAGCCAATAGGGGGCGTATGAGAGACAACCACACATTGATGTTTCTCTCCCTCTCTTTCCCCCTCCCTTCTCTTCTGTAAAAATAAATAAATACAATCTTTAAAAAAATAGAGGAATTAAAAATAAAAAGTTACCCCAGATGACTATAATATGCAACTAAGGCTAGAGACGCTGTTAGATGTTCTGTCCTAAGGCAAAGTATGTAAAAACAAATTATTTTTGGAGGAGCTTGGGGGAGACATTGAATAGGGAAGATAATAGATACTGCCATGGTCCATTTCCTAGAAACCATATTTTATTGCCCAGCTCAAGCATTGTGAAGTTTGTATGTAGATGCACTTGATAAAGGGATATTAACTCTTTGACTGATAGCTATCATGTACAAATGCTCTCAGATTTCTGTTATTTGTGTGTGTGTATTCTCAACTAACAATGTGTTGTATCTAACATGAAATGATGACTTAATGGATTTTAGTTCTTTAAAAAAATTAAACATTTTTATATTTGGCATTGTATCATAATCACTTTAAATCCATTTACAGAACATGAAATGTGAGCATCTGAGGACCGCATTCATGGGTTCTCTCGGGAATCTTTATAGATACATAAACTTGAGTTTCTGATGAGAGCATCACAATCACGTGCACTCAATAGGAAAAAATTCAACAGTACCCTAAAGAGGGTCTCCAGGAAAGAATGTGTTCTAAGTAGCTTCTTAAATCCTTATCTGGGTGCAGAGATGGGAAAGTTGGCTGTTTGAGAATATATTTCCCACAGAATACAGGGGTTAAGTCACTAACTTTAGAAATGAAAACACTGATTGATTTGAAAAAGCAGTGGCTGTGCAGATAAGTGGCTAAAATTATTATTTAAGAATCAAATTAAAACCACAATGAGATATCAGCTCACATGTGACATAAGTCAACAAACAACAAGTGCTGGTGAAGATGTGGAGAAAAGGGAACCCTAGTGCACTGTTGGTGGGAATGCAGACTGGTGCAGCCACTGTGGAAAACAGTATGGAATTTCCTCAAAAAAAATAAAAATGAACCTGCCTTATGACCCAGCAATTCCACTGCTGGGAATATACCCTAAGAATCCTGAAACATCAATTCAGAAGAACTTATGCACCCCAATGTTCCTAGCAGTGCTATTTACAGTAGCCAAGTGCTCAGCCCCAGTGCCCATCAGTAGATGAGTGGATTAAAAAATTGTGGTACATTTACACAACGGAATACTACACAGCAGAATAAAGAAGGAATTCCTACCTTTTGGGACAGCATGGATGGAACTGGAGACTATTATGCTAAGTGACATAAGCTAGTTGGTAAAAGACAAATACCATATGACCTCACTTATAACTGGAATCGAATGAACATACAAACTAACAAGAAAAATAGAACCAGAGACCTGGAAACAGGGAACAGACTGACAGCTGTAGGAGGGGAGGAGGAAGCAAGGAATGGTGGAAGGAAGGGGGAGGGATTAATGAACGAATGTGTATGATTGGCCCATGGACATGGACAATGGAGAGGGGATTGCCTAGAGGAGAGAGGGATAGGCTGGGTAGAGAGAGGCAAAAAAGAAAAAAATGGGAGAACTGTAATAGAATAAACAATAAAAAAAGAATCAAATCATGATGGGTGATTTTTATCTCAGATTTGTTCTTGAGAACCCCAAACTAATCACTGAAGAAGTGTGTAAAGAACTTATATTTAACTTAGAAATCACCCAAATAGATGAATAGCTTGTTCTAAAAGCTGTAATTTTTTTATATGGATCAAGAATTCTGCCTGGATAGTTGATTAGAATTACAGTTTTGTATCACTTAGATTGGTAACAGGAGTGAGAATATTTTTAAATCAAGTAAAAACAACATTAGCTATATTGATAATCTGAAGTTAAAAACCCAGTGACTCATGTAAAAAATTGTTAATCATAACAGAGTGATTGTTATGCTATTTAAAATAGTTACATACGACATAAGGCTTGAGTTCATGCAGCTCCCTGCCTGGAATGTTTTAAAAGATCTTGTGATTTTTCCCAGACTCCAGGAGAAAAAATGCTGAATTGGAAAATATTCAATGAATAACACGGAGATTAATCGTCCCCCCCAAAATCATGCTGTAAAAAATATTTATATATGAACAATGAAGAGCCAGTTTCTGCCTTAAAATAATATTATGCAAAATCCACTGAAGTCCACTGGTCTCCAAATTCTAAGCCCACACTTTTTTTGGGAGGTGGAGGTGGGGCAGGGGATGTGGGGAAATAATGATGAAACTGAACCTCAGATGGTGAATTCCTTTTTCATGGGAAAAATGTGATCCCCAGAAATATTTTTATCTGATAAAGGTAATAAGACAAATAGATATTCAGAAATAAACTAGAAAATTAAAAGCAGGTATCAGGAAGTAGTACTAAACCAAGAAATCACAAGGATGTGAGAAAGATTATTATGGGAGAGGGCTAAGTGGTAGTGGGGGTGGGGAGAGAGAGAGAGAGAGAGAGAAGGCATCATAGAAGCAACATGAAGATAGCATAGACCATGTGAGACATGCACAACCTTTTGAATTGCCATTTCTTACTGTTAAATTTTTCATGTCTTGAGCTCTTACTTTCAATAGGTATCTGATGGATTTAGTCATACCCTATCTATTTACCTTCTATTCCCATCACTTTGTGGAAATGTCACTTATTGCTCTGCGAGACTTGCTGAGAAGTTATCTGTGAATGAGCAAAGATAATATGCATCCTTAGCTGTAAAAGGCTAAAAGTTCATAGCTCTTAACTAACAGTTTATTACTAAGCAAATTCCATGTTTTCTCCTTTAAGTCTGATAGCTAATATACTGAAATCAATTTTTGAACACAGTAGAGAAACTTCAGTATAATAGTTCTAATTTTTATTAGTCCTGCTTATTAAAATCTCACAAGAGTGATTGACTTGCCCCAATAATATATGAGAGGTCTGTCCCCAGACACATACAATGGGAATTCTGTACAAGAATGTTCATATTTCTGGCTCTTTAGTTTGTTCCCCATCTTTGCTGTCTGACTCTGTACCTGTGTGAGCAAGTTCATAGCTCTTCATGTATTCAGTAGTCACAGCACATGCACCAGCTGTTTCACTCCACTGGGTGTGACTTAGGCCTTGGTAAAGGGAGTATCCTCTGGATTCTCCCAAGGATATGGTGAGGGTGAGTGGGCACCAAATCTGGGATGTAAGGGGGCTGAGGCACCTGGGGGATTTGATGTTTTGCCAAAAAGCTGCATGAGGGTGGGTGGGCTGGGATGGGAGTAAAGGACTGAAAACTGTACTTGAACAACTATTAAAATAAAGTTTAAAAAAGTACTTAAAAAAAGGCTTCATGAGACGTGATGCATGAGTGGGTGCATTTATGGTGATGAAGCTGCGGATCACCAGTTTCCCATAGCTGTGGCCTTCTGAATCATCCAAATAGTTTCTGCAGAGGAATGTTCAAACAATGCAAAATTTGATACAGATTCATTGCTCTACATGTTTGGTCATTTTGAATGTGACAACCACACAGTACATATGCTCACTCAGCAGTGTCTACTGTCCCCACTGACTAGTACAGTGAAATTGTCATTGTCACACATGAGCATTCCAGTTTGCTCTCCTTGGCTGCCAGGTCACATCAGTGTTGCGCAAACCATTCTTGTTATATTCGCAATGACTCAATTTTTTTTGGACAGACCTCAAGGCATATACATGTGTATAGCTCTATACATACACAAATCTATACACATATGTATGTATATTTATATGCACACACATATGTTTATACACACAAATTATATATATATGTGATTACAGTTAATATTTATTGAACATATTTCTGGAAATTAGGTTACATGCTTTACATGGGGCTTTTTGTTCAAGTTTCTCTAAAACACTTTAAGGGTATATGCTAGGATTGTCCCTATTGGAGAGCAAAGGAAATAGGTCTGGAAAAATGAGGAGGCTTCTCTGAGATCACAGATGAGTAAGGACATAGATGGGAACTGAACCCAGACAAGACTGGGGCAGGTCATGCTATGTCTCTTCTCCGTCAGTGCTTCTTCTTCCTTGGGTGATGACAGTGAGTGGTGTGAATAAGTCTACTATATTCCAGATCTGTGCACAGAACACCACGAGGATATTACAGCAAATAACTTCTTTGCATCTCCAGGCTTTAAGAATTACACTATTTTTTTCATGCAAGATTGATAATACATTTTCTCATGTTTGATGACAGGAAGCCAATTTATTTCTAGAGTCCTCTCCACAAGGTCCATACCTTATCTTGGTTTCTTTCATTCCTTCAGGCTTGGGTCTGAACCGTGGCCTCATGTCACTGGATGTCCCCTCTCCACCCGGAAATCAGCTTTCCTCATGCCGCTGTTCCCTTCCCTGCCTCTTAGCTCCAAATGTGCACACAGACTTGAGCCTTAATTCCCCAGGACAAAACAACTATGGCTAAGCTCTATTTAAGAAAAATTTATTGAAAAGTTGAGACAACAAGTGGAGTTATAATACAGGAAACAACTTCAATGACAGCAACATAATATAATATAGATGCTGATACCAGACACTATAACACCCCAAATACATGGGTCAAGTTCTTCCTTAGAAGTTCCATTTTTACTTTCGTATCCCTAGCCAACTGTCATGTTGCAGGAGGCAGGCTACATTTGTTTTTCTTTCCAGGAGTGCCCTCCAGCCACTTTCCCCTATTTCAGTCCAAATTCTCTTAATTCTGAGAGTCCCAGAAAGAAAAAAATACCCACATTCTCTATACATAGACTATAAGCCTCTGAGACGCAGTTCTGTCCATTAAGATGACAATATTTAAGCTTATTAAGTAAGTACCTGAGCTACTTAGTTCCTCCAACCTTTCCACCTCAGAATAAGAATGTTTATCTTTGCATAAATACAGACTCAGCAAAGAGACCACTCTCACAACTAAAATACAGTCACCCTAGAGGCAAATTCCTAGAAACAAAATGTCCTGTCTTGAATGAAAAAAACTATTCATAATTAAAAAATTGTAGCCTCTTAAAGATAGATTTTGACCATCATAGCTATCCTTAATTAAAAATTTCAATGGGCTTCCGAGAATTAACATAACTGCAGAATGCTGTCATTGGGTTTGGTTTAGAGTCAGGCTACGTCTCATCCCGTAGGCGCTAAAACAGCCATGTTGGGTTTAGCCGTGCTGTTTTTGTAGTTGCTGATGTCCATTATGATTGGTCAATTGTTCATTCTGATGGGCCAGTTCTGTGCTGCCCCAGTTGTCACAAACTTTGAATAACACCTAACCTGAGAGATTAGTTGGTTTGGGGCCTGGAAATATGTCATGAGTGCCATTACTCTTGGACCCATGAATGACACACTCCTCTACTAATCAATCTTCCCTGGGTGCTAAGGACTGAAGGTTTGTGCCTTCCCCCAAATTCATTTCTTGACTCCTAACCCCCAAAGTGATAGTATTAGGAGGTGGGGTATTTGAGAAGTGATTGGGTCATGAAGATGGAATCCTCATGAATGAGATTAGTGACTGTATAAAAGAGGCCCAAGAAAGCTCCTTGGCTCCTTCTGCCCTGTGAGGGTATAGTGACAAGATGATGGTCAATAAGAAGCAGGGGCCCTTACCAAACACTAAATCTACTGGAGTTATGATCTCACACTTCTCAGCTTCCAGAACAGTGATACATAAATTTCTGTTGTTTATAAGCCACCCAGTTTATAGAATTTTTGTTGTAGCACCCTAAATGAGCTATGACACTGGATCTGGCTGGACATGGTTGCACAGTCCTCATCACAGCTTTCCACGCAGCCCCTGTGACATGATTGCTCTTGGCATGCAGAGTATGTATTTGTCCTTTCAGATGAGACTTTCAACAGAGAAAAAATTGGCTCTTCTGAAATATAGTTGGTGACAAAGTTGGGAGAGTGAGCAAATATAAACATATGCTGCGCCACATCGTAGGCATATTAAATGTTGGCTTTCTTCTTTAAAACCCACTTCTTTATGATATTTCTGGTATGTAAACCTGCAGTTTATAGGATTTGGTTTATTAATTCCTTTCTCCTCTGATTTTTTAGAAAAGGAGAATATATATACATATATATGTAAAAGTCACTGATACATGCTCAACCATGTCCTGCTTTCTATGTGGATCCATTGTGATTTCTCTTTTTATTCTGTCCCAAGCCTCTCTGGAGGCTGTCAGGTGAGCTAACTTGTACAAGCTAAGTGGGTGAATGTTCTCTGTGAATACATTCAGTCTGGGACAAAGTACAGCACTCATTTCTTAGATGACAATCGATCTGTCAAAAGAATTTCTTTACTGCTTAATATGTCTAATTTATTGAAATATGGAAATACCAGTGCATAAATCATTGTTCAGAAATTGCTTTTTCCATGATCTATTCCAACAAGTTATTTTGCAATTTTTGAAATCAATGACAAAGACTTTTCAAGTGTCAGAACCTGAAAACTTAACTTACATTTTGTTCATGGCACCTTAAACGGAAGATGAAAACTTTGTGTTTGGAAACTTTAAACTTGGGAGGAGTATTGATTGTGCACAACTGTTATTTCTTCCACTCATTCTGTAGAAAACTTACAGAAATACTCTCATAAAAGGGAGAATGTTCAGATCACAAAGCAGAGATCCAATGAACTGTGTACAAAGTCTGAGGGCAAGAGAACCTGTAATTATACTTGTAGAAGCTACTCCTGAGCTACTGCCATATATTTTAAAAAGTTTGTAACTGATATATCTTTTAAAATTTCATTTATTTATTTTTGGAGAGAGGGGAAGGGAGGGAGAAACATCAAACGTTGGTTGCCTCTCATGTGCCCTCAAATGGGGACCTGGCCTGCCACCCAGGCATGTGCCCTCACTGGGAATCAAACCAATGACCCTTTGGTTTGCAGGCTGGCACTCAATCCACTGAACCACACCAGCCAGGGCTACTGCCATATTTTTATCTAATTTACTTAACTGAAATGGTACAGATAGTTCCAAAGCAATGGAAATTGGGTTCTAGCCTGCTTGCTGATAAACAGATCCAGCCCCAGCTCTATCCTATAGGATAGTTATTTTGAATTTACTGTCTGATGATTCCAACATCTATGTCATTTCTGAATCTGGTTTTGATGATTGCTTTGTCTCTTCAGAAATGTTATTGCCATGTCATGTGATTTGTTTGTTGATAGCTGGACATATTGTGTAGGGCAATAGATAATGAGATAAATAGGCCCTTAGTGTGAGGATTTATGTCAAGCAGACCAGGATTTGAGCTGTTTGATGTTTGTTGTATCCATGGATGTCAGAGGGTTCAAATTCTTCTAGTGGCCTTATTCTGTCTCCCTTCTTTTCTTCGGGGTTTCCTTTTGTGTTGCTTCTCTGAGAGCATCTGCTTCTTGCAGCTCTGTCAGCTGTATCCACTGCTATTATTATTGGAGGTTTATTTGTGTAGGAGTAGGGTGTGTGGGGGGAGGGGCCATTCTGTAATGATTAAGTCTCAGTTATTGGAATGCACAGTGAACATATGTCTTAGGGGTGTGGTCTTTGCAGGTATTTCTGTCCCTCTTCTAGGGATAGAGGTTTTTCCACCCCTAATCTCTAACTGCAGGGTATATTCTCCAGTCTTCCCAATCCAGGCTTTTGAAGGCTTCTGCCCTGTAGATATGGATTTGTTTGTTTAGGTAGACTATAGAGGAATAGAATTACCCAACCCCAGCTAGAATGGGATTTTACTACTGCCTTGTGGAAATCTTCCCTGGAGATTAAGCCTAAGAAAGAAGGGTTTTAGTAGATTTCCTCAGGGCTACTCTTCCTCTCTCCTACCATGGTTTCCAGGGGAACTTTCTCCAGATTCTCCCCAATCCAACCAATGTCAGCCTTGTGGGGTTCCTGAAAGAAAGACTGCTTATGTACAGAGACCCCCAGGAGCTTCTCAATCTGAACCTCTCCCACACTTGACTTCCAGCAATTCATCAGAGTTTCTAGTTTAATGTTCTAGAGGCATCTGCTTCAGGTCAGCAAATGCTCAGATCCTCTGTCTCCCTGAAGGTACCTCTCCAGATGTTGGCAGGTAGTTTGCTCTGTGATCTCAGTTCTCTAATGGGTCTAGGAAAAGTCATTGTTTTTTCCCCCACAGCTTTTTCTTGTTATAAGCCTGGGAATGATAACTTCTAAGCTCTTTCTTTATCTTAACTCAAACTGGTATCTCCTCCCTCCCTACACATAGTTTTGTTTGTAATTCCCATTTTGATCTACTTTTAGTGATTTCATTGCATTTATATTCAGCTGCAGGTGACACAAAACCTAAAATAACAGTGGCTTCAACAATATGAAAGTTTATTTCTGTTTCAATAAAAGGTCATCTATGGAAGCTCTGATGTCCACGGGTCAGGGACTCAGACTCCCCCTTATTATGTTGCTCCACTAACCTTAGCAAGTAGAATCCACACAATGGCACCAAGCAGTGCTCACCTCCAGCCATTATACCTGCATTGAAGCCAGCAGGAAGGAAGAAGTGGTGAAAGAAGGTTCTCCTTTTAAGAAGATTTTCTGGAAGCATGTGACATGATTGCCTATGTCCCATCAAGAGCTTATTCACATGACCATATGGCCATACCTGGCTAAAAAGGAAACCTGGAAACGTAATAAATGTCTTTATTCTCAGTGCCTTATGTGCCCAACTAAAAAGTAAAAGTTTTCTTACTAAGGGAGAAGGCGAGAATAGATACTGGAAAACAATGAGCAGCTTAGATGGATGTTTATGTATATTTCCATGTGTGTGTATGTGTATTATATATTAACTTTGGAACAGACTTTGATCTGGGGTGTATTTTCAATAACTGAGTTCCCAATTTGCCTTTTTACCACCAACATTTGACTAAGTCTGTATATGCATTTCTGCTTTTTTTGGAAAGCAGAGGCTGGGTTTTCATATCTGAGACAGTGTTTCTGATAAATGGTGTGCAGCATGTTGTCAATTAAACCTAAAATAAGGGTTCTGGTGACAAGTACAAGTAAGCAGCAGTGTAAAGCAAGTGGCTTATGGATTAGGAAGTACAAGTCTGTGAACCAGCTTGTGACTTCCTGGGGAACAGTCTATTGGTTGCTTCTACATCAACTCAGACTCAATCAAAACAAATGACCAACAAGAAATTAATTGTAGATTTACTGTGTTCCCAGTTAAGAGCTAAATGTAAATAACAGGCACGATCCCTTTCCACAAGGAAGAAAGGCTAACCAATAAAGCAAAGCGATGCAGTGAATAGCATTCATCTGTGTGTGCAGATGATAATTCTTATAGTAGTTGTGAAAGCGGGGCAATCAGTGCAGGCGGGACAGTTGGGAATGTGTGGCTTGCCCCACTCCTGAGTGGGCAATGACGGATCTGTGATGTTAGGATAAAGATACTCTCATTCTCCACCAGACAGGATAAAATAAAGCATCATACAAGGCATAGAATAGTTTTATAAAATACAAAATAAAATATAAATAAGAAGAGGTTATCATTATTTAAAAGCCATGAAGGTCATTGCTTTCTTCACATTTGTTCTAAATTCTAGAACAGACAAGGAGTTAAGCCACATGGCAATTAATAGTTATGTCTAAAAATAGTTACTAATTATAATAGGCTCTTATTCAGAAAAGGAAAATATCAAGACAATCACTCACCGAATGAAAATTATTATCTCAGTTTCCATTAAGTGCTTTTTCCTTTAAAAAAAGAAAGAAGCTTACAGTTGGGCCATGGGCTTCCTGCCTTGGTAGGCTCCACTTCTTTGAGTCACTTTGCTGTTTCTAACATCTCTTGCTAATCATAGTCACAGAAATGACAGGTCCAAACTGGACAGCTGTTTTTTGAAAATAAAATGTCTAATGGCAAAAACGGTTGCCTTTGCCAATGAAAAAGCAAAGGCATCTGTATTTCTCAACTGAAAGGGGCTGTTTCTTGGTTTTTCGGTTCCTTTGTAGTTTCAGTCCACATTAGATGAATCTGTTTTGCTAAAATACTGAATTTTCCAGTGAAATTTGTTGTGTATTAGCCTTTTGTCAGGAATAAATAACAGAATCACGACACATTTAAATCTCCGTGATGCTTAGTGTAACAGTAATGTAGTTCGTTTCAGTTTCCTTAAATTCTAAGGGAAACAAGATACTACAGTCCGATTGTGTGGAACAGTTTTGAAGCCAACAAATAACCATCATTACCACTCGTGTGTTTCTATAATGAAGTTTGACGCATTTCAGCTTATGTGGTAATGCAAAGGAACTCAGCTGGAGTAGCCAAAACCATGGTAGAGAGCACACCCAGGAGCAATCAGAGACTACATATGTAAAGAGCACTGCAATCTCCATTTTACTAATGAGAAAATTTAGACTATTCCACTTTTAAATTAAGATTAAGAAACACACAAATCTAAAAGTTCTATAAATCATCATCACCATCATCACCATCATCACAATGGCCTACATTTTCCACTTGAGGACAATAAAAAAAAGCTAATAGGAAGAGAGAGACAAAAAGAAAACCAAGTAGAAATGTTGAAGATAAAAGAAAAATTACCAACTCCCCCTCCCCAAACAAACTGTTAATGCAGGTCCAAAAGATACTTTCATGGAATAATTGCCCCAAGATATGACTTCTTAAAATTTTTGTTGCTAAAGACTTTATAACTCCATGTGTTTTTTTGTTACTATTGTTTTGATGACAGCAATAGTATTATCTTTTTACATTTATCTCTTCTCAGTGAAGTACTTTGAGTTATCAGAAATTCCTCATCCAGGCCTACAGTGTTTAGTACATTCTGTCTTACAAAGTGCTTTGAAACTATATGAAATAATACACAGGAGTTAATGTGAAGGTGTTCAGGTTGTTATAGAAATGTCTTTTTGTCCTTCAGTCTTCCAAACACGTCAAGGAGGCTAAAAGATAAAGCAAATAAAGCTATATAGACAACGATAGTGTTTTAGACATGATGGGATTCAATGTTATTCCAGCACAATACTTTCATTTTACAGACAAAAATATCAGATTCCCTCAAAATTAAAATTACTTATTCAAGCATTATAAAGGTAAATGGTGGTATGGAACCCAAGTCATGGCTCTTATTTTTATTTTCTGGCCTTTACATAGATAAAAAGTTATGGCATGCAGATACTCCATAGAATTTCTCACTACATTCACATTCTCCCCAAATAGACACCCTGAATAACTGAGGCAGAAGCCTAGTAGATGAAAAATTATGTTTGCTTTTCCTAAAACTTCTGAATTAAAGATATCAATTATTTTTGGATATGGTTTCTTGTTAAATGTCTATAATAACTAGAATTTCTTCTTATTTCTTCCTACAACAAAATTTAAAAAACTAGAATTTTTATTTTTACTATAGCATTTTAAAGAATTGGATGAGGAAAATGAATGTGTCCTTTCCTTTTTCTCTGGGACCTGTAACAATAGCTTACATCTGGGCCACCACCAGGACAAATAAGGAATGACTGTCAAACAGCTGAGATGCACAGGTCGACTCTGGCGTCATGCATATACTGCAGTCAAATATACATATCAAACTGCAAACATTCTTTTATTGGAACACTCAGAACACATAATCAACACTGTCATTTTTCAATAAGCTCACTTCCAGTTAGCTGAGAAATCCATTTTTAATTTCATACTAGATTCATAGGAAAACATTTTAGCTTAATATAATTGCTTATCAATAAGATAGGTATGACTTGAATTTACCTTACTTGATGTTGGAACAATCAATGAATGACAAATTCACTGCTCTGATAATCTCGGTCCATGTTCATATGCTAAATACCATTACTGAGGTGTGAGCCACTTTTTAGTTCATTAAATTCTGATTCTATTAAGATCATTTAAATTGATTGCTGAACCTTCCCCTAAATTTAATGACATGTTGTCACTTATGTACAATTGATGCAATATTAGAAGGTAAACTTATAAATAAATATCCTTGTACACAGTCTCTTGTTCCCAAAGTTCCAAATAGTTGGGAGATACAATGTAAGTAGGTATTTAGGTTCTACAAGAATTTATAAAAACAGTTTCCCCTTTGAATTTGTTATTTTATAAGAGTACATCACATTATCCATAATCTTGGAAAATTATGGATTTTCTAATGAGCAAATAAAACAGCACATGGAATCACTTCACGTTAACATTGAACACTGTGAAACGCATTTGAAGAGTGATGTGTAATATAATCGGGGGGACACTGACCATCACAGCAAGAAAGTACTTGTGGTCCATCTTGTACTACTAATTTCTCTTCAAAAACAGAAATTGGAGTTCATCTATTAAAAGAGTAACTACAAAATATTTTCATTTGCAGAACTATCAGGACATGGAAAATTAAAACCCTAAATTTCTAATTGTGAGCAACTTCAAAAGTTTGACATGCACCATTTCTGTTTTACTCTAAGTATCTAAGAGTTGTTAAGTATCCAAAAGTTGCTAATGAAGGGACATTCCTACTGCACATTTTGGACTTTTGGACCTTTGTATTGTTTATTTAAATCTGCATTAGAAATTATACTAATGAGCAAAAAGAAATTTAGAGTTAGCAATTATAGAGGTTAGCTATAGAGGTTAGAACTTAGGCCAACTGAATAATTCATTCAGTTTCTAAAGTGATATCTGGTTTGACCATGTAGAATTTTTTTGACACACATGAACTAAAGCTACATTTCTATTTTGTTGCTTTGGGAACAAAATTTTGATAAATCCTTATAAGTGAGAATGTGGGACTCATTAAAATGTAGTTAAGTTTACCTAAAATTATTTTCTTTTTGGCATACTTGATGGTATAAGACGGCAATAGCATGTGAGGAACTTGTCTATATTTGCTTATTGTATGAGCGTTTAAACATTCGGTGCACACATCTAAAATACAAAGTTTGATTAAATTCGCTTATCAAACTACATATTCCACTAAAACGCATTGGGATTGTAAAAGCCAAGGGTAAGATCAGTCTATAGAGAGAAACCTGAAACTTCATTTGTTTACTAATATTAAAAAAAATTCATCTTTATATTTTTCATTTAATCTACGATGAATAAAAGCCCATCAACGCTAATATTGTACAGAGTGTCAGCAGAAATTTTCTTTATGCTCTTCATATTTTCCTCCGTTCTTTCATCTAGCTATATATTCCACACAGCATTTGAAAGACCTATACTTGCCATATTGAAACTCCCACAAGTTCATCTCTGATGGAGAGATTTTAATTCTCAGAGGAACAAACCCTAAACAAATAGGAAGAGAAATAGTGTTTTAACTGCCTTAGAATTTACAAGGCTGTCTGTCTGCAATGTAAGTGATTCAGGGCAGGGGAGAGTAATGGGGGGAAAATGGGGACAACTGTAACTGAACAACAATAAAATAAAATAAAACCTAAAAAAAGTGATCCTTCATGTTAGTATGAAAAACTATTTCATTTTCTTCATTCCCACCCTTTCCTAATTATAAATTTTATTTTTACCTCTTTCTACTTTCAAATTTCACTTCTTGGGCCTGACAGTTATAAAAATAGACCCCTTGCTGAGTTGGTTAATTATTACTAGATAATCCTTTAGATCAGAAAAGCTTTGAAATGATCAATTTTAGGGATTCCATTAAAATTTTAGCTAAGGCCTGGCTACCCTCAGCTGGAGGTTGAATGGGGTTAGGAGCATTAAAATGGCAAAACAAAACAATGGTTTTATTCTCCCACTTTCTCTACTTCACTTAACAAATATTTACTAATTTCCTAATTTGTGTTCAACACCACTTGAGGACACAGATGGTCATTTCCTCCAGGTCCTCCTCGTTGACCAAGCCCTTAAAAAATTTCTGATTTCCCTCAGATTCCACTTTGGTTCCTCTTTTTCTTACTAGATATGGACTTCTCAGTCTTTTTACTGGATTTAATACTACTGTTCTTCTCTCTCCCTATACATAATCAATTGGTCTGTAATTTTAAAAGGTCAGATAAATAATTAATATAAAGAGGCTATTAATTGAACAATTTTAGGTGTTTTTCTCCTGAAAGCATAAGAAATTTTACTAATAAATACATGTAAATACGTGTAGATAATAATAAATACATGTTTATAAACATATGTAACAGGGAGACACACACATGTTACATGTACGTATGTAGCTCCGTTATATACATAATGGTGTAATTTTAGGTCCTGGCTGTGTAACTGAAGGAAGAGAACTTTCTGCACCAGAGAGGTTTAAAAGTCTCAACCTTGCAACACACAACATTTAAGCCATCTTCTCTAGTGGGTGAAGTGGGACTATTTCCCCAAACCTCCTTCTGGAGATAGAGTAGTTTAGAAGGAGGTAGATTTCTTTTTACAGAAAAAGTCTCACCAGGCTCTGAACAGTAGCTCCACTACTGTGTAGAAACATTAGCAACCTGTTTATTTAAGAAAGTCACACAAGGGCTCCTATTTATAACAATATCTTCCCATTGCATAACCCTTTCTCCCTACCGTTTCCTGTGGCAAATTTGTTGTTGGATTACAGAAAAAGAAATAACTTGAGAGAAACTAAGATTTCTAGATAAGATCGGAAGAACTCAAACTCACTCTCCAAGGAGAAAATGCCTCTTAGAGCAGAGTGGAGGAAACTGGCCTGATTTTGAAAGGTTCCTGGCCCATAGGGGAGGACACGGTGCCCTGATGGGGTCAGGTCAGCGCCGGTCGGCTCCTCAGGCACCTTACCGTGCAGGACTCCTGAGGCTGCAGGTGGATGCCTGTGGCTGATGACGTGACTCCGAAGCAGTGGCCAAAATTCCATGAATCTGTTCTCTCTGGCAGGTGGTCGAGGTATTGAAAGGGCTGGGCCTTGACAGCAGGAAAACTTGGGCCAAAACCTGGAAGAGTCTTAGCATGGAAAAGCTGACACTTGGCCTAGAAATCAAATTCCAGGCACATGTGGCAATGTGGTTGCTGTTTTACAAGAATGCTCAGGAAAAAGTCTCAGAAGCTGCCAGGCCCAGGTCATATGCGTCCTGACCCGGATCAGCCAAGGGTCACAGGCTGGAGAGCACTGAGTTTTTCACCCCTAAATGCCTAGTGCCCTCCTCTGGCAGAGTTCACCCTGCCTTAGTCCCTCCGCTGCCCACCCCCACCACTGCCTGAGTCCCCCTAGTGCAGGAGTTCATTTTGTGCCATAGATCCCCCTTCGTAGTTGCTGAAGTTCAGGGGCTTCTTCTTCAAATAATCTTTTTAGGTACAACAAATAAAAAACAGGATTATAAAGGAAATCAATTTTATCAGAGTTATCAAGACATTGTTTAACATCACTAATCATCAGGGAAATGCAAACCAAAAATGCAATGAGATCTCATATTTGTCAGAATGGCTGTTATCAAAAAGTCAACAAACAGCAAGTGCTGGTGAGGATGTGGAGAAAGGAAACCCTCACACACTGTTGGTGGGATTGTAAAGTGGTGCAGCCATAGTGGAATACAGCATGGAGATGCCTCAAGAAATTAAAAATAAAACTACCATATGATTCAGCAATTCTACAGCTGGGTATTTATCAAAAAGAAAATTAAAACACTAATTTAAAAATATATAGGTACTCCCAACTTCATTGCAGCATTATTTACAGTAGCCAAGTTATGGAAACAACTTAGGTGTCCATCAGTAGATGAATGGATAAAGAAGATGTAGTATATATACAATGAAATATTACTCATTCATGAAGCAGAATAAAACTTTTTCATGTACAACAATGTGGATGAACCTAGTGGAAATTATTCTGTTACATAAGTCAGACACAGAAAGACAAATACCACATGATTTCACTTATATGTGGAATCTAAGAAACCAAAACAAACAAATAAAACAAAACAAAAATGGACTCATAGATAAAAAGAAAAAAACTGATGGTTGCCATAGGGGACAGAGGGGTAGGGGATGGGTTTCAAAGGAAAAGGGGAATAGGAAGTACAAACTTCTGGTTACAAAATAAATAAACCACACGAGGTAGTGTACAGCACAGGGAGTATCATTAATATCATAATATTATTGCAAGGCGACAGCTGGTTAATAGACTGATTGTGGTGATCACATAGTAAGGTATATAAATGTCTAACCACTATGTCGTGCACCTGAAACTAATATAATATTTTATTTCAACTATACTTTAATAAAAATTTTTAAAAAGAAAGGCTTGTGGTCAACTCATTACTTTTTAAAAATTGTTGTTTTGCCCAGTCATTGACAGTTATCTAATTGGGACATAAAGACTGAGAGAAAGTCTGTTGGAGGCTCTTGGAATCCAAGATGAGAGTAATTTCTGTACTCACTTCCAGAGTTTGACGTTCAAAGATAAGACACCTGGAGTTGCTCTAGCCAACTGTGGTCATGAGTGCTAGCTTGAGAATGGCAGAACAGAAAGTTAAAATAGTGTGGTTCTCTAATGAATTTGTGGAACCTTTGAATTAACCTTCTCCACCCTCCCTGCAGATATTTTGTGTGAGATAATAAGTGACTTAGTGTTTGAAATATACATGGCTTTCTGGTTTTTTACTCCTGAAAGTCTGATGTTTTCTCTAACCTATTGTTGTTTACACTTATTTTTTCTTTAGCTAGATCATTCTTTATCTGTCACACTTACTCTTTACCTGATCAATTTCTTCATAGATAAGTACTAAATTTCCCACCCTCCCTCACTGTTGGTGGCAGCTATATGACACAGCAGGGTTAATTAAATAAAATCCAGAATTAGTCGAGAAGCCTTGAACTACAAAACTTCTGACAAAAAACATAGTTGACTTTCCTGGTCCTTCCTTCTGTCTTCTTCTTATCCTGATTGTAGAAATATCATTTGAAGCTGTAGTTATATGGTGACTTTAAGATGAGATGCTTTTGGAAAATGCCAAAGAAATTTTAGAGGCATCATCAACACTGACATGACTGAACAGCCAAACCCATTTTAGCAATTGTCTAACTCTTATCTTCTTAAGTGAGCAGGTGAAACCTTTGTTTCTTTAAACTGCTGTAGCCAGATTTTCTATTATGGTCAAAGGTATTCTTTATTGATAGAAAAGTGTTCATTAAATTTGTACTGAGCACTTGATTAAACATAATGCATCAAGTCTCTCAAGAAACTTCTACCTTCAAATAAGATCAAGTAGGTGGTGGTAGATCCATTATGATGAACAGAACTAAAATTTTAGAGAGTGGAGAACTGCTCAGAGTTTTGATGACAATCACAAGCCATTTTTTTCCCTTGAAACAATTTGTTGATATTGGGTGCAAACTGAGAATCAGGGCCTCTTCTTGGGGAAACAACTCACAAGGCTTTCTTGGTCATTCAGTAACAAATTGGAATCTTGAAGTTTTTTCACACGGGCCATTTCTTTAGTTCTGAGGCTATGCAAAGGTTATAAGCTAAGACAAAAGCAAAAATACAATATCCTGCAGCCTTTTAGAACTTAAGATATGAAGAATCTCAGGATGAAATCTAATTTAAGTATACTACTGACTTTCTCTTTAAAACTTGCAAGATTTGCAGGCTGATTAAAGTGGGAGGCAAAAGAGCTAAGATAGAAGACTTTGAGGGCCAGAGCTCCAGCAATCCTATAGATCTGAGAAGATGGACAGCTACTAGGTTCTCAGTGAAAACCCTGAGAAGTCCCCTCCATAAAAACACAGGCAAGGCAGAGAAAGAATCTTAACAAAACTGAATTTTAGACCCATTTAACTCACTCTTTCACCCTATCTGCCTGATAGGGGGAAAAGAAACCCATCTTGCCTAGATCCTCTAGAATGGTGCAATGTCCAAAATAAAATAAAAATGACAAGACAGAGAAGAGGAAAAAACATGGTTGATAATTAAAGAGTAAGAAAAAACAGAAGCAGATATTACAGCTAGCCAACAATGGCTTTAAAATAATTTTTATTACATGTATAATGAAAAGATAGAAAATAGATGAAAGAATAAGTGTAATAGAGGAGTGGATTTATGTTACAAAATAATTAAATAGATACTATAGAACTGAAAAACTGCAGTACCTGAAATTATAAACTCATGGCATGAGTTTAGCAACAGATTGGTCACAGCAGATGAAAAGGATTAGTGGCCTAGAGGTTAGGTCAATAAAATATACCCAAACGGAAGCACAGAAAATTGTCACATGAGAGATATGTGGGAAATGCTTAAGTAGTATTATGTATAAACAATGTTCCCGAATTAGAGAGAGAGAGAGAATTCAAAGGTAATGACTAAGCATTTTCCAAAATTAAAGAAATACATGAATCCACAGATTCAAAAAACTCATCAAACCTGAAACAGTACAGACACATAGATAACCAACATAGTCACATGATTATCAAACTTCTAAAATTAAAGACAGAAAGAAAATTTTAGAAACATGCATAAAATAAAAAAAACAAATTAAATGAAAAAAAAAACAAAAATGATTTACATCTGATTTCACAGAGGAAATGTTGGAAGCCAGAAGAAAATGGAATAATTTCTTCAAAGGGCCAAACAGGGAGTGGAGGTGGGGTGTGAAGATATTCTTCAAAGATGAAGGTAGAATAAATATGTTTTCATTAAAAAACAAAGAAAATTAATGACTAGTGGAACTTTCATACAAGAAATACACAAGAAATTTCCTCAGCCAAAATAGAATTACTCCAGGTAGATAAGTGGGAGGGCAGGAGTAATAAAGAGAGTACCTGAAAGAACAGGTATGGGTAAATAAGCAAACACTATATCTAAATATCCACATGGGCATGTAAGTAAATTTTGGCTGCAAGAAACAGTTATTATGATAGCTTCTGAAGTTTTAAATGAGTATACAAATAAAATTCAATATATGATAACAATAATGAAAAAGGAAGGGAAGGGAGAAAATTGAGTTTAAAAGGTTTAAGTGTACCCATGAAGTACCAAGTGTATAAATTTATATTACAATCCAATAAACCATGCCATAACCTCTAGAATAATCACTCAAAGAAAGTAAAAGAATATATAAGCAACTAATTAGAGAAAGGAAGCTGGAATAATAAGTAAATGTCTGATTGACCAACAAGGAGACAAGAAAAAAGTGAAGTAACATAAAACAGATGGCCTAAATAGAAAAAAAAAAACCCTGGCAAGATGGTAGATACAAGCCCTACTACATTAGTAATTACATTAAATATAAATACTGTAAACAAAATAAGATCAGACTGGATAAAAACAAAAGTTTACAACATGCTATTAACAAAGGAAGCATTTTAAATGCGAAAACAAGAAAAGGGTGGAAGTGGGTACATGATGCAGGAGTTAACCAAATGAAATTGTGAGTAGCTACACTTGCATCAGATAATAAGGACTCAGAGGAAAGAGGTATTATTGAAGATAAGGAGACATTTTATAATGGTAAAGGAATTAATATGAAGTGAAATAATCATGATTTTAAATCTGTATACCCAATTACACAGGTTCAAAATATATAAAGCAGTAAGTGACAGAAATAAAGAATCCACGGACCAGTCCACAATCATAGGGGGACTGTGATGGATGCTGGTATATATTGGAAGCCCTGAAGCAGGGAGGGGAGGGACACAAGTTTCCTGTCAAGGGCCAGAAAAAATACTTTTGTTTTGCAGGCCATATATTTTCTGTCACAAGGACTCAATTCTGGTATTATGGTGTAAAGGCAGCCATTGACATTAATAAATAAGTAGGTGTGGCCTATTCCCATAAAACTTTATTTATAAGAACAGGCAGTGGAATTGATTTGGGCTGCAGGCCTTCATCCATTTTTCCTAAAGGAACCACTTAAATCAACTAAAGAACACAAAAACATTGATAAACCAATAGTAAAGATATAATGGAACCATGAAGTACTCTCAACTGATCAAAAAGAAGTCAAAAAAAGAACACATGTGACCCAAAATAGAACTGAATAAAACAAAACAGAACCACCTGCTCACTAATGAAAGTGATATTTTGAGCTCAATTTTCATATCTCTTATCTTTATCTCTCAATTATGTCTGACACATGGCAGGTAAAAGAGAAACATTTATTGACTTTCTAAAAGTACTAAAACCTGTCAACTTCTAAACTGAACTCTGCTCTGTATTCTCTCTCTCTCTCTCTCACACACACACACACACACACACACACACACACACACACACACACCCTACTCATGGAAGCCTCTGTCTATACACAAACATTTACAGAATGTTTGGGGAAATGACATATTTGCATACTTAGAGACATATTTGCATACATATTTGCATACTCCACATTGCATATTAGACATGATCATTCTTTAAAGTTCTCCTTCCAGCTAGGATGGCTTAAATCTTGGAGGCTACATACTTTATTGAAGAACTAAAAATATTAAATAAATTACAATAATTTTATATTTGAGGGGCTGGCAAACCATGCCCTGCAGGCCAAATCCAGTCACGCTTATTATTTTGGTTGTGCTATGACAGAATAATTAAACAATTGTAACAAAGATCATATGACCTGTAAAACCAACAATATTTACTATCTGGTCTTGACAGGACAGTTTGCTGATACATTAAAGGGGCCAGAGTGCTTCAGAAGTATTGAAGAAAACAGGGAGTAAAACTGATGAGAAAAAGGAAATATTCAGAGAAAAGCTTAGGAACTACAGCTGTACTTGGGGACATTATTGATTCTTGGTGAAGACTGGAGTCCGAGAATGTAGATTTGACTTGGACAGAAGGCCATGAATGGGGGACAAAGAAAGCCAAGAGGGATCTTGGTGGTCGAGTGGGACAGAAGCAGCAAAACTGGAGAGTTGAGGGAACTTTCCCATGAATTCCAAAGCTGCATGGGACAAAAGGCTACAGACTAAGCCAAAAACTTCTGCAACGCAAAGGTCCAACTGAGGAAAGGAACAGTCTAACAACTGATGAAATTCTGAGGCCCTAGATTAATTGATAGTCCATTGACATTTATGATCCTGATCCACAGCTCTTTTACCTATGCTAGGGAAGGTTGCCCACCAGGGACATCAGGAGTGGAGAATTCAAGCTTTCCTCAGTGGAGGGTTATTGCTAGGTGACAGAGAAACAAAACATTGAACAATCAATACCTCCCTTGATAGGGTAAATACCAGAAGGGGACAAAATAGGGGAGAGGTATTGATAATACTTTTATTTCATAGTGTAGGTATATTTATTTTCTAAAACTTCATTGAGTTGTACACTTTGGATTCTTGCACTTTAGTGTATGTACATTATATTTCAATTAAATTTTCCAAAAAATTAAGTCCTTCAGTTAACTATCCCTAACTCTTCCCCAATCCATAAATTCTATTAGTTTCCAAGCTAGAACAATGTACTCTTTTGCTTACTTGACTCCAAATAACCCATGCATTCAAGAGCTCACATCTACCTCAAGCTACTTACTAGTTTAATTTCCTAAATAGTTTCTTTCTTAAAATAATTCTTACTTAAGTTATGAAAACCATTTATTTTTACCTCTCTTCAGAAATAATGGCCACATTGCATTCTGTATGGGTCAGGTAGCAGAGCACTACATTTAAAAGAGAGCACAGACAGACTGGAACTTGATGGTATAGAGTAAGTCTTAAAAAAGGAGGGCAAGTGAGATAAAAAAAAATACATAGGAATTATGTTGTCTGTGGAACATTTGAAGGGACTGGGGATTTTCAAACTGAAAAATAACAGGATGGAGTCAGAGAGGTAGTGCAATCTCTACTTTCAAATCTATAACATATTTTGTGGGGAAAGGATCTGTTTTATTCAAAGAATTTTGAAGGCAGAACAGGGAGAAAGTGTTGAGCCTTATGGGAAGTGAGTTTCCTTTGAATGCTCAATTACCTAGATCATCTATTCATGAAAAAAATGTGTGCTCTTCAGTAACTCATTTCACAAACATTTATTGAACACTCTGTTTTATTTATATAAAACACTCTGTTGCCAAGGAGCCCATAGTCTAGTGCTAAAGATGGGCATATACAACTATAAAACTAGGTGAAGATCCAAGTCATGCCATCACAAGGTGATGCTGGGGCTCAGGGGAGAGAGGGATGGGTGAGGAGCAGGAAGCAAGGAGGTGAGTTGCAAAGCAAAATTCAGTCTCCTCACTCCTAGCTCTCCTTCCCATGGGCTTCATGGAAATGAACAGCACTGCCATCCACTCAGTTACTCAAGCTGAGAACCCGCCACAACCTCACTCATTCCTACACCCTCAAACCCAGACTCAGTCAGCCTCTCAATTCTATCAATCTTGACACAAAACATTTCTCAAACAGATCTCTTCGTTCTTGTTACCATGTTGAGTTTAGACTCTCATATCTCTTGCCTGAATAATTTGATAAGATCCTAACTGTTCTCCTGCCACCAGCGCTGGCCCCTTCAAATCTGACATGACTCAGGCCTTAAGATTACTTTTCTAAAATAAAAATGGGTCATGCAAATGTCCTGTGTAAAGTCCTTCATACACTAAAGGCAGGTAGAAAAGACCTCATTCTGTGGCACGGGATGTGAGGCCCTCCCTTCCCTCTTTGGCTCCTGCTCACCAATCCAGCTCATCTCAGAATAGCTTCCTGTTTGTATCTGCCCTACATTTTGGTGGTCACTGACTCATTTTAGTGACCCTGTCACTCCACACTGTTGCACACATCCACATTTGTGTTCATCATGTTCCTTTCCTCTGAAACTCTGGTTCTCAGCTCATCCCTCTGGAAATGCTACTCACCCTCCATGCATCAGATTTAACATCAATTCTATGAAGTCTTCCCTGACCCCAGTACTTGAAAAATAGATAAGTTCTTCATTAGTGCATTTACTTTCTTTCTGAAGATCTCTAAGATAATGTGGTTTTGCCTCTCTTCTCACCAGGCTGTAAGCTCCTGAGGACCATGAACAAAGTTGTACAACAACTCCAAAGTCAGGCTGCCTGGGTTTAAATTCTGGCTCCATTTCCTATCTATATATCTTAGTTTTTTTCTCTCTGACTCTCAGTTTCCTCATCTGACAAGTGGAGGTAATGGTACCTACCTCACAGACTTGTTGTAAGAACAAATGAGATACTTCCTGTAAAGTAATTAAAGCAGAGACTGGAACATAGTAATTCCTTAGCAATGTGATCTGTTATTATTACTGTTACTACTATTATCTCTACATGGGAGGTGCATAGCTCAGAATATGGTATGTAGTAGACCTTTGATAAATACTTAATGTATTTTTCCAACTGTTGCAAGAGACCTTAACATTGGAGTAAACACACACACACACACACACACACACACACACGGTGCTCTGAGAACTAGAATCTGAGAAGTTTACATGTCGAAAGTATTACTTATAATGATCCATTTCTGGTCCTGAAAAGGAAATATTTTCCTCACAGTCCAGTCTCCCAGTTTCGCCGTCTTTTTGTTGCCCTGCACAGGGTATTTTTGAAGAAATTCAGTGCTTTAAACTAAAGCTCCCTCAGACACATTAATCTATAAAATAGTAGTAGGAGGAGGAATCTTGGAGATGAAAATCTTAATCCACAGACAGCCCTTTGACTGGTCTGTTTAGCAGTAAATTTTCATATAACTTATACTAAATCAGGTCTATGCTCCAATCTGAAATATAAAAACTGTCATTCAAGCAAAAACCAGTAACCATGAGCTTTCATAATATTAGCATTTTATACAAAGTGTCATATAATGCAATTTTTGTAATGGCACCACTCATTGCTGGCTGTTGTCACCTTGCCACAACAAGACCTTCAAATAATTAATGGTAAGGTGATTAAAAAAAATTCCTGGATTCTGAAAAATTTTGTTTGAGGTGCAGAGTGTTTTTTTCTTTATATTTCTAAGGAAACTTTCATAACATGATGGCCAAATTATTTGAAAAATGCTTTCCTGTGATGATGTCATTGTGAAAGAAAAACATACTTGGGATCTGAAGTATTCCCATCAGAAATCTCCAAGATCTTACATCTGTACTCTTAACCCCAAGAGGTTATCAAATGATAGTAGATGATTGTACAAGGGATGACTTCTAATGGGGTGTTGGCAGGCAGGCTGGCCAACAATCATAGGTCACTGCACAAATATTTGCAGAGGAAGAGAAGGCTTCATTTTTGCTTTCATTATCAGACAGCTTTCACAAATGTACAAAGAAAGACTAATATGAAGGATTAAGATACCCCATACATGAGAAAAATCCATATACCAAAAGCCCTGTTGGCAGATTCTTATGTGGTGTCAAATGCCAACCTATGATGATGAAGTATGGGCTGCCTAAAAGGTTTCCTCAGTGAAAGCAGAACTATCCCAGATAAATAAGGAAAGCCAGGCCAAGAAGTTCAAAGAAAGACGCATCCTTTGCCAAAATAGAACATGAAGAAGCTTTTTAGAATGTGTAGGTATTAATTACAAACTGTATAGAAATATTTATTCATTGATGATGTTAAGATGGTTACCAATATAGAGAAACATTTTTATTTACCCCAGGCCAAAGGCATATTGTGGCAAGTCTTCTGAGTAGCTATGCATTCACAGACCAAGATGTACATGCTCAGAAGTACAGTTAGATGACAAAAATGGTAAAGAAAAAATAGATAATTTGGTTTTAGGTGGTCCTTTGTTTAGCTCATTGTGGAAGCGACATGGAATCATGGCTAGGGTGTAGATGTTAAAGCAAGAAAGACTCAAGTCAGGAGTCTTTTCTGCTCCTTGTTAGCTCTGCCTTGACTGAGTCCCTGAACTTCTCTAGGCTCCATTTTTCTCTTCTGCAAAATGGGGACAGTCTTCGGGGTCATTGTGAAAATTAAATGAGACCATGACAATTAAATCTTTGTCGTGTGTCCTGACATTCAAACATTATTACAAAATGTTGCGCTATGGAATCAGTGACTAGAGAAAGAAGTCACCTTCTATTTCATTTAGTTCACAGAGTGAAACTTGATTTTTCTGATAATGTTGACAAGCTGCTCAGGGACTGGTGTCAATGTTTTCAAGCTCAATAGGAGAACGAGAACCCAGATACCAGGTTTCTCAGCTATAAAGTTGGAGAAAGGGTTATTAAAGTCAATAGCAAACGCTGTTAGTCTGACTTACCAAACAGGGTATGTTGATTTGTTGATTCATTGTTATGGGTGATGACTACTGCAGGAAGGACAGGACCAAGGCGGTGGCAGCAGAAATGAAAGTTGTGAGATGAGTCACAGAATAATCACAAGACTACACAGCATTGTACAGCCCTGCTGGACTGCTGACATTTTTCACTGTACAGACTGAAAGACTATACATGAGCATTTATTAATCTAATTCCAAGTATCAAAGAGAACACAATCAATAAATGGTAAGGCTTACAGCTGACTGGCAACCCATGAATCTCTGGTTTTGATAGTGTTAGAAGAACCACAAAATACAAATTGCATGTAGCAAACTCTTTTACACTCATCCACTGGAAAAATCTATGGCAAATACTTTCTCCATATATATCACAATTAGCTGATAACAACAGAAGTAAACTGTTACCTGGGTACTCTCTAAGTTTAGAAAAACTCAAATTTTAATATAACCAACCATTTCCTAATATTCAACTCTGCCTGCTAATTTCATTTTGAATTGGGTATTTTTACAAAAAAATGACAACTTGGACATGTGCTGTTTATTAGTAAGTGTATTATAGGTGCCTCACCCATCCAATAAATACACACTGTGCCCATGTAGAATTAATTACCTGAAGTTTTCAAAGGACTAGGCCAAAACCAGGTTCTGCTCTTTATATTAAATGTGTAAAATTAGTTGCCTTCCTCTACTAATGATCCAAAACATGCGATGAGTATGCAGCAAACTCAGATAAGCCTTTCTCTCAGAGTACTCTTAAAGAGCAATCCACTGTGGCATGAGTGCAGCTATGAGCACATATATGCGTTGTAAATGCATGTGCACCCGTGTGTGCATAACTAGAAGGAAAATGCAAAATAACTTACAGCACACGGCAAAGCTAGGTTTATAGTGTGTGGGAAATAATGCAGTAATTAATGAAAGAGTAAACTCTGTGTTTCATGTACTCACAACTGTACACCTACTTTTGCCATACGCTGTATTGTGATAAGTAGTGGCATTTTAGCCAGTTCATTTGTCCATATAACAACATTGTCATTACGTTGCTTTTACATTTAAAGTAATATAAAATGAAATGCATTGCTCCAATTTTCTGTCTGAGTAAACAGAATATAGTGACCTCTCTTTCAGACAATTTAGGATCATGTAGAGAATCACAGTTAACATCCTAAACATACACATTCACATGGAAAATGAAAGAGAGAGAAAGACAAATTATAGTGATCTCAGAATATGATGTCCCCTGTGTATTAGGCCCCTGTGGCTGTTGTAACAAATTGCCATAAACAGAGGGGCTTAAAGCAGCAGAAATGTATTCTCTTTGAGCTTTGGAGGCCAGAAACTCAAAATCCAGTTGTCAACAAGAGTTGGCTTCTTCTGGAGGCCTTGAGAGAGAACCTGTCTTATGCCTCTCTCCTAGCTTCTGGTAATTGCTAGCAATCCTTGGTGTGTCTTCTCTAGTGATGCTTCACTCCAACCCTGCCTCTATCTTCACTTAGAGTTCTCCTCTGTGCATCTTCATCTCTTATTTTTTCTTATACGGGCACATCATTGACTAAAGGTCCATCCTAATCTAGTATGATCTTAATTCAAGATCCTTAACTTCATCACACCTGCAAAGACCTTTCTTCTAAATATGGTTAGATCCAGAGGTTCTGAGTGAACATTCCTTTTGCTAGTTCACTATTCAACCACTGTAATGGGTGATTTTGGATTAAACCCATTATACCACTCTCTAAGCAGATGGCTGTCACAAATAAAACAAATCTAGGTTATCGGCCTGATTTCCTCTTAACATTGACGACCCAGGAGTGTTTAGATAATTTAGAGTGCCACCTGAGTTTCCATGAAAAGTCATGATAGAACACTTCTATTGAACTTGCTCCTGGTTCCACTTTGTGTCCATGGTTGTGTTTCTCTTCTTTTTCCCCTGTTTTGAGTGTATGCAATTTTTGATGGACTCTTGGGAGCCATTTAAAACCTTTCTGAAAAAAGGCAGGATATAATATATGTGCCTGTTACATGCTGAATTTTCTATCCCCCTCCACCTCATAGTTTGAAGTCCTAACCTTCAGTACCTCAAAATGTAATCATGTTTGGGGGTAAGACTTTTAAAGAGGTAATTAAGTTAAAATGGGTTCATTAGGGCACACCCTGCTCCAGTGTAATTAGTTTCCTTATAAGAAGAGAGGATCAGAACACAGGGGGACAACTATGTGAAAAGCAATGAGACAAGGGCCATCCGTAAACCAAAGAGAGAGGCCTCTGAAGAAAAGAATGAACACTTAGATCTTGGATGTCCATCCTTCGGAACTGTGAGGAAATAAATATCTGCTGTTTATAGTCCATAGTATTTGTTATGGCAACCTTCACGAATTCATACAATGCTTAAGTATAAGGAAATCTTTTTTTCAAAATTAGTATTCAGAAAGGAAGAACTTGCCTTATAGTCAAGACCTTAGAATATTATAGGGCACTCTGTGAAGTATTTTATATTAGACAATGAAGTACAGTTTGGGGGAAAATTAGCCTTAAATGACTATAATTAATGCTATATGGGATGTTTTCTGAAGGTCACCTGACAAAATTGATAAAAGGAATCATAAGAAAATGAGATGAATTATTTCACAATTATGTACTAGTGTATAACTTCATAATTACAAATGTTAAATGTTATTTTAAATGATGTTTTTAAAAGAACACTCTAAAACCAACACATTAATTACAGTATATGTCTTCTCCTGTCAAGTGTAGGTAAATGTGGTACTCAAATCCTCCCACAACCACATCAAAATTACAACTACACGACAGAACAGCCATCATTCAGAACCAATTGAAATCTAGCTGAACAGAAGTCCTACAACTAAGGATTTAAAAAAGAAGACACATTAAGACTGGTTGGAGGGGCAGCGATGTGGAAGGAGCTGGCCCCACACCCACGTGTGGCAGATAAAAATCAGGAGAGATAGCTCCCTGCAGAGGTCTCCCTTGAAAAGAGGTCTCCCAGTCTCACACCAGGACCCCCAGCCCTGGGTTCCAGTGCCAGGAAGAGAAGTACCCATAACTTCTGACTGTAAAAACCACCATGGATTGTGGCTGAGTAAGAGGGAGGGCTGTGGGAGTCCCAGGAAATTAGAGTTTTGACAAAAATTCTGGGGGGACAGAAACATTCAGCTCATAGCAGACAGCTAACACAGATTTTGGTATCCAGAGGCGGGGTATAACCAAGAATGAGAGAGAGTATATTTGTATCAGGTAGTAGCAGTAAACTTTTCAAGATTTTGAAAACATGTTAGTGAAAGTCTAATGTTTCTTGAAGACACTGTTATTAGAAGCTTGATGTCCTTTGAAGAGTTTAAAGGAATGTAAGGTTAGCATACTAGAAATGTTTAATAATTGCAGGAAAAGAGGTTTTTGTGTACTGGCAGAGTTTAGCCACACTGTCATCAGTAGGAACATGGAAGAAGGAAATACAACAGAAGAACCGTATGATTTAGATAAAATTTGCACATAGAGTAATGAAGCTGCTGCCCAGTTTCCTTGTGTTGCTAAAAGCAAAGTACAGGAGGAGAGTAAAGAAGAGTAAAGGGTTAAATAAAAAGAAGCAATGACTTGTTTATAAAACTCCCAGTCTTTCTGAAGTTCAGTGATGTTAAAATTAGTAATTCCTAGGAAAAGATCAAATCCAGAGCCTTGCTGAGAAAATGTTTTAATAATAAAGCTTTTGGTATACCTGTAAAAAGCCTTCATTAAGGCTTCAGAAGAATTTAAGATGGTACTTTAGAGAATTGTTCGAACAAACAAGTCTTCTAAAAAGATCAGAAATTTCATCAGAAGCCAAGGTATAGGACCACTTATCTTCAGGAGATCTGTGGATATTTTTTTTGT